>JAOXXN010000446.1:54039759-54049947 GCA_026770055.1 Myrmophylax atrothorax
ACATTATTAGCAGCAAATGTAAGAACTCAGCCAAATCCTAACTGCATTTCCCATGAGCGCGAACAATGATTTATAGGATTCCTATCAGGTTATGTGTGCTTCACTGCCCCTTACTGCAACAACAGAGCTTCCTTGTGTGGTTTTAAATGTCTCGTTTCACCCATCACCAGCTGACATACAAAGCAGATTGAATGGTCTTCCCATATGTCCATTGTTAAACATGGGCCTTTTGGAGAGAGATTATATAAAGTTTCTGAATATACAGAAGTGCAAGTTGCTGATCCCCCAGTAACAGCTTCTTCCTTACATCCGAAAGGCCCAATAAAGAATAAAATGGCTGAAACACATTTATGGCAAAATCAAAAAAGGTTCCTTACAATGGAAGTACCTGTTCAAACAAGTAAAGAGTTGTGCTTTGCTCTACCAGGGGACAATGCTTTAAGCACCCTAGCTGTGGCAGTAGAAAGCTCGGGACTAGCCATCCAAGTGCCTCCAGATCTTTCAGGCAGCTTTTACTGCCTACACTGAGCTTTATTCTAACTCAGGAGTATTTTGTAATTAAATTATGTCTGAAACTAACTACAAGGCAGCAGAAAGCACTGAAACACAAACAGAGAAATACTAAGACACCTCAAATAGTAGTAAAAACTAAACTGCATTCATGTGACCTGTGGTAAGAGTGAACTTTGGAAGCACACACTGCTAACAACTGCAATCTTTCAGTATCCATTCACATGTGAGATGTACAGGAGGGCTAAATCTTGCTCTTTGAGTAAAGTTTTGCCTCAAAGTTTCACCAAAATGTCTCTCAGGCTATTCCTCATTTTCAAATCACTTCTCATGCCTGCACAACAAAGTCTCTAATAAAGGCCATCTTGAAAAACAGTCTGTTATACAACAGTTTTCACTCAAGACTCTCCCTTTACAGAAGGGAAGGCTGTGGCAAAACTGAGATTAAGCAGCATGTAGGCGCAGAGTTGATATTAGAATCAGAAATAACTCACTTCTATGCATGGCAGTTTTCCTGACAAATTAGGCTCAACATCTCTGCCTCCAACTGCTCTTTTCTATTTTAGGCTCACTCCCAAATAAAACCATCAAATACTCTGTGATTTAAATGATTATATATGCTACCTACGTTCACAGTATGGGGTCTATCCGTACACCCTGCACTTTCTCACGGTTTAAAGACATTGCTTGCTTTGGTGTCCCTCAGAAGACCTTGAATTTCTTCTTGCAGATGTATTCCACAACATTTAATAGCTAATGAGGCAGCACATGACTACATAAAGAGAGGCATAAAATTAACATTAACAGTACTATAGAGAACTGCTACATGACAACTGACACCTAACCCTGGCTATGCTAAACATGTGTGCACAAGGTGGGTTGGGCGGGTTTTTTTTTCTTTTTTTTAGTTCTTGTTTGTTGCATTCATTTAAGTCTGAATAATTAGGCACGGCCACGGCCCCGTTCATGCAAAGAGATATGCAGGAAAACAAGTTTTTCTTTTTCCTTTAACAGACAACCTGAGAGTGGAGATATCGAGGGGGGTGGGTGTTTGTTCACCACAGAAAAGGAGAAATCAGAGCGTTCCTCTGAGGAGGTAGGAAGTCACTGAGTGGCGGACCAGGCTCGGAAACATAAATTTAACCCTTTTCCTCAGCGAGGATTAACACGTATAAACTGAATTAGATTCCCACTGCCCAGAGAGGTCGCAGAGTCTCGCTGGCTGGCGATACTCCAAACCCACCTGGATGCGATGTGCTTGACCAGGGAGGGTGGACCAGGAGCGGCCCCTTCTGTGGGGCTGTTAATGACATCATTCAGGTCTTTGCAGGGGAAAACTAAAACTACCGCATCTACACGGGGCAAGGACTTTCTTCTCTACTCTTCTGCTCGACCTGGACCCGGACCAGGACGCAGACGCAGACCCGGACCCGGACCCAAACCCAAGCAACCAGGCGCTCCCTCAGGCACGAGACCCCCGCGCCGCCGCCCCTCCCGGCCCCCGGAGCAGCGACCCCCGCTCCTCCCGCTCCCCCGCCCGCCACTCACGGCTCCATCCCGGCCCGGCCCGGCCCCTCCTCCCGGCGCCGCCGCTGCCGTGGCACAACCGCCGGCGGCGCCGCGCACCCGCTTCCGCTTGCGTCACCGCCGGCACGTCACGGGCCCGGCACGCGTCACAGGGGGACTCACGGGGAGGGCTTGGCGCTGGGGAGGCGTCCCGCAGCGCAGTCACTCATACGGCTGGTCCTGCCCTGCCGAGCTTTTGCGGGCTCAAAATCACCGTATCACAGAGTCACAGGCTCGGCTAGGTTGGAAAAGAACCCTGAGATCGTCGGGTCCAACCTGTGACCCAACACCACTGTGCCAACTAGACCATGGCACTGAGCGCCACGTCCAGTCTTTCCTTAAACACCTCCAGGGACAGTGACTCCAACACCTCCCTGAGCAGTTCATTCCAATGTCTAAGCACCCCTTCTGTGAAAAAATTCTAATGTCCAACCTAAACTTCCGCTGTCACAGTTTAAGACCATGTCCTCATCCTATCGCAGGTTGTCTGGGAGAAGAGACAGACCCCCACTTGGCTACACCCCTTTCAAGCAGTCGTAGAGAGTGATAAAGCCTCCCCTGAGCCTCCTTTACTCCAGGCTGAACAACCCCAGCTGCCTCACCTGCTCATCACAGGACTTGTGCTCCAGACTCATCCCCAGCTCCACTGCCCTTCTCTGGACTTGCTCCAGCATCTCAAAATGTCCTTCCTGAACTGAGGGATCCAGAACTGGACACCACACTCGAGGTGCAGCCTCACCAGTGCCAAGTACAGGGGAAGAATCCCTTCCCCGGTGCTGCTGACCACACTGTTCCTGGTGCAGGGAGGATGCCCTTGGCTTCCTTGCCCGCCTGGGCACACACTGGCTTATGTTTGCTGCTGCTGACCAGCACCCCCAGGTTCTTTCCTGCCAGGCAGCTTTCCAACCATTCTGCCCCCAGCCTGTGGTACTGCATGGGGTTGTTATGGCCGAAGTGTACTTGGTCTTGTTGAACCTCATACTGTTGGTTATGAGGTCAAATGCATCATTGTGTCGGGGTAATAGTAATATTTTCCAGATTTCCACTGCCCTTTTCAAGCTTGTGTTGTAGTAGTAGCAACCACATGCATCAGAGGAAAACTTCACCATATAAACAGAAAATACTTAGGACAGAGAAGTGGTTCTGAATCCAATTTAAACCTATCCATTTTAGGTGAAAAGACCAACATGACATATCTGTGCTGAACACGTGCATGTTTAATGCCTGTCAGAGACACTTGCCCAGTTTGCAAATGATTTTGTTTACCAGGTCTTTCAGGTGAATTAAAATGCTTTTGCTGCAGTCACCTGCACACAGCTTTGTGGTATTCAAGGGATGTGATTGATGTATCATGTTTGCAGAGAATTCAGTCAGCCTGCAAGCACCAGAAATTAAATCCTAGGAGTAAGCAACTGTTTTAGATTCACTATTTAATAAAAATATCTAGGTCACACCTAAAACTATTTTGTTCTTGCACAGATGTTAGGATGAAGTTGAATTTTTGTTCTGATATTCTGTCCTAAGACTGGGCAACAAAAATTGCCAGCTGTTTCCCTGGGTAGTAATGATTAAGAGTAGGCAGTTTTAGGAATTTAGCCAAGCTATATTTAGTACTCATTTTTGATAGCTCTAACATTTACTCATAGAAAGCCAGCACTGCAGTTACTTAAACATGGGGGGATACCTGGTGTGTAGCATGGAATGAAATTCAGAGCAACTGCCTGCCTTTGGTGTTTGTCATATACATAAGGTAGAGCCATCTTGGGATGATCCCAGAAATGTTTAGGTAAATCAGTCAATACATAACCTAAAAATTATCTCTTCAGCAATCAAATACTTCCATTAAAAGCTTATTTAGATGGTAAGATGGCTTTATTGCATCTACTTTTTAGAAATACTTAATAATATTATTAATTTCATTCCATTGCCTTATGGCCAGTTATGCCATTACTTGTGACCTGTTGGACCCAGTATGACTTTCGTGTAACACCACTGAACCTAAAGGAAACATGCTGAGAATTAATTCAGTCATTGATACCAGTATTTATCCCATCACTTAGATCTGTGGTTTACAGCACCGATAATTAGTTAGTAATCTCATCAAAAGGCTGTCTTGAGAAATACATTATACCAATTGATTAAGAAAAGATGTTTGTACATTTTAAATCAAAAAGAATTTAAACTGTAGACAATAATTAACTGTAGGGAAGAAAATAAAGCTTTAGTAATCAGGACAACAAACTGTCTCTGCTCAGAACAAGTCAGCACTGCTAAGGCACAATTTGAAGCCACTAGGTCACAAGTGACTATGGACATGCATTGTGTAGCTTTCAGGACACTTCTGCAACAAGTTCTGTCTGGCCAGAAAATGATGGAATGGTGCTTACCGCATCTGTGACCATTTCCAGTGTTCTGGGAAGTGCAGTTGCAGTTATGACTCTGCAGTTAGGCTGCCATTTATGTGCACACAAGTGAGCTGTTTGGAGGACTGCTCCAATCCCTCCAGCACTCAGCTGTCTCACTAATGTGAATTTATTCTCCTCAAAACAAAAACATATTCTTCTTATTGAACAAGTAGGAAACTTGAAGTACAGAGAAACTGAGCCTTGCCAAAAGTAATTTGCACAATGGTGTGGGTGGCATAGCTTGAAGTCCGGCTCACCTCACTTACCCACAGGACCACATTTCTCTTTGCCATCTACCAGCTTTGAAAGAGTTGTGGATACACTGTAAACATGTACTTCAAACACTATTTTTTTTTCTGTGAAAACTGTGCCACTGAGTTTACAAAATAAACACTCCGAAGGAAGGCACTTGGAAACACCTCTTTCTCCAGAGAGTCAGTCAGTGTCTCACCCTGCTTTGCCTCTTGCAAGGCAGTGCCACTCAGTGCCTTATCTGACCTGCTCTGGGATGAAATAGTTCAAGAAGCTACTGTGCTTCATCTGTTGTAGGAACTGGGCAGTGTATGATGAATGAGGCTTGCAAGAGGAGGCTGGCTGATCTATGAATAAACAGGCTGAATGCTACCTAAGCCAGGATTCTGCTTACACTGACCACCTTAACACTACCACTATACTTTCATGGCTCACACATACAGCTTCAGGCGACAAAAGGTGGAATCCAGCTTCTCTATAGGTGAAACTCTTTGATTTTTGCCAGCACACGTTAGTGCTCTGGAGTGGTGAATCAAATAATAGAAGTTATCTGAGCTAAAAACTCACTCAAGTATCAGTCACTCAGTCACTGTATGGATTAATTGTGGGCAGATGAGAAAGAGGGCAGAAGTGTGTGACCAGGGAAATGTAAGCTAGGATGGCTTCTTCCAGCCACAGAGCTGGTTTATAGCAGCTTAAAGCCATCATGAAGCTAGAGTGTTAGTCTCCTCCTCCTCCTCCTCCTGTTTCAAGCCTTCTGGCCTTAGTTCTGTACTTCATATCAGAGTCATTCACAGTGCCAAAGGAACAGAACCACAATGAATGAAATTTTCCCACATTTTTTGAAGACTGTGTTTTAATGAACTGGAAACACTAATAGGAGATGATGAGGAACTAAGAATATCAGTATCATCTGTAATTACCTCTTCTCTTACCTGTATAGCAACATCAAGCATTAATTAAAGCTGCAAGTTAAATAATGTATTTCATGATATCCTACATGTATTCTTTTCTTTTTGTTGTCCAAAATGTCGTCTTATTGCATGATAGGAGTTTAAAAAGTATCCCTTATTTAACGTAGGGCAGATTATATACAGGGCTTCCCTGTGTAAGCTGACTGGTCAGTAGGACATGTTCATTAACCTAGAAATTGATTTTTCAGGAATACCATGTCGTTACTGGCAGTTATGCAACTCTGATGTCGGACCAGAATTTGGCCACCCTCCTGCTATCTCCTCTCCATCAGATAGGCACTGCAATTGCTTCCCTCCCTGTCAAAATGTTTTCAGCAAGCTGAACTCTTCGACATTAGCAAGGGGGATAGAGTTATTGAATTCCCACTGAAAAATAATTGTCAGCTGATTGAGAAGCCAGGTGTCTCCTGGTAAGCTTTGGTACCTCACTACTAGCATGGCAAAACTGTGTTTTAGTAACATTGGTATGAAGCTCTTTCCATACCAATAGTCTCTTTAAAATGACCTAGTGCTGTGGGGCAGCCATCGTCTGCCAGCCCCTCATGGGCTTTCCTTGCCCTGCCATCCCAGCCAGGAGGCTTGCTAAGGGAGGAAGGAACATATTGGAGTGGGAGGAGGGAGAGAGCAAACAAATGAACAAACTGTTCATTCAAGTGACTTGTTTGGAGCAGTATTTCAGAGGTGTAAATTAGAACAATCCTGAAGTTGCTGCAGTAAATCTGATGTGCTTTATGGCAGTCCCCATGACTGATGGAAGAGTGTAACACTTCTTCTGCCTTCGCTGAGCTTATCCACATCACGTGATGTGACACCAGCTAATCTTTGGCACAATGAGTTCAGACCAACCTTGTATTTGGGTTACCAATGAGGTTATTTAATATCACCCCCATTAGTCTGTAAACACAGAGCCTCTTTGACAGGCACACCATGCAGTGCCATGTCTGCCTAAGGAAACTTAACCCAGACAGATGGCGTTCATCAGTGTGCTCAGCCACAGCTAGCCCTGCTGTCTCCATCTCTCCCAGACAACTGAGTAAACTAGCACTTGCTCGTGGGAAATACACCAAGAGGCACAAGGTACAGACTATTCTGGACTGTTGGGAGGAACAAACTCACTAACATAGACACTCTCTCCTCTCTATAGTGTGGATGAGAGTCCTGGGGCTCTGCTGAGTAAGGCTGATGTAGCTTAGAATGGCTGAGGAGTCTGCCAACCTTAGTTGTCCCTGGAGCCCAATGAATAGGCTGCTCAGACAGCTGCTGAACCACATGTTCAAGAGCACTGTGCTCTAAAGGAAAACATTACCAAAAGATATCACTAAACTGGGCTGACCTCAGAGCTGAATCAGAAATGACTCAGCCATCCATGCAGCAATAGGACAGTTACTTGGGATAACAGCTTCATCAGCTGTCTCTGAGCCAGGTCACCCCCTTGTCCTGAGTCCTCTCTTGCTGAGAATGAGTACAAGCAACACAGCATACAACGAGCACTCCTGAGTCACTGTGTGTTGCTTTTCCATTTCTCTATCAGCTCTGCTTCAAAACTTTCCAGGTTTGAGTTTTACAGTTGGCACTTGGAGAAGGTTTTCCTTATAGCAATCAGGAGTGAGATTGCAGCAGCCATTTTTTTTTTCTAGGAAATATTGATTACAAGTAGATTCATGGGCCCCTACCCCCTTTCCCTACCACTTAACAGAGTAGATTGCTCCATTTTCTGAAGAGGCAATGGAAACCACTAACTGATAGCTCAATGACTTTGTTCCAGCAGGAGAGAACAGTTAAGGCTGGCAGTAGCTGAGTGCCTCACATATGTGCATACAGTGTGTGAAGGAGAAAACACTTGCTTTCATATGGTTTTTCCATCTTTTCATTTTGTTGATCTGGTATAAGATATTTTCTTTTAGCAACCTGATTACTGTAGAGAACCTCCTTCGTCTGATGTAAAGACAAATCACACAGATTTCCTTGGTCAAGTCAAATTTCTGAAATTCCTTCATCTGTCAGAGCAGTAAGTCTCTACATTACATCCCTGAGTGTGCTCATGTATAACCTGATCAAACATTCTGAGTAGAATAAAGAGGGAGAAGAGGATTAAGTGTTCAATCCTTTTTCCCATAAGTAAGAGTTGGCTGGAAGAATGCATGGTAGCATCAAGTAACCTTTCTCCTTACCAGGAATCTAAAAAGCAGATGCCATGGCTACATCCATCCATAATAATGAGGGGAGACACTAAACAGAACAGCAGGTATCCAGTGCCAGTAGAAGAAACTTATTTTATGCCAGTCACTTAGGTTGAGAGCTGGAGAATGCAAAGAAATACTAGCATGACCTCTAAGTCAGGAGATGTTATTTACCTGCCAGGAGTCCATTTCAATCTTGGTGATCTGCAGCTGATACTTCTTGGGGATGTTGTCACTGAAGAAAGGGCAATCTAGCACTAACTGTACAAGCTCCTTTGATTCAGTGAGGTAGCATCTTTTCAATACAGAAAATCCCTCTATATGCCCTTAAAGTCATAAAAACGAATTAATAATAGTTTACCTTGGAAAGCTCAAGTTTTGTATGGAAATAAAGCTGAGCCAGATGCCTCTCTTGGCAGCCCTTACTTGTTAATTCAACAGGCTTAAGTCTCCCCTCTTTCTCCATTCTAGTGCCAATATTCATTATTGTGCTGCCAGGTGCACACAGGTACATTTCCATCACTCCTTATCACCTCCCATGGTTTCTTACACCATGCTCAGGTACAAAGAGCTCCTGTTTTGCCAAGAAGGACCATGGTTATGTTAAACTCTGCCAAGATGTCAGGCATCATTTCCAAACTCTGTGACTCTCTGTAGCTGCTGATGTTGTGAACAATGAGACAAATTCAATCTAATGGACCACCTGCCCCTTCACTGGGAAAAACAGACACAGTGTACTTAGGTCAAATGATGTAAGCAGAACAGCTAGAGTCCTGTCACAAACAAACTGTGCAGATGCACAAAATAGAGCTGGAAGAGGCCTCACAAGGTACTTCATTTTTCCTTCTGTCTCAGGAGATCACCTGCCAGACCTAAGACTTTCTTGGCATGCATTTGTCAAGCTTTTAGTGGCTTCAGATGATGGAGATGCTGCAGTCCCCCTGAATAATCCTTTCTATAGTATTTTACCATCCTTCCCATTCAGAATTTTTTTCTTAATAGCTAATATGAATTTTTATTTCTTCATTTAATATTACTCTGTAATGTTTTGTCCAAGATGAACATAAGTTTCTCTTCATAGAAATTCCTGTTCCTCCAACTTCAGCATGGGTGGTTTTGCAGAAGCAACCCCAAATTTTCCTCATAGCAATGCTTTCTAGGCTTTTGATTATCCATATCCCTGTCCTTATCCTCTCTTCCACTAGCAGACTCTTGAAGTGTGTTGCCCAGAACCGGACACAGCTCCAGCTAATGTCTGGAGTGGTGACTGAAGCAGATGGCTTAATTCTCACATTTTATGATCTGTGCTTCTGCTGCACACCCCAAATTATTTACCCTTTTCACATGTATAAGACAATATAATTGTTGAAAGAGATTATTTTATAAAGGATTATAATTTCTATACCCTTTTTTCACAAAAATGTTACATGACTGTTCATTCCCCCACCTACATTTGTGTGGCTGAACAGCATTCATCCTCTGCATAGTTCCTGGCATCTCTTTCTCCTGATTTTCATTCTACTTTTTCAGAACCTTTCTCCAATTCAAAAATTCTTTTCATTTATAACTCGGGCCTCCAACACCTTTGGAACTGTTCCTAGCCTTGTGTAATCTCAAATCATCAGTCTTCTCCAGCCATCAGTGGTCAGTCATGGAAACAGCAGACAGGGCAAGGCACAGAGAAACGTGGGTGTAGCCCACGCAGTACATTTGTGTTCCTTGTCACCTCAATGTTTGCCAGCCACTCTGATTTCCTAACCTATTCCTATCCTATTCCGGTATTGCTTCACGGCTGCTCAGGAACACATCCCCCTCGCTTGCTACGACAGTGGAAAAGGTGTAGCATAGAGGAACGCGGATGGAAATTGCATGTGTAGGGATGTTGACAGTCTTTCTGCCCGGGAGGTGCTGCCGGGCCACCTACCCCGGGCCGAGCAGGCGGCCCCTCCGCCGCGCTGCGGGGCCCGGGCGCCCGCCCGAAGCAGCCCCGAGGCCGGGCGGCCCCTCCCGGGCGCTCAGCCGGGGGCTCTTGGCGTGATGCCCGACACACAACACACCGCCTGCCCCCCGAGACGGTCCCTGGTCCCCTCCGGCGCCCCGACCGGAGCCGCTCCCGATAGTACCGGTAGTATCGGTCATCCTTGTAGGGCGTGAGGTCCTCCTGGATCTCCCGGTAGGTCTCCCGCACCCGCCTGCAGAAGCGCTTGACCTCGCCGCACAGCGGGCTCCCGAAGGCGGCGAAATCCGCCTCCATGCCGCCGCCTCAGGCCCCGCGCTCCGCCATGGAGCCCCGCCGGAGCC
>JAOXXN010000446.1:54096418-54108068 GCA_026770055.1 Myrmophylax atrothorax
CGTTTACACACACAGGTTTTTAATAAACATAAATATATCAGTTTGAATGTTATTTTTATCCTGGTTTCCAAAGGAAATGAGACTCCATGATTCTGTTATTAAGTGGTGGTTGCCACCCTCCAACCCTCCCCTTTCTTCCCTTCCAGCCTGGCTTACAACTTCTGACGGTGTCAGCTTTTCATCTGCTGTTGACAATGGGAGAAGAAATCTCCATTACATTTAAACACTGCTATTTCCATGAAAATTAGCAGCTGGAAAGAGCTGAGAGACTGACATTACTACTTCCACTACGAGAAATACTGCAATACAAACTTGGCAGTTACCTGTTCCTTCTGACCTGCCAGCTGCCCTGTAAGTGCTCACATAAGGGCAGAATGATCAGCCCTCATGTCAGCCACAATATGTGCATTCTCCCAGCTGATTAAGCAGAGGAGAAAGGAGAATAGCTGAGAACATGAAGCATGGAGAATTAGAGGAGGTGAAGGTATTTAAATTAAGGAGAATTTGACATTACCAGGAACAAAACAGTGAGAGATGAGCCCGCACACACTCACACCTTATGGCAACCTGGCCTGAACCGATCATATGCTCAAACCACCATGTGATTTCACAGCTCGACACCAGAGTGGCTACACTGGTTCAACAGCTAATGAGGACAAACTGTATTCTGGTACTGAAGCAACAGAACAAGAATTGCTTTCTACAGGTCTGGGAAAAAAACAACACTGATATAAATATGTTTTCTTCAGAATTGACCCGGAGTGGAAAAGGTTGTGCTACTTTGGTGAAGGGGCTATGTTTAAGACAATAAAGCTGTGTTTACGGGTAAGTCCTTTAGGTACCTAAATCAGCATTAGATGTCATTGTACATATTTAGGTTGGCTTTAAGAGATCATTATTTTACACATTACACAACTAAAGAATTCTATCTAAATTAGAGTGATAAAGTTAATAAGCACAGGTTAATGCTACATATAAGCAAACACAAAGGCTTAGCAGCTGGTTTACTATGTCATCCTTTTGTATCCATCCCAGATCAGGGTATACTGAAAAAAAAATGATAATACATGGTATCATCATTAAACATAATGAAGTTAATATATCTACAGCACTTTCCTTTACTTTTAGATTTCAAAGCTATTCTAAAGTTTCACTACTAACAGCCAGAAATCAGAACAGGTTCATCCCTATTCTGCAGAAAAACGAAACAGAGACACATTCAGCTGGGCTCTGAAATACCAGTGAAGATCTATCAAGCCTGTTGTGCTCCTGAGCAGCACATGGGCCATGTGCTGACATTTACTTGGCAAGTTACATGACTGAGGTCACAGTGAAAGTCTGTACAGAAGGTAGGAATAGAAACAAGACTTTCTGATTCATTCTTTTCCATCTGATGCTATACAAAGTAAAATACTGCATCAGACCAACTGATTGTACATTAGAAAATTACAGCAATAGCAATGACTGAATAATGTTGTAGTTATGATACTGGACTTGGAATATTTTTGCCTACCTCTTGGCTCTGCTACTGTAGTAAGCAAGTTATTTAGTTTATTTTCTCCTGAGTCACTTAGCCATAAACCAACAGAATTTTCTTTTTCTATCTGTCTATTGATGGCTCAATGATTTGGGAAAACAATACTTAGCACAGTGGACCTTAGAATCAGGTGCAATCAAGCATGTCTACCTTAATGCAAACAATCATTATTTATAGCGTATCTCTATCTATACTGTATTTTAGAATGACTTCAGGACATTTTGCAACCTTTTCCGCATTTCAGGTCCACACCAATGAACTAATGTGGGCAAGACATGGCAGCAAAGCATTGACAACAAACTTAAAAAGTACCTCCTACCTGCACAGGTGTCTCCAGAGTGTAGATATGTTCCCCACGCACATTGTAGAACTTGACAAGTGCACTTCTCAACAGGGAACCATTGCTGAGGTCAACCAGCTGGTTTTGCTTTTCCATGCCTGCTACTGCAAGCAGGTCTCCTTGTGTGCACCACTGTACCACCACATCTGAAATCACAAAGACGGTTTGCAATAATCACTGATTAGAATCAACAGGAACAGCATTTCCAGATGCTGCAAAGTGACTTGAACAGACAAAACATGCTCACAGAAGTTACTTAAGCACTTAGAAACCTAAATCCTTTCACCAAAACAGTAGAAAATAGACCACAGATGCACTTCTGAGAATGACTCTATTCTGTGCATTCCAAAAAATGTGTAAAAACCATTCATTCTTCTCTCTGTATGGTAAGTCTATAATGTAATCAGTGGTTGCTCCTAAATACCTAAGGACAAGAATTTATTAGAGATGTTAAAACTGATGTAAAAGATCCTATGTACAGCTCTGGGGTAAATAAGTGGAATCAAGTTAATATGCAAATAAATAATGTCACCAAGTGAGCAACAAAGGGTATTTGGAAAGGCTTAGAGTGAAAAAAAGCAGAATATCTGGCAGTGCTTCATGTTCTCACTGTCTGTGAATATAACCTCTAACGTAACTCAAACTAGAGTTATAACTTAGTGCAACATGAAATTAAAAAGACTTGGACTTTTCTCCATAAATACATATGGCCTCCATGTCATACATTTTCTTTTGCTACCATCATACAAAGATGATTAGTGGATTGGAGCATCTCTTTTATGAGGAGACACTGCAGGAGCTGGGCCTGTTTAGTCTAGGGAAGAGAAGACTGAGAAGGGATCTCATCAATACATACAAAAATCTCAAAGGCAGGTGCCAAGAGGATGGTGCCAGGCTCTTTTCAGTGGCGCCCAGCGACAGGAGATAAGGAGCAGTGGCCAGAAACAGAACCACAAAAAGTTCCACCTCAACATGAGGAAGAACTTATTTATGTTGAGGGTGGCAGAGCACGGGAACAGGCTGCCCAGGGAGGTCATGGAATCTCCCACTCTGAAGACATTCCAAACCCACGGGAATGTGTTCTTGTGTAACCTGGTCTGGGTGACCCTGCCTTGGCAGAGAGGTTGGACAGGGTGATCTCCAGAGGTCCCTTCCAACCCCAACAATTCTTTGATTTTGACTTGTGAAAACCTACTCATCTGCTTAGCGGGGCTTTGTCAGAATCACACAGGGACTGCTTAGTCTCTCATATACACAGATATGAATATACGTATCAGTTACTTCTCTTACAGGCACCTCATGATAAGCAACACCCACAACTTAATTTGGTGATGCTAATTTTGAACCTTATATCCTCTAGCTCTTTGTCAAACTTCAAGAGCAGCTCTAAAACAGTATTTTGCATTTCTGCTTGTGTTTCAGAAGCACATTTGCATGTGCAAGGAATACTGAGCTAGTCTTTAAACCTCTTTACTCTTAAACCAGAGGTGAAAGGCAGCTATTTTGTGCTGAGACACAGTGAAGGTAAAGACAAAACTTCTGTGCTCTGGGATGTTCAATCTGCCAACAACCTTTTGAAGACACTTGTGGGCGAGAAGCTGTCTTCAAATGAAGAAGCAGGAGAGAAATGAGAGTTGGCAGGAGGGATCTCAAAATTGTTTCAAGTTGTCAACTTGTCATTTTTAGGGACTTCAACGTGCAATTTAAAATGATTTTGTATTATTTCAACTTTCTGATATTTCTCACGGGAACTATGCTTCTGTACACATCAGAAGCAAGACACATGTTTCTCAAGATAATTTTTCCACAGCTAGGGATGGTATACTTCTTGTTTTCTCTTAGTTTCCAGCTCTCTAAGTAACCTACAATGGGATTTGATTCATCTTTCTTAGAGAATAAAATGATAGGCAGATTAGAAATAAATGAGGCAAGCTGATCAACTCCACTTTTGGTAACTGGGATTGACAAAATGGAAAAACAGTCTCCTTTGGATACGTGTCTTCAGGTAATACTTTCAGCTGATCCCCATACCAAGAGGAAGAGGAGTGATTACTTTGTCCAATCACCTTTCTCTGCCTCACACACACTGCCAATCCAGCACATTTTTTGCCTACTGATGAAAAGGATGTAGTCTGGTTTATAACTCATAAAAGTATTTCTACTCTAGGTTGCACATTAGTATTTTGTTACAGGAGGGTGACATAATTAAGGGATCTTACTTCCACTACTGAAAGTCACTGGGAAAAGAGAAACAGGACAGACATCCTCAGCAAGATAGAGCCCTGCAATTCTAAACAGAGGATAAGCTGGGGTTTGTCCTACTGTTTCCAGTTGAAAGCTAGACTAGATGACAACTCAAGACTACTAATTTCTATACTTTAGGTATCCTTTTGGCTCACAAAATTTTCTGGATCATGGCGTTGCCTCATGATACTACATTTTGTCACTCATGTACTTCTTGAGTTGGTACAGATGGAGGAAGGAGTGGAAAAGAAACTTCAAAGGTGATTTTCTTTTTACCTTTTAAGACTATATAATGGATCGCCCAAAAACTATGGGGATGCTGTTAGGGCAACTTTTCACCACAAACATCCCACTGCTACAGAACAGCTAAGAGTCTGCACCAAGAGCCCAGTTTTCTTTTCACCTAATTTAAAACAAAGTTACCTGTGGAGATGAAAAAGCACCAGTGAACTTATATTTAAGTGTGTGCCGTAGTGAATTAAAATGTCTCTGCAGGCAAAACACAGTAAATTGTACTGAGAGTGCTGGCAAAGTAAGGGACTTTTTTTTCATAGGCAAGAACAGTAAAAATTTCAATGTGAGTTATAGATTTTACATGGAATACTGATCGAACAAACATTCGTGCACATCACTTAGCAAGATGTTAGTAATTAATCAGCAGCATTTTCATTTCTCAGAATAACTTGCCTTTTGATACTTAATTCTAGCAAGTTTTCAATATTTGCGAGAAAGCAGCATTGCAATTCACATCAGTTACCAAAAGCATGGAAGACCTTGTGAATTAAACAGACAAAGGTAGTGTTATGTAGCAGAGGCATTCACAGAAAGAAGCACAAACACATTAGCTCATTCAGCTGGATAACTGCAAACAGATTAATTGCTCTACAAAACTGCCATAGAAACACGATATCAAAAGCATTCTGAAACATTTTTTTCAAACACAAAACCACCGTCAGCCAAGTGCTGCTCATCCTCCAGCAGGTGTCACTGCTGGAAACAGCAACAAACAGCAGCCCAGTGCTTCGGGTTAAGGAGAAACAACCACAAAAACATAACCTATGCACACATCATTAAAAATACAAGAAAAACAGATCATAAGAAGGGGTAAAATGGCTTCTTTTTGTACCTTTCAACCCTGAGTGGATGATAGTAGGAGACAAATCATCGTAATTGTTCATTAAACTGATGTCTCCCGACGTGAAGCTGACAGTAAGTAGTGGCTTGGTGTTCTGCACCGGGACTGGATACGCAGCTGGTCCGTCTGCAAAACAAGGCTCTGGGGTGAGCAAAAGGTAAACAACCAAGAGAAACACACTGTACTTCAGCCTACCACCATCAGCAGCGGTTCCCAGTCTCAAGCTCTACCTGCTATTTTCTCCAACATCTATGGGCAAAAGCAAAGCAGATTTAGCTAGCTAGGCTTTTCTGTTCCTGTGAAACCCCACTGTTTTTACCCTGTGAATTTTTACTGCAGCATATCCAAAATGATTTATTGCACATACCTATTACGTTATATAGTGTTGTTTTTCAATCCTTCTCCATTGTCAACTCCCCAAAGTGCCAAAAAATTGAAAACCAGTGCCTCAGAAGGCTTCCTTGGAATCCAAGTTGAAAAACAGTGTAATGAGCAATATAATTACATTAAAAGTGATTTGCTTGATATACTTTCTGCTTGGCCAAGTGCTGGGGACTTCTGAAGTCACACAGAGACATCAAAAGAACTTCTAAGAAAACAATCTGACCTTTCACAAATCACTGCATTCTAAACCTTAAGAGATAGGCAGCAGCATGAAAAGTTACCTGTCATTCTGCATAACAGTATCCAATGCACACAAAGGTCTGAGTGAGCCCAAATGGAACACATGGCTTAAAAGCCATTTCTGCAAAGTCTCTGCTCCTCTGGGCTTGTTTTTCAGCATTCACTGAAACTCCCTTGTTCAAATACTTCATGACCAATATCACCCTGTAGCATTTGCTGTTTAATTCTTTCCCTTTACAGTTTCTAAGAGGGGATGCCACTGGTCCCTGATTAAGTGCCTCTCAAGGCCCAGCCAACATCTTTTCAGTCAACAAAAATGGCAGAGCCATTTAAGAGCAGTATTGCTTCATGAACTTGTAAAAAAAGCTGATCACAAAGCATTCTGGAGAAAGATATCTAGTCATTATCATCTCAGTGTGTATATAATTTAATAAGAAAAACCCAATAAACTTCTAGTCCGTCCTAAACATCTGTGTGAGTCAAAGGTTTGTCACCTTCGCGAGGTTTATGCTGCATCTGCTCTAAAGAGAACACATCATGTTTGGGTAATCATTAAAAGAGGCTTGTAGGCTTGTAACAAGTCCACCCACCCCCTGACTGACTCAGAAAAAGCTAACACATTCAGATCATTTAAGTTCTCATCCGTGTACTCTGCAGCTTCACCATCCTCCAACTGAAAAATTTAATGTTGTTGTCTGTCTTGCTTTAGGAGCTTGCTAGGTTGAAGTTTGCTTCTTTTCCTCTAAGGCAAGAAATCTCACCCAGTATCAAAAGTAAGGCATGAAAGCAAAAATGAAACCTGGTTTTAAAATATACTAACATTTTACCAGATGATTGGTCTATCGTTGATTATTTGTTATAAACGTAAGCTTGTTATACAGACATATGTACATGTGACACTGGAAAAGGCAATTTTTTTGACTGAATCCAAATTAGAGTTAAAACTGCAAGAGTCCTCAATTCAGAGGTTCAGATCTGAGATGCAAATTCAGAATTATTTCTAGTTATTCTTTATTTTAAATTTTCATTGTACAATCACTGTTATATTAACTTTTTTATTTAGCTCAGACTTCATACAATAAACACAGAAATAACTTACCTAGAGCTTTTAAACACAACCACATCAACAGAAGTATTAGTATTAGTTGAATGAGAAGGGTGGGACTGACTGCATGGACACCTACACCTCATACATCTTTGCTACTGATGATTTCAAGAGTTTAAAACCAAAGCATTTCATCAAACAAGTTGTATTGAGACTTAAGGAGAGGGAAGAATTTATTCCTGACCCTCAAACTGGCAATCTGTTCTGAAGCATGTGAATTAGTAACTCCAGACAGCTCCAGTCACCTCCTTCTACCCTGTGTAATTGCAGGAAATGCCTTCATTTTCCAGCATTCTATGGTATTTATTGAACAATTTATGACAGGAGTATCAGGGATGGGACTGTAACGATAAGCATTATACAAATCTTATGAAACAGATAAAATTACACCTACAGTACTTTACAGTATGTCTAGTACTGTTTTCACATGAATCTATATAACAATGCATTAACTTCTGTGACTGCACTCTGACTACCTGCATACACATAAACCATTGCAATACCTCATACCTGCTTATCAGTGAAACCTGATGTATCCCTATCTAGTGTTTTTCACTCACTCTCACTAAAATCTTTGACTCTGTGTTGTTATCTCATTTGTGCAGAGGCAGAGCAGCACAGAGGAGGTGCAACATGCAGCAAGGCTGGTGGCAGAGCTGGGAGCAAAGCCACTCTCCTGTACCAGCTCTCTGTTCCACCAGAGCTTCAAACTGTGGCTATCATGCTGTTTCTGTACAGCATAACAACTCCCTGCATCTGACATGTCTTCATGAGCACTTGCACAGCTGAAAGAAAAGGACGTGCATGTAACACTACCTTGTGGTGGGGAATAGTCGTCGGAGTCAGTGTCACTCTCACTGCTGTCCTCCACCAGGAAGCTGGGGTAGTTCCAGGACATGTTGAGGATGCCATCTGACTCATGAAGGAGCACGTGGGCCAGCATTCGGCCATGGCAGTCCATGACAATAACCTGTCCATCAGCAGTGCCAAACAGTACCTGCAAATATGAGAACAGGCCTCAATCTCACCCAAGGGCAGCCACTGCACCCTCCTTCAAATGCAGCTTGTAGTTAACCAGCTGTGCTGGAAATTAATTGAAAGCAAAGCAGTCAGGAATGTGAAATGGTACCAGAATAGAGCATTGCAACCAAAGATCTATGTAAAGAATGCAGTTAAAGCAGCAGAGTCTAGAGGTAAGTTCATAAAATCTATAAACAAATAATATCTTGTAGTGGGCACATTTTGTTCACTTTAATATGAGACACTACTTGAACTTGGCCATTACTACAGCTAAAGCAAGCTGGCAGAAGGGCTGCCACAGACTCTGTAGTATTCTTGGATTATACAGAAACTTCTAAAATTGGCGGCAGAAACCAAGGTATGCAGCAATAACAACAATATCAAAAAAGGCAAAGCTGACAAAAGTGAGACCTTCCAGAGTTTTCAAACAGCTTGTGAAAAATAGAAAGCCGAACGGAGGACAGGTTATTCTGCTGATGAGCTGAGAGAAGGTGGGAAAGTGCCTTCCAAAAACAGAGGCAAAAGCTGTATGATCAGTCAAGCAGAAGCAGATTATTATAGCCCAAGAACAAGACAATGTGCTACACATTCAGGAAGAGATGAAGAAGAGCTTCCATTCACTAGTTCAAATACAAAATGGGTAAACCAAGTTTTTTTTCTCGATGCTAAAGAACTTCATAGTCATTGTACACAAACTGAAGTCAGACTGACTGGAACCTGCCTTTTTTTTTTTTATAAGCATTTTCTGTCTCAAGGTTTTAAGCAAGTTAAGATCCTGTATATTTGATGAATTTGAGAAAAACACCAGGAAATAAGGATGACTAAATCTTAAAACTATAAATGCATTAGCCAAGGCTGTTGCTGCTATCACGTAATCCTGTAAGGGGCAAATAAATTTTAAAGCAAGTTTAAAGGCACTCATCAATTTGAAAACTAGCCAGCATTAAAAATGAAGCTAAAAGGAAGGCCAGATCTTATACTTGCTCTTCAGTCTACCACCTTGTAAATTTAAGATACTAACACTATATGCTCAGATCAAAAATTCATCTAGCCTTGTATCTTACCTTCAAGTGTTTGGGGAAGAGTAAAAGAAGGAATGCACTGAGCAGGCATCTCCCCTGCACACTCATGCAGCTTCCAGCAAAAAAATATTCCCTCTTCTTTGATAACTGATAATTTCACTTGGTAACCTTTAGCTCTTAATACTAAAAGAAATACAGAATAATTTTTCCCTACTTACATTCTCAACTTGGGTCACAATTTTATAGATGTCTATTATCTAATCCCCTAGTCATCTCTTTTTTAAGCTGAAGAATCGTAGCCTACTTAGGATCTCCCTGCACAGTTGTTGTTCAAAGCCTGCAATCACCCTCATTGACCTCTGCTGTCAGAGGTCTACTTTTCCATCTTCCTTCTGAGATGTAGTGTCAGACTTGCAGCACTCAAAGCGTGTATTGTATCAGACTTACACAACTGTACTCTCCTAGGAGGCAACTGCCATGGCTGCGCTTTTGGATGTTTCAGAAAAGAAGTGTGGCTTCTCAAGTCTTAGTCAAAAAAAAACAAGCACTAAAATTTTTTCAATTACCTACATAATGATCAATGAAGTTTGTAAAATAAAATGGCAATTTAACAAAAGAGCGCCAGTGAAGTCATTAAAATCTTAAGACAAACAACAGAGTTGTTTCACATTATCGATAGTATTGAAAAAATCAGTATCTGGCTGCCTTAACTATAATCATTCCATGTTATGAATATTCTTGTGTTAAACAGTTGCTGGGTTAAAACAGCAGCTAAAGTTTGCTACAAGCCTCAGATTTCTACTCTGGGATATAAAAACAGGAAGTCAAGCTTTGTCCATCTCACCCCATCGTCCCTCATGAACCTTTATTGTGTTCTTCTTCCACTTGTATCATCCCATCTCCTTTCACACTGTTCAATATTTCAACTGTTTTTACTTGCATCATCAGTGCACAGCCACTTCCACTGTTTACTTTCAAAACCACAGTCACTCTCCCTCAGATCTCTACAAAACAAACTTCTACAAAGGCAAAATCCTACTAGCTGTCATTGCTAGCTTCTCATATCTCTTTCAATCTACTCCATAGATTAGTTTGTTACCAGTCTCCTGAAAGTTTTGCAACTGCAAATACCTTGACAGAGGAGATGAAACTCTCTATTGTTTCTGACAAAAGCATTTTAAGATTCTGCCTCCTAAAATCCTGTAGAGATACATTTAATAATTGGGTAGGGATGCTTGCACTCATCACCCAGAGTTCAGACTCATCTCAATCTAAAGCTAATTCTTTTGACTAGCATTGCCCCCAAATCATTTAAAATTATGAAGTCCTCAGTAATTTCCAACTCAGATTAGAATAGCTGCATGTCAGCATCTTAACTCTTGCACTGGAGTGTGAGAGCTCTTTAGCAACCAGGAAATGTCAGAGGGCACTCTTCATCTCTTTAGCCAGGTTGTAGGTTTCAAGGAGCAGCTTTAAGTTTTGGGGTTATTGTAGCAATATAACCTTTAAGATGAAAGCATTTATCAGGCTGATAGCCCTGCTGGCTGAATTCCTGCTGAAACTGTAAAAACGTCTAATGGTGTTATCATCCATAACATTACTCAAGTTATAAATGCCACACTTAAGCTACTTATGTCAGATGAATAAAACTCTCTTGACCTTCAGACAAAAGGTTGAGCCACAGGGTATGCCTGAAGGATCTAATAGAGAAATTTAAAAGGTTGCATTTTAGCTGTCTAAATTAATGGGGTTTGGGTATTTGCAGATCTAGGAGGTCAGAGGGAATGTTGCAAAAAGGTAATGAAAAAGTTGTAGTGTTTTGTTACAAAAGCTAAATGATAATAATAGTATTTTTTTAAAAAACAATCCCAAGTATTTATTTTGGAGTGGTTCTTTTGCCCCTTGTTCTGTTCTTCTCTTGACTCTCATCTCCCCTTCTGTCACACTGTTCCTGATTTCAACTGATTTTACATGCACCACTTGTAGAACTGCATTTGTAAAATATGCATAATCTGATAACCAAACACCTAAAATCAGCCAATGCAGTGTGAGTCAGTACCACAACACCAACAGAGAATGCCTTTACAAAACATATCAAACATAACGAAGCCTGCACTCCAGTGAAGCTGCAGCTGATTAAAGGTCACACAAATGCAGGGCTCCTGTAGTGCCCAGATGTTGCACGTTTTGAAGGACAAACAGCATTGGGATAACACACACAGTTTTCTATGTCTACCAAGAGCTGAAAGTTGGGTTCAGTTCTGAAACACAAGTATCTCAGTTCTCCATGAAACTCATGCTTGGGGTGATTTCTATTTATTGTAAAAGATCTGAACACCTGAAACACACCCTTCTCTGAAGTCTGCTGACCTCTTAAGTCTCTGTGGTAATTTGGAATAAGTTTCATAACCTAGTTTTGGTAAATGAAAAGGCTTTTCATCTAAAGATTTATAAACTATCATCCATGAAACTTATCATTCCAGACTGCAATCCTCTTAAATGCTCAAGATATCAAAAACTCTTTAACAGTCTGAAATACACTAATTTCTGAAAGACATATGGTAAGCAAAAGATGGGGTATTCTGGTCTGAAGTATTCATCTCATGAGGAGATGAATATTAGA
>JAOXXN010000446.1:54108168-54121340 GCA_026770055.1 Myrmophylax atrothorax
AGGAACAACCTGAATCTGTTTGGTGACTTTGCTACATACAGATCTGTTGTGCTGAACTGTTGCTATTTCTGCAAGATCTGTCGTGATGCTGAGATGCATCTCTACCAGATACAGTACTAGCAGAAGATGGTTTGGCAGCACAGAGATCAACAAAGCTACAATGAATTGGCCAAAGACCTATAGTGGATTGAAGGTCCAGCTCAGGAGGCCCACTACTTTGTAAGAGAAGTATAATTTTCTAATAGCTATGTTCTTTTTGCACAAAATGCCTTTTGTTGCTGTTTAGTTGTGTTTAATGTAAGTAAAGTGAACTCACCAACAGTGAGATTATTCAAGCTTTTTGTTAATTTGAATATACCAGCACATTAGGAAAGGGAGAGATCCTGCCAACTCACCACATCTGATTATATGCAGTAGTTGAGAAAATTAAG
This sequence comes from Myrmophylax atrothorax, assembly GCA_026770055.1. NCBI lineage: Eukaryota > Metazoa > Chordata > Aves > Passeriformes > Thamnophilidae > Myrmophylax > Myrmophylax atrothorax. Next base: position 54,108,600 of record JAOXXN010000446.1, read on the forward strand.
TTTTTATGAATTATAGATACAAGCCAATGAAACTTTCCTGACTTAAATCTGCAGAGAATCTAGCCATGGTCCATTCCTGCATCTTTGCCTGTCCTCATTGTCAAAGAAGCTTTCCAGAACTAGTCGCTTTGACTTTTATAATAACTAAAGATAATCCAATCCCAGCAATAATGTATTCAATGACTCAATGTATAAATGAGGGGTAAAAGACAGAATTGCTTCCAGTCTCGGGTTTTGGTTGTTCAAACTGCACAGTCAATACTGTTACAGAAAGGTATTGATAAAACAAGATGCCTCTCTTCATGACATTTAGTACTAACACTGAAGGTTTCTAATGTTGCTGGTTAAACAAAACTCCCAGGAAATCTGATCAATACATTTTCAGAACATGGGCTGTCATTCTGCATCAGGGAAACAACCGAGCCTTTGACTGCAGCTGAAGTTGAAGTATTAGAAGCTGGACTTGCTATAGCTACTGAAAGAAATACAAGGCCATTAGAGGCCACTTTAGGGTAGCACTTCTAAAGTGAGAGATTCCGCTACTGTGATGCTAGAACATTGTAAAAGGACATGTAACTGCTTTACTCCTGTTGGCCCAGGAATTTTAAAAGATTCTCTCTGACTTTTTACAAAAAAGTAAAAACACACATCTGACAACTCACAAAAGCAAAACAATGCAAATTAAAACAGAATCCAGTAAACTCCATCCTAGTACAATTTGATTGTTTAAAACCCCAAAATTTCACATAAAGACAGAACTTGCCTTGCAGGACTATGAAAGGTGCATGAACAGACTGCCTTTAAATTCCTTGATACAATGAAATGTACTGAAAATTAACGTCATCTGTCACGGAATTTCAAGTGCTCTAATCTTTCCTTAGCCATGGCTAAACTGTCAGTAACTCCACTGAGCAATTTCTCTAGTTATGGACCTTCCTTCTCCCATAAAACAGGTGGTAGCTGAAAGGACAAAGTGGCCACACAAAGTTTTTCCAGAAAGTGACTGATCACATTAGAAAAGTAAAGACTTAGATATATCCTAGAAGATGTTTACTCGGACAGTCCAGCAAACTGAGCTTTACTGGACATGGAATAATTATTCTACATCCCTACATTAATACAAATAACTCTATTTAACATGTAAGTGTAGCTATCTCACAACAGTAAACATTTCAAACAGCAGTATTTTAAAATAAAAAAAAGTAATTTAAAGCACGGTGTTAACAAAGGCAAATCCACTGTCTTCATTTTTAAATCAGAAATTGACTCTCTAGTCTTCCCCTTTAGGGAAGACTAATGGATTATGCCCTGCTAATCCATCCAAACCCAGTAAGTACAGTATGTATTGTTATAATTTGCTGGGGTTTCTGTACCTGCCAAATCTTTCATGCAGAGGCCAAAGCACACACACAGGTATTTCTGTCAGGAAATTCTAAGCGGGGCTACTTGTGTTGGAATGTGTTGACTTTTTCAGAACTAAATACATACTTTCTGCCATTTTTTTCCCTAGACATTACTTTTACTGACACATGCAAAGACTTCTGTGACACTAGTGAATCATGATCTCCCTCTGGAAGAAACATCCTACCCAGGTCTTTACAGACAAGTCTAGAGGTGTTTCATTACTTCATGTTCAGTTTTTGCTTTAACAGTTTTTGCTTTAACCACTTGTGAAGTACAGATGTAAACCTTATTTATACACCTCTTGAATGTTCCTGAACCCTTTTCTAAATGTATTGCAGCAAGATAGGGTAGCCTTTCAAGACTTAAGCCACAGATAAGGTTATTTCTGCTAGAAGCAATATTGTTCATATTCAAGATCTTTCACAATATTTGGATGTACCAGTCAGACAGAGGGACTTGCTGAATTTCAAACTACTGTCTTCTAGGATCCTCTTTTAATTTCCTCAGCCTCAGTTAGGAGTCTCTTTAAGAGTGAAGCAGTAGCTCATGGCAGAAATCTCATCAGCATCTTGTGACCAAGTAAACCACAAATGATCTCACAAAAACTTTAGTTTTTAACATTCTCCAGGGTTGCACTTACAAAGTTTGAAGAATTCCTCTTGCACCTACCCAATCTGCAAATCTTGCTCTTTCAACATTTTGTTTTACTCTTTGCCTTCATGTGTGTGTGTCTGGCACACACATCTGCTGAAATCTTGGTGCCATTACACCAGGTAGTATGAATGCTGCCATTAACAACTCACCCTGCGCAGCTCTGCATTTGCAGCTGCCTCATTCAGTGTTCTGCTTCACTGACATTCCCTCTTCAAAATCTAGACCTGTCTTTATGGCTTTTTCCTTCAGCCTCCTCCCTTCCCTCCCGACGTAGGAAAAGTAGGCACTGTACCTCAGAAATTACATTCTGCAAAACCACTAATAAGGCCGACTGCATTTGCATTGTCAGAAGATGCTGAGCAGTTCAAAGAAACATATTAGTTCTGTTTGCCCTGATTTAGTCATCTGGACAAACATCAGTACTTATGATAGGAACAGCCCTCACAGTTGCCACCATAATGGCATCATACTAATAGAGATAAATCTATTTTGCTGATCCAAAATGAACTGAACGATAATGTGATTAATATACACAATGATGGATCAGCTTTCTATGTATGCAGGTAGGCTTAGTAACATAGGAAATACTTGGAAAATTATTGCCTTTAATTATTTTCATTCACTAGCCTAAGGGAAGAATGCTGGTCTTGCAAATGTTTAGTTACAGCATTTTGCAGTCCATTTAGTTGTAGTATTAGCACTTTGCTTTCCCTGGGCTCGTCTTGTTTACTGTTTCTCCATCACAAAGCATCAGACAGTGCAGCAGTCGCCTCTTAGGACACATTACGAAGTGAAAGTTTGTTTTACTTCAGTGTGATATATCTGGCTTTCCTTTTTTTACCTCAAATGCAGAGAGAAAGAGAAGCAGAGTGAGGAAGACAGCTGGTCTCCTGCTGCACACTTTTTATTTCCATTAAAAATTCAGTCGCTGTAAAACGGTTTCTTGAACTGACACAAAAAGAGACATCACCACAATTCACATACAAGCTCAGAGGGAAAGCATTGGGGTTTTTTGACTGCCTTTATGTCCAAAAAAACTGAGAAGGGTTTTTGTTTCCTTTGGACATGAGGAGTTATCAGCCTCACATACGGATGGTACACCCAGGATTATTCACTGCTAACTGCAGTGAAATTCTCATTCAAGGCCATTAATGCTTTCAAAAGCACCACTGCTTTAGCTATCTACTTTCAGGCTTGTTCATTCTCTTTTACAGAGTCCACAGGGTTTAGATAACTATTACAAAGCCCTCAAATGAGAAGACAAAGCAAATCCACTGGAGATCTTGGAGACAAATCCATTTAATAAATACTGAAATACTAAAACCTGAGGATTCAAACTGCATGGGCTTTATTTCTCTCTATAATAGTATAAGATAGCTGAATGACTGTAAATGAGATACAGCCTTGCATGCTGCTTCAGGAGGCAAAAATATAAGTATTCTTAAAATCAGAATCTCAAGCTATATAACTACTTTCGACTTGTGGGGATAGAAGCAATTGTTCAGGCAGAGATAATGTTATTTGAAAGCATTCTGGAAAATCGCAGAAAGATTGATTATTCTATGCCCCTGTAATTGTATCTGGATCAATTCTGACTTGCGTATTCCAGGAACACCCATTTCTATATTCTTTATTGCTCTTATTTTAAGAAAGCATCCTACAGCCATTAGATTTTTACGTGAAAAGAGTTGCTCTTTACTGTATTTACTGTATTAGCAATATGCTTGTTTACTTCAGATGTAGACAAGAGCTGTACTTTTTTAAAAGGTGTGCCAGGTTTCAAATCACATTCAAAGTAGTATGTAAAATGAACAAAAAGCCAAGAGCTGAACACCTTTTACAGAACCTCTTCTGTGGCAATTTACTTGGATGGGACTCCAAGCCTGGACCACTGAGCTCCCACAGCAAAAGAACTCTGGAATGCTCTTCAAGCAGCACTGTTTTCTGATTTCTCACTAAACTCTGCCAGGAAAATGCACACATGTCTATGAAAACACACATTTTTCACATATATCCAATTATGTATAGCAATAAAAACAACATTTGGTGGGAAAATACAATTAGTTTTACCAACAACCACTCAAGACAGGCAAAGAAGTCAACTGACAAACTTGGCAGTCTCCTGCATTATTCCCAAGCCAGGTTTTAGTTACTTCCTGAAAGATATGTTGACTGCTGAAGCTAAAATCTTCAGAGCTTTAAAAGTCTGAGTGCTTCTGCTGGGGTTTTGTGGTTTGGTCTTTTTTCCCAGCTGAAAAAGGTATTACTTAGAAACAAGGGTAGCACTCTCAACCAGTGAAAATGAAATGCAAAGCAGTTTAGAAGCAATGTCCTTGCTGTTTTGAATTTCCTAATATAAAACCAAGAAGCCCCTGTGTTAAGCTATATGCCAATGGAACTTAGTCCCTTAACTTCTGCACTCTCCTTCTAGACCTTTGGTGCTGGCAAAAAGCAGTAACTCGGCATGGGCAGGAAATATATACAATGGGTGAGGTCAAGTATAACTGAGTCAACATAGCATCAGGCTGAGTAATAAACTGTTATTGAATGAGGCACTGAAGAAGAATGACTATACCCCTAAAAGCAAGGAAAGTAGGGAAGGATTAATCCCTTTTCAGCTGATGCAGTCACCAACAATCCCTCAATGTCTGAACTCTGACAAGAAACTGGCTCCTGGACAAAGCAGAGAGCTCAAGTTGAATCCACACAGGATGAAACACTGATGGGAAAGGTTTTGGGGAATAAAGAGATACAGCTCCTGCTTTCCATAGGCATACTATCTCTTTTTGTCAAATGAATGGAAAGACTATGTGATACCACTTTCTAAAAATATTACCTTTCATCTCCCATTTACTATGAAACTTGGCCTTGCTTTTCCAGACAAGACCTAGTACAGAAATCTGCAAATAACCTTCTCCAGATTCAATCGCTCTAATCCTCCTTTTCCTGCACAAAGGTTTCAGACTATTTGCAGGCTTGAAGATATCTGACCCAAGTTCACGACCCCATTTGGTTCCCGGTCTACTTACTAACTTCCAAAAAATGGATGGATTAAGATAAAGTTCAAATCAACAACACTGGCAGCAACATTTCTTTTGAACTGAAAAGACCACAAAGCTCTGGAAGAACCAAAGGAATCCTGGGGCTGAGGCATTTTCAGCCAAGTGGCTTTGGCAATGGAGTAATGGACTGTTTCTGAAAAATGCTGTAAAACCTGCACAGTCTGGAGAGTTTTTCCTATGTAAGAATTCCACTTGCATACCCTTTTCTGACCAGTTCAAAGCCTGAACAAAGCACTTTTCCTACCTTACATATGACATCTCCTTAGAAAGAGAGCAGCTTCCTGTGGAAGGTTCAATTTTTTCCCTGCAGTGCCTAAAAAGCAGCATAGGTATATGCTGCTCCCTTGCAGAGGTGCAGTGCAAAACCTCACTCTTGCAGCATGCCCCATAGCTGAAACACAGCACAGAGCTTCTCAAAAACACGAGTTCAAGTAAGCACTCCCTGTCCCACAGAACTAAAGACTTCAGGCTATATAAGCAGAATCTTTCTGTACAAATGCCAGCAAGGTGAGAGGAGAGGAGAGGAAAGGCAAACAACTTCTTTCTTCCTGACACTTCCCACACATCGACTGGCTGTGTTTCTATTTGTGCTCATCTTTACTTTGCTGACTCAAATACTGATGCTTCAAAAATGTAAAACAGCACTGGGTAGAAAAATGCTAAGTGGACACATTAACTGAACAGCACAAGTCTTCAGCTCTCTCTCCATTTCTGGTTTGTCACTCCCATCGACATCCGTCCTTTCCTGAGGGAGGCGAAGACGTGGCAGAAAGTGCAGCGCTTAACAAACTCCAGATCCTAGGCAACTAAAATAGCAATATTGTGACCTGAGTGTCACAGGGGAAGAGTTACAAGGTACACTGTTGAGGGTGATCTGTACTGTGCGTCCAAAGGGATGCAGAAATCCATTCGGCCAATTACTTTTTGCAGTAACAAACATCAAATACTTTGTCTACAGTGATGAGCAAAACATTAAAACAGTTGTATTACTCCTTTCAGACACAGTCATTAAGGGAAAAATTTCTTTGCAAGACTCATTTGAAACAGTGTTGACATGAAACACTGCAGGAGCTACTGAGAAAACATGAGCCATGATGCCATCAGCACATAAACATCGCCCATGTTACAGCCCTCATGGCTGGAACAAACGACACCATCTCGTTAGCTCTCTCAGTGCCTTGCCTCCAAAGGCTGGATGAAGAGCATCAAGGGAAAGATTAGGCAAGGCACAGATGAAGCGAGTGGGAAGAAGAAAGCACATTGAAGCATCACCTTACTGCTCTGTTCCCTCAATTACCCACTCAATAACCCTGTGCACTACAGGCTAGGGTTTCTGGCTGGAAAAAATCTTGTTTGGAAAAAACTCACAGGGAGATGCCACAGCTCCTGAAGCTGCAGATGAGCCCCAGAGGCTCCAAAGAAAACATCCTTGCTGTCTACCCTCACCAAGGCTGAAGGCAAAGCCTATCAAATCCTCATCTGAGTACTGAAATCTGCAGTGAAGTTGCTCATTGCTAGTGAGAAAACGAGAGCACAACTAAAAAAAGGCACAGTGCACCAAGCTACCTAACTCTTCTCCTTCCTTCTTTTTGGAAGCTGTATTCTCAGCAGAATGATGCATGAAAACCTACTCAGGACAAAAAGGCAAAGGAAAGACAATGCTAATACAACTATGCACTGATACCAGGAAAATGAGAGGGAAAAAGAGAAATCTGTAATTTAGGAAATAGCTGCATAAAGCAGTTTGAAAACAACACAATAAAAAGAGAAGGGAGAAAGAAAGGCAAAATAGCACTTAAAATATTCACATTACTTTTTCACACAAAATCTGTCATTATTATGTACCATCACAAAAATCAAGTCCCCAAGCAAAGAGCAAAAACAAAGTGTTACTTTCATCATGAAGAAATTTATAAAACAAGAATACAAAGTCTCTCCCAAAACATTTAAATATTTTACGTATGTAGAAAACCCGCACATATTTTGTCTATAAAAGGCTGCAATAGGATAGTAAACGTTCACAGACCCCTTGGCACAAACAAGCAGAAATCATTACTTTTAAGAGGAAGTTTGCCACAAAGGTTTGAAATGCTTCTAAAAACAGTCCAAAATATTAGACAGTTAAGCTGCAGTGGGTTTTGTTTATCTGTTTGTTTTATATAACAAATGGATTTATTTTGAAATACGACTGAAGTCTCCTTCCTCTGCATTTTCTTTTTTTTGCATTTTAATGCAGGTGCTCAATTATGCAGCAAGCAATGTTAAAATTCTTATACACGACTTAACCATTGTCTGCAGCTCTTGTGGCTTGAATAAATTGTCTAGTTAATTAATGACACTTCTTCAATGCTATAAAAAGCCTCTAGCCATTTTTCCCAGTAATCTGAGTAATTCATCCATCAAGGAAAATAAGGCTTTCAGTTATTCCTCAAAGACTGTATCTAATGGTGCAATTCTGAGCGACTCTAGTCATTGTAAACATGTATGTGAGGTCATTTGATAGTCTCTACACCCAGAATTGATGGGAGAAAAGATGCATCTTGCTATGTTAAGACACAAAAACGCAGTTTTCCCCCAGCATTTTAAAGGCTCCTTTATGTGAACCTGTAAAAATCCTTACAAGGGACAAGAGGTCTGTAATAATGACCGAAATAATTGCTTATACTTTCAAGTTTTACAGGCTGTAAGCTTTTCCATTGTCCTTCTTTCTCTTAATTCATAAAAATTAAGAAAAATAGCTACCTTCCCCATACTGCGCCAGTTGCCTGTTTGCAGCTTCCTTTCATCATTCTGGCAACTCATTAGAAGGTTGGTTTTAAGATTTTTTTCCACATAGCTAGATGTCTGAGAATAATTAAACTTGATCAGTGTGGCTACCACAATAGCAAGGACTGCCTGAATCAGACATGTGCTACAGCACCTGAATAAAATCAACGCAGTAGGGTGAACGGAAGCACAAACTGCTTGTTCCAGAGCTGCAGGGAAAAGGAGATGTAGGTGAGAAGATGACAGCAGAGTCCAAACAGATGCAACATTTCCAAAGACTTAGGAAGTCCTTAGTTGTAAGCTGTGTTCTGGAAGCTAGGTAAGGCCACTATCCCTACTCTCAACTTAGGAGCTGTTCAGAACATCGTTTTCCTGAAAAGGTGGAAGCAACTGCAAGCTCACACATGAAAATGGGGGGATCCAAAAGCAGATGCTACTAATGTGGAATTATTAGGTAAATTCCTGCCAGGGACTAAAGCCACACCAAAACCAAGAAGCCTGAGAGACAAGATCATGAAACAATCAGTGCCACTAGTAACCATTTGACGGTGCTTCTTGTTAATTAGCTCCTACCTTCTGTGAGAACTGTGGCTACCACACAGCAGCCACTTGGCACAGCATGGCACTGATCCTATTTAGGGACATATAGGGGACCACTAGCTGTACTAGCACACAGATCCCACCCAGCTACACTGCTGGGCCCTGAAATAACATGCATCCCCTTCTTCATATGAAGCTCTGTTCTGGGTCCTGGGCTCCATGCTGAAGCACTGCAGGCAAGGGGAAGGAGCTGAAGCTTGCCCCTGCCTCCTGCTTGTCATGGCAAAAAGATGCTGAAGCATCTGTGGTTGCCATGGGAGTAGGGATGGTGAGCGCTGGGAGCAGGAGTAACAGCAGAGAAACTGCCTTCCTGCACAGCTACTGTAAGCTACAAGAGTCCTTTAGAAACACAACACACAGAGCTCCCACACCCTGCATTTTGAGACAGAGCAGCTCATCTGCTACAGGTCTCATTGTTCGGCTTTCAGTGCACTGTAAGACCCTTCAGTGCACAGGGTATCTGTTCCTAACAAAGTGCTGCTTTTCTGTTTCACCAAGAGCATAATTTTGCCTGATTAGACACAGAAGAGGCTGAATCTTGGGGCCTGTATTTATACATTCTCAGTACCAATGCATGTTGAATTGCAATGGGGCCGCACACAACAAAGTACCCAGCAGGATGCAAATCAAATTAGCTAACTGCTTGTGGGCCTATTCTCAAAGTAAACAAGAGGAAGCACCCTGGCAAAGTTCACATATACCTGTAGTCTTTCATGTCCTAGCCAAAGAGAATCCTGGACAGTCCCCAGATTTCCACAAAAAAACCCTCACAGCGGGAAAAGGAGTTGGGGGGAGAAACAGAAATAGGCACTTAAAAGTGTTAAATAGGCCCTTAAAAGTCTAATAATTTATACTAGCAGAGATGCAAGGAACAAATACAGATGACTATCACCTCTTCAGGTATCCAGGAATTAAAATATAATAATTAATTTTCATCAAAGCTTTCCTCTATTGGAGAGTGATTTCTTTCTGGTTCCCTCTCTCACACAGAAACAGCAAAAGAAACAACCCCAGAAAAGTCTAAAACAACAATCAGATCCCTCTACAGTTCCCACCCAGTTCTCTTACACTATATCTTTCTCCATCAAGAAGAGAGATGGTCTCTTTAGCAGCTGAGATCTGGGAGAAGGAGAGGTAGAGGGTGGCCCAAGGGCAGCAGAAGTTGATAGAAAAGCATCACTGTGAGCTGATAAAACACACAGGAAGGGAGATGAAGCACTGGAAAGATTTTTTATGTAACTTGTGGGCTTATGAAAAATCCTCAATTACTTACTGACATTGCTTCTATAACTATAAATAAACCCTTTGGCTAAACAAAAGTGAAGTTGTTCTTACTTAGGAAGTAATTCAATCTGCTTAGTATGTACACTCCCTCTTTGCAACTGTGGTACAACACCACAGAACTGTCTCAAGACAGGGTAGAGCATTTTCTGATATTTCATACTTTTCATTTTAAATATACTTTCCATCCCTATATGATCCTAGGTGAGCCTTTGCACCAGAAAAATATTCCACATGTCTCCTATAGCCTCTTGTAGCTCTGAAAAAAAACATTTAAAACAGTAAAAAGAAGTTCTCACTCCTAAGTAATTCTATCCATCCAAGTTTAATCCAAGCATGGCACTCTGCTTGAGATACAGACAACACAGTCTTGTAAAGTCTTCCTTTTGTGTATCCCTGAGGGGCCAATGGAGTTCTGCCTTGCCCAAATGCATGCTTTAGTTATAGTGTACAGCAGGAGAAAATGCCTAAATGAGCAGAACTACAGACACCAATGCAGTGAGAAACGTAACTTCTAGTCCTCTACAATAAACATGCAGAATCACAAACAAAAGGCCTATGTACTGAATGAGCTGAAGAAGCCCACCACAGCTCAAAGTCCAGACTCAAGATCTGGGTGTGAACCACAGCAGAAATGTGCCAATGACCTTCACAAGAAGTTCATCTGAGACATAATAATGGTGAGAAAAAGCATTGCAGTCAATCCTGTCACTCACACCAACTTTGTACCTGATGGGCAAGGAGAGCTCAAGAAATCCTAAAAAACAACAGAGCCACAAGAATGATACCACTCTCTTCCTAAAAGAAAATGCAGAACAGTTTCATCTAGTGTTAATAAAATTAGCCAATAACTTAATCAGGGCAGAGTACATAACCAAATCAGTTAAAAGATACAAGTATATTCTCAATTTCAGCACTACTGTACTACCCTGGCCACCTCTCTAGGTCTCACCCCATCTCTATGCTTTCAAAAGGCTTTGGAAAGTGTTAACTATGGAGTTTTAACCACAGGTGACATTAGTCACTACCTCACAGGTGCTCTACTTCGAGCCTGTGTCAATGCACAGCAAGGACACAAGTCCAGAGGTCACACACACAATCTAGAGGTCAGTCAAGAGGATGTTTGGCAATACTGCAGCTCCAATCATTTCTTGCTTCCAACAGAAAGATGGATGGTAGGAAACTATCCTCCTCTTGCAGAGCTGCCACACAGCTGTAGTGAAGAGTGACAAGTGACAGTCTACTGGTGCTGAATAGACAGACAAGAGAGAAGATGGAGGAGATAGGAGAAAACAGGAGGATGCATGCAGAAGGGAGTGAAGGAGAAAGTTTAGAGAACTGTAGGATGAGGTTAACAGACACACTGTATTATTTTTACTAGGACAATAGAAAATTGATACTAAACAATCCTCTTGGAAATTCAACTTTCAAAGCTAATTGTGTTAAGGTCATGGGACCATGGAGTGTAATGTTTTCCAGGAATACCTTCACTAGCAAGCTTCATAGTGCCAGAGAGGTGACAAAAAGAACAGTAGGAAATCATAAATTTGTATGTTGACATTTATCTTTCACACGCTGTACTAACAAGCAGACCACATTAAGCAATAGAGATGATGCTGAAACTACTCTTGAGTAGAATAATATTTTGTTCTCATTTGCACAGACACAAATTAGAGAGAAATTAGGTAAGGCAATAAGCTAGTAAGGGTATCCACTTCCATATGCACTTACTTGTGTGTAATAGATGCAATGTCCTTCCCCCCCCGTTTGCTATTTTTAGTTTGAACTGAGCACAGTCTCTCGCCTAGTACCTCTGTGATTCATATCTCCTTGTGCCTCCAGAGGCAAATACATCTAAATATATTTTAGAAGATTGCTTCTTTCCACCAGCTCCGGAGAGCAGTATAAAGATCCATCACCACTTAAAATTAAACCCACTGGAAATCACATAGTTAGGAGAGCTGAGTGGAGCAACATGAAGCTCATGGCCGGTTTGAGTCTCTTTTCAGTGAGTTTGTTGGCAGCAGAGTCTGTAAGTCAAGCAAGTGATTTTCACATAGCTCAAATCGGCCATTATGTTAGTAAGCACTTATCGGGACGCTAAACAAGTGTGTGTTTCCTGGAAAAACCACTTATGGAGCATCCAGATTAGAAAGTACAAACATATTGGCTAAATTGAATTAAAGGCAGTCAGCCACTCCAAATTAAACACTCTAGTGAAGATATTTCTAAATACAGCAGCAACAACTGAACATCACACAAATGGTGTAGCCTTACATTTAAAACAGAGGACTGAGGGCTACTAGATCTTAGTTTCCCTTCCTACTTCTGCCGCTTGTCTCTTCCTCTTGATCTCAAGTAAATTATTTAGTGTCAAGATTTACATTTCCCTAGATTCAAAAGCAGGCATTTAGACTCCCTGGCTTTAAAAAGCAGGTTGCAATAATTAATTCATTATTCTTTGCAGAGCACTCTAAAATTATTAGATGCTGCTGCAGAAATGCATATTATTAGTGCTATTATATTCCACTAGCAATTCCCAAAATAACTCTATCTCGGATAAATTTATAGTATTCTAAATTCAGTGGTGCCTTGAACCAGCATCTTTTTATGGCAGTGTAAAATGAAGAAAGGAAAATGATCCGGCTGTGATCATAACAGAGTTTCTCTTTGCACTATTCCATGCCCACCCTTTCTTTCAGCACTATATCACACACACATGCAACCAGAATGAGAGCAAGCATGTGGAAGGAAAGACCAATCCAGTAAGCTCAGTAGTAATGGCAAGGGGCCATTGTAAATTCTGCAGAGGAAACCAGTGGCCTAGCTCAAGCCACACTATAAATGAGGATATGTCCAATATCATACGGCCAGACTTCACAAATGCAGATTTGGGCAGGGCTCTCCCCACGTGGGTGTGCCCTTCCAGCCTGTGCAGTGGATGTTTTAGGTGAGGCTCAGCGTGCGCAGAACT
>JAOXXN010000446.1:54121440-54133774 GCA_026770055.1 Myrmophylax atrothorax
GTCACAGCACCCGGTACTAACCGGGGCTGACCCTGCTGAGCATCCGAGATGTGACAGGATGGGATGGCAGGGAGGCACTGAACTGCCAGGGGATGGTCCCCACTGGGACTTGAACTCAGGTCCTTGGGATTCAGAGTCCAGAGTGCTCTCCTTTACACCACAGGACCGCTACTCAATATCATATAATTCTTTAGAAAAATAGTAAAGAAGATTTTTTTTTTTTTTACTGGCTTTTCCAAAGCTCAGCAAGATTTGAACTCAATGGCTGGAAAAATGGCCCTCTTTTAAATTACACTGTTTGCATAATATTGAGACATCTCTCCAACACTCAATCAATTGGATTAATTTCTTATGTGAAGGCAAAACATAACTGTATCTGCTGTGGAACTGCTTTTGCTGCAAGTGCAGACTGGACAGATCTACACAGAAATGACCGGTCAGATGTTTAATAGTCCCGGCTGTAACTCTGCTCAAACACATTTTCAAGGCAGCTGAACCAACAAATCCAAGGTACAATTACAGATTCCTGTCTCAAACAACTAACTGAATAAGACTGCGTGTGAATCAGGGTGAAAAGTGATGATAGGTGACTCACTACATTATCAGATTTGCCTATTGAGAACAACAGGATGAATTAAACTTTCATTACTGGAGCAGCAGTTTTGAGGGAAACTGATCTTACCAAGTGACGACTTTACTTAAAAACTTTTTAAAAGGTTTATTCGACAAGATACCAATGCAACCCAACTGGCACCTCTAAATTCCCCATTCATTACCTGTTGGTCATCTGGAGTCCATATTCCACAGGTGATCTGACTCTCCAAGTTGATTTCTGAAGACCAGTGTCTTTGTCCACTGACTGATCCGACCAGCACAAATCCATCTCTATAGGAGATAAGTGCTTGAGTCCCATCATGGCTCCATGTAAAGTCGCTTACCTTCACATATCAAAGACAAGAAAATAGATATATGGGCCATGTAGCAATGTGTTGTTGTTTCAGTAAAAGACAGCACTGCACAGAATGAGACAGGGCTGCTATTAAACCAGTTGTAGCTTCACTGTCATTCCTACTGAAGAAAGCAATTGTGCTTTTGTGACGATTCTTGAATATTCCCTTCAATGAAGAAATGTTTCATTTTCTCCTGTGCTTTTTGAAAGGTATAAAGCATCATTCACTGTCCTGTTCATTTTGCCTCTCAGGACTTGATCACTCTCGACTGCAGAGAAAACATGCATACCAACCTGTGCCCCACGATCATTCACAAGCTCCACAGACCATCTGCCTTCATATTGTATCCAAACAAATATTCCTCCATCTGCATCGCAGGTTGCTAATTTCTGGAAGGGTTCATTCCATCTCACCAGCACAACCTTAAAAGATTACAAACAAAAACAGCATTACCAAAACTGCATGTTGTGCTAACAGCTATTTAACAAGAACCAGTTAAACAATACTGCCAAATAAACATCACTGCATTTAAATCCTAGAGATGTACAAAACAGCAATTTTCAGCACAGCATTAGGCGCCTCTCAAGAACAGCTGGAATCGTTTTGTCATGGTTGTCAGGAAACGCACAATCTCTCACCGTCAGGCCTCTTTGGAAGGCACTGCACGCTCCCAATAAAATCAGACTGTACACCGGAACGCAGCGCTCCAGCAGCAGGCCCTGCACACACCACCCAACGCTCCTTCAAATTATTCCCCCTGCCTTAATCTCAGAGACTGTCAGACTTGACGTCAAATCATCACCTCTTGCTGACTTCAAATGAAGCTGCATGCACCAGTATCAGAGTGAATTTAAATACTCCTATTGAATACTCATATTCAAAAAAACCCGAGAGCACAAAATTATTAAAAAGTAGGAATTTCATAGGAAAGTTGCTTTGCTACTGAATGCAGAAGGAATACAAAACAGCTTTAAGCTCTTCTCTCCATATTAAAGCTATCTGGGCTTTTCTGGAGAATCTAATCAAGTCTAAACCTACCAAATTGCTCTCTTGTTTTTAATTAATATCCATTTAACAAATACAGTATCTCTCAAGACCTCAGTATAAAACTAAAAAAAGCATGTCATCCCAGTGCCTGAAGCAAAAATTAGCAGTAAAACCATTTACCTTCTGTTAGTGACTTTTTCTTAAAAACTTTTTTCCAAATTAGTTTTATTTCAAAAACATGCAGATATATATGGGATGCTTACATTCATACACAAGTAAACTCCCCCTCCAGCTATTTTACTGGGACACAGCATATACAAACAAAGTAAACATATATTAAATAGTCAATCAGTAATGTTATTTTAACTACTTAATAAGCATCCAGCTCTAATGACGCTTTTTCATAAAACTAAATAGATAATTAATCATCTAAAAAGGAAGACAAGCAAGATTTTCCTGAAATACATTCTGTTGTTTACAGAAAGGGACTGCTAAAGATTCCAGTCCTAAGATGAGCTCTAAGCAGAGAGCCCCTGTACAGTTCACAATGAAATCGGCAGTCACTTTCAGAGTTAGGATATAAATATGCATTTATACCTAAAACCTAAACTTGAAAGCTGAAGGATGATCTTACACTTCTTAGTGAGTGCTACACTTGTTCAGAGGTCCAGGGTCAGAACTTCGGAACGCGTCTATCAGAGGAGCTCACCAGCACAAAGCACTGACCCTTGAACGGTTAAACAGCCACAAGAAAACAATTTCTTTGTTCACATGTAAAGATTATGGGCAGAAGCACGGATGACAAATCACCTCTCTGCTGTTAGGCAGCTTAGAAGAATCCCATTTGAGATTTTGCAGAAAAACACTTGCTTCTACTTGACTATAACCTTGCAGCTGCACTCCAAGTCACCAGTACCATTTCCAGTTGGGCACATTATACCACGCCCCAGATAGATTATATCACACACAGCTTTAAAAAATATTCTTTTACTGGAAGAGCAGTAAATAAAATATTCCATCATACTAATGCAAGCAGATGTGCATTATTGGAGGTTTCACTCTGCCCCTTCCACCTAAACAAGAACAGCACAGATTTGTCAAAATTTTTTCTTTTTGCTATAAGTGCTATGCACAGAGCCATGATTTCATCCACCCCGAGCCAAAATGCAACAATGACGTAACTGTACTTGCCAGCAATGCCTAGCAGTATTATGAAAGAAGTGTAGAAAACCCCAAGGATAACACTGAAAAATCTTCATCGTTAAAGGCTGGGAGCTGCTATGGCTAACAATGACTACTAATGAGTGGAAGGTACTTATCACTGACAAACCCCAGATCTTTAAACCCTTAGGCACTGCTCACATGAGATATTTCATAGATCATACAGAATGAACTGCTATGCAAAATTTAGGAACAAAAAGAAAACTAATAGTTCAAATAACAAGCATTTTTTAGCTAACACCATTCAAGATGCTACTACCCATCTTAAAACTGCCAGGCAGAACAAGATAAAGATTTGAGATGAGCATGTGATTCTATAAATTAGACACACCAGTTGACTTAGCAATATGAACTGTGGGCAAAGTGAAAACAGCTACTTCGCTGCGGTTTGTTTCTTTTCTATTTTAAATAGAAATTTTGTTAAAACTAGAACATTTTTATTCAAATTCTGTACAACCCATCTTTTGTTTAGATTTGATAAAACATCCAAGGGTACATTTGAATGTAAACAAGATTAACTAGAGCCTCCCTCTATCCCAATTAGATACAAATTAGTAACTTCCAAAATAAACTTACTGCTTTGTAATCAAATATGAAAGTGAGACAATGACTTTATATGCCTTCTGATAACCACCTCATAAGGGAGCAAATTCGTAATTTGAACATTCAACTCCTTTAACACTGAGCAAATGTTATCATTTTATGGGGCAATTTTAAAGATGCAGCCAATAATTTACATTTAACATCTGACTACCAGTGCTGAGTTCAGAACCGCTTTGAGTATTTCCATTTTCATTTCAGACACTTAACATACTGAAGAAGAGATAAAGAAAGGAAGGATTGCCTTTTGGCTTTTATGTTGGCTTAAATGCAAAGCATATGAAAACACGTCCCATTGATAGCACACTTAAATAATGTGTAAGCTTGAATTACCCCTCTGCAAAGAGAAATTTTATTGCTAACCCATAAATGCAAAGATATCATTACTTTCACTAACAGCTTCAACTCACAGAGGACCCATTTTTACTTCTGCCTTTACGGTTCTCTGCCTTCTACTTAGCATCTTCACACAGGTACTGAAGGACTGAACAGTTTTATCTGGTATTCAAAAGAATAAAAATCTTGATGCACAAAAATAAGTTGTCTGTGGACAATTTGTGGTCCACATAGACTTTGTATATTGTCTGGTTATTTATGTTTGTTTGTTGTTTGGCTATTTTTTTAAATTCTATAAAAATTGCAGATTGTGTTCATTCTACTGTTGGAAAAAAATGTATCGCAGACGTTAATCAGTTTCTAAACTGCTCACACAGGATATGATTGCCCATGAATAAATCTCCAAGGAACTCCTGGCCAAATACATTAAGTACAATGTAAAGGCCAACATATCACCCCCAAACAGGATGCTTTCCACAAAGTTCAATGAGCTTCTGAGTCAGAGTATTATGTTTTCTTTGAGCTCCTTTGTAACAAGGCATCGTGGTGAATATTTTGTTTCAGAAGCGCAGCATTCAGATCTTCAATATCTCTGTTTTAATTAATCCTAAAGGTGCTGGAAACTCTACCCAAGAACTAATAGCATACTTCAATGCTGCTAACAATGTTACTACCTATTAAGATTTTAGACCAGAAATTCTGAGTAACTGCAATTTTTGGAGTAGCAAATATGTGATCTACAGTAAATGTGACCTCTTCTCAACAGAAGCCAGGTTTGGTAATCTAAATTTATTGCCTGCTATTGACACTTTAATTAAATGTTTCACATTTTCTAACACAATACAAAACTGCTCAAATCCAAAGCACTCTGAGAGCTTTTGTTATTCCTAATTTCAATACAGTTTTTGAAAGAGATGGCTGAAAATACAATACCAATCAATCTTCCAAGAGCAGAAGTCCTTAATCTAGAATACCATACAACAGTTGTTACTCCAATCTTACTTCCGTACATCCAGTACATTATTGCTATAAAAGCAAGGGCCAAACATCTACAAAAAACCCAAAACACGTAAGTGACTGGGGCAATTAGTTTGTAGAGCTCCTTACCAAATTTAGATAGATTTTATTACAGATAAGCTGTAGTGAATCACAGTGACTCATTTTTTCAAATCTCTGATCCTCCATCCATTTTACTGGGGAGCAGGCTTGTGCTCTAAAGAGAGAGGTCTTCCCCAGCATTCATTTTTTACACATGCTATGGAGCTGTGCCTGCAGATGGACTATTGCAGCAGCAGAGTAGAGAATACTTGATGCCAGTATTTGATTACAGCACAATTTGCTACACCTGGAGGGCCATGCTCCTTTACCTGGCACAAGCATTTCTGAAATTACAAGTGAAGTAGAGATCTTTGCAGGGTGCACAGGATGTGATGCATTATAACTCCACTGAGCATATGGAATTGCTGGCCTTTCCCACCCAAATAAATCATGCTACATTTCTAGTGCTATTGAAAGTGCTGAAATAATTCCACCTTCCAAGCAATAACAGCAAAAGAAAGACCTAACTGTTCCTAGGACAGAATAACAAAGGAGATTAGTCTATTGCCTATACTAGCAGAGTACAGAACTCGGTCATCTGAAGGCTTCTTTCAATCCTGTGCTTTTAGGAGAGTACTTAAGCTTTTAAAGGAACATATAAAGGTTGAAAGAAAGCACTGGCAAAAAGGACTGGACAATCTACCTAGAATCACTGAGCAGCACCTATTTGCTTTATCAAGCAGTCCTATTATGCAACTCCCTAATAAGTACAATGGCCTTCACTCGTGGTTACAGGTATACATAAGTATTTGCATACAGTCCATGTAACAGACCGGCACATGTTATGGTTTATTCATGGCCATGGAGCTGAAGAAATGTTTAAGTGTATCTATCAAAGAGATTACAGAGTGGAATGGAAATTAAACATAGAAGCACAAGAACCACAGAAAACAGTAATCACTTTTACATGCGACTACAGTTCAGTGCCTCTCTCTCCACAACACATGGAGATACAGATACATGTATGATGTGTATATGTATTACATACTTATAACATGGGTATGTGCATAAATACACATCCCTACTAAATCCTTGAAGGAACCTATGCCAACTTTGCACATTTTTTAGTTGACTAACTGAAGTTAGCTAACTGAAGTGAATTTTTATAACTAAAATATAATTTGAAAGTTACAATGGGCATCCAGAATAAGTGGTAGGGTTGTAGGTAACAAGCTGTTGCTTCTCACTGTACTTTATCTATAACCGATATTTGGTTCTAAATGGTTCTGTGCATATTTAGTTCAATGAAACATTTAACTGTTTTTTAAATACTAGTATTTTTCTAAAATAAAGGTTATCTAAGTTTTCTCTCTCCCCATTTCTCAAGCTGCAAACAGATTTTTTGCTATTGTTTGTACATTCACTTTCACTTATGACCTTCATTTCATGCCATGACAATAATGTCAAGATAATTTTCTCCATTCAAACTAATTCAATCACGCAAAGAGCATCATGTAAATATTTCTCCTCCTAATAATACTAGACAAAAAGAAGCAGCTAGTTGGCATCACCTATCTTTCCTATCCTCCTTGTCTTACATTGCATTCCCTAATGATGCACTCCCTATCTCTCCCACACCTGCAGAGCTTTGGCTCTTTCTTTCCAGCGACAGTACACCTGGGTAGAAGTGCTTTGTTTGCACATGGAGCTGTCACTTTTCAAGGTATGATACCCATCAAGGAATTACCATTAAGAAGAAACTACTACTATTAATAACAAACATCATGCTGCAGAATGGCAAATGTATAATACTGTTTACAATTATTGAGAAAAACTGCCAACTCGCAATAGGAGCTAGAGGTTACATGGCAGGTAAATGAATGGCAAATGAGTTCTAGGAGACAGAAAACACCACCCAAATTCTTCGTATTTCTTCAGCCTAAATAATAAAAAAATGAGCTCTCCTGCTAGAAGGACTGGCATAGCCTCCAGATATGTCAGGGATGGATGTCATTTAATACACCTCATCCTTGCTGCAGGAGAAGCTGCGGTCAGTGGTGATGTGTGCCAAGGGCACAGCAGCTGCTCACAGCCCCCAGGAGTTTGGCTGCTGCCACCCACAGAGCTTTCCACTGCCACTCCTGCATTCGAGGTTTGACACTTTAGCCCAGGATCCTACATTTTCACTGAAAAAAGTGCCTTCCTCTGCCAGCAGCTGTCATCTTCCTCACTCCGCTCTTTGAAAAGGAGTTTCAATTTTTGCAAACAATACCTAAACAAATATAACAACACTTGTATTTTAAAAATAAATACAAAAATCCACAACATCCAAGGACCAAATCTGAACAGCCCATTTGGTTTTGGAGTTCTTTTTATTAAACTGACAATCTGATTTCATGCTATAACATTATCAATAGCTAAGTATGTCAGTGGGGACCCAACCTTGCATTAACCGAAATCAGAGGTAAGGCTGGACCAGCAATAAGGTGCTGACCTAATGAAGGTGAAAGGTCTGTACTTTCTTCTGACCACAGACTTCTCTCTGGCCTTTGCATGAAAACCTACTCCAAAGCAAATACATCTGTAACTCAAAAACCTCAGATAAGGCTCTGAAGTTAAGTACAGTGTAGGGATACATTGGAAGCTCTGTGCCATTCTGGTGAATACACATGCTCTAATTTTTTTCCCCTTTCTCCTTGGCATTTGTTCTCATAATGCTTGGAGCACACCTCAAGCTGATAGACTCAGATCACCCATGCAACTGCAGAAAGAGAAATGGCCAGGTAGGAGCAGTGCGGTTCACCAGCAACAAACCTCTGAGTAAGCACAGGAGAGGTATCAGTTCACCTAGTGCTCATTCACTCTGCATGAGTGGCTGGTACTCTCTGCAGCGAATAGTGTGGCTGCTCACCCACTGGGAAGAATGTTGATGCTCCCCAGCAAGATTTGTTTATTTGCTTTGCAGCAGAATGCTACACATGCCTATTTTTAAAAGGTATCTTGAGGCTGGCATCCAACCCACCACATACACCTATTTTTGAAAGGTATCATATGGTTGGCATCCAATCTCCAGTGGAAGACAGTCTGACCTTAAAAAGCTTGAGGCAAAGATTTTGGCAAAGAATGGCAAGAAAAAATCATTTTGATAGCTAGTTTGAGGAAGGAATGCCTTCAATGTGAGTAAGATGTTGTCTTAAAAATACCTGGAGTGCCAACA
Organism: Myrmophylax atrothorax; assembly: GCA_026770055.1. Lineage (NCBI taxonomy): Eukaryota > Metazoa > Chordata > Aves > Passeriformes > Thamnophilidae > Myrmophylax > Myrmophylax atrothorax. The sequence continues at coordinate 54,129,790 of JAOXXN010000446.1, forward strand.
TCTCACTGAATACATTAAGGTGCCTTTATAGCAAATTGCCAAGATGAGGACTTGAAAAGGCTCTAAAGTTTTACAAATCTCCTTACATTCCTCAAATCATACACTTAATTTTAAGAAATACACACTCAAAGTCTATTATTAATCCCAAGGATTTGCCACATAACCATTTTATATGTTCACAGAACACAAAACGTGCTATCTTATCACCTACTTTAGATGCTTTCCTAAAGCTTTCCTCTATAGCACATTTTTGACAACAACATCACTGACATCCACCTATGCATCGTCAATACTCTATGAATTCAGAGACCAGGCGCATCTCTATTAGAAGTTTCAAGGGGAGTAAAAAAACCCAAACAAAATACCCCAAATGTAAAACAGATTTAAAATACTTACTGTGTTTTTTTCCCGGCTAAAACCAGAGAGAAATATTGGATGCATAGACAGAGAAACTCTCTAACAGAGCCTATGGCTTTTCTTGTCTCTCTTCTTTTTAAAAATATGCAATCAAGGATAAAATAGTGTATTTTATCCAAAATGTTGGAATACCAAATAATTACATAAAAAAACCCAACATCCCTACCACCTTGTCACCCCCAAAAAGCCTCCCAAACCCCCAACAAAACAAAACGGAGGAGACAGGGTAACAATAAACACTACTGAAAACCATTCCTACTCAAAGGGAACTAGCTCTACTCTGCTTTCTCAACAGCAGCTACTTAGGAATTCCTATACTACCCTTCCACCTTGTAAATGCTATCTTGTTTCGGAATACCCCCAGGGCAATGAATTGTTGGGAAAAGCCAGTGAAGTGATAATGACAGGTGCACTCTACCTCATACTCAATCTTCCCAATTTGGTGGCTAAAAATTCCTGATCAACTGTTCATATACTAGTGAAATATAATTTTAAAATTTGACATGCATAGATTCATGCACAAAAATTGTATTCAAGACTAAAATCACATTTTCACTACTAGGAAACTTTAAGGAAAAGTCTTAAAAATGTAATATAAATGCTCTTATATAAAACTGAGCTAGTTAACAAGAGTAAGGAGGCAACACAAGGTTCTTCACTTTCTGAAGTCTATTCTGAGAAGTGCCAGAAAAACAATGGTGTCTCACGACCACAGATGGAGGATCTCCCCATATCAAATACACTAAGTCTGTCTATATCAAATATGCTAAGGTGACAGAAAATGTTTTGCTCATCAGATATTCAAACTCATACAGCAGTAATATTATTTCAGGTTTCTGAACATCATCATTAGCACTTGAGTGGAGATTTTATAATCAGAAGCCAGACAATTACTGTCTTGATGATTTTACATGTTGGACTGTAACACAGCTTGCACCAACTTAGCTGCAACCACTGTAACAGTCCACCAAACAAGTCTTAAAAGGGACATGACAGCAGCGCAAGCTTAGTGCAAGTCCTCTCCAAGGAGATGGACTTCACTCTTTAATAACTACAATAAAAACTTGAGTTTTGTTGGCCATGTAAGTAGGAAAGACATTAAAACTCACAGGGAAAGTACCAAGAAGTGTTGTCCAAGTGTGATTATTTGCCTATCAGCTACAATACTTCAACCCTACGTACTTTTTTTCAAACACAAGAAACTAAAAATAATCCAAACTTCAGTAGAAGCACAGATCAGCTCTTCAAATCTATTAACATCTCCCAGGTGATAATAGCTGTGCACTAATCTAATTAAGCTCAGTTATAAGATGGATTGGAGACAGATGGTATAGCTCAGCATTTCACTGCTGGAGTGGGACTAGTTTACTATCTGAAACACCCAAGTATCATCAAGTTCAACCATATGACCTCTGTCTGAGTTATACACAACTGTAGAACATTTCTGGTCATCTGAGGAATACTGGTGACCTCAAATTAGTCACAGATGCTGAGAAAATAAAGCATTTCTATAATCTTTATTGGGCTGCCTGGACTGTCTTTGTATGAGTCACCGAGATCGTACATCCCTAATTCTTTTGTGAGACTGATGAAATTCCACCATGTTACTTAGCAAAGTTAGGACACCTGCTTTAACTTCCACCACAAGGCCACCTCCTGAACCCCCAGCCTGCTGGCTGCCCCTCAGTGGGGTCATTTATACAATGTTCAGCTAGTGGCATTTAGGTCACCTACTGAGGTGACGGTGTAACTGCTGAGATGAACACAGAAAACAAAGTGGAAAATTAAAGTGTCTACTTCTAAGGAGGGCAATGCAAGGGAGGGAGCAGGCAGCAAAACAGGCAATGTAGGAAGGGCAGAACATTCAGCGCCCACACCTCTCAGGACAGAAAGGTACAAAAAGGAGAAATGAAGTTAACAATAGAAATAAAAAATTGCAGTATTTACATACAAAACACTCAGCTCAGCCTATTAGAATAAATAAGACAACAGATATCTACCAGGAATTACTTCGTGTGTGTGTATATATATATATATTTATATAGATATATATATAATTACCATCATGGAGGGTCTGATTCAGGCTTGAGATGCACTGGCCCACCTAGTTTGCAAATTATGAGATACCAACTTCTGACAATGTGAATACCAGATAAAGAAATGCCATACTCTTAAGAAATACCAAATAGTTGATTTTGAAAATGCCATCCTTGCTTCAGCTAGCCTGCAATTGTGGACAGATTGTGTTCAGAGCAAACCCCCGTAAGAGTTTTATCCACATTTGTTATTTCTTCATGAAATAAAAACTGAACCATGATGCAAGTGGCCAAGTGACCAATAATTTTACTTGCTTGACTTCCCAGAGAACACAAGGGAGCCATAACTATGGGGTTCAATCAGTTACCTGGACAGAAGGATTGCAACAGGCATAGTGAACAACCTCAGAAAGCACAAAGCTATGATGCTATTGTTTTTTTACTGCTGTGGCATCAAGAAGTCTCAACTAGAATTGACCCTTATGTTGTAGGAACTGCACAATTTATGAACAAATACAGTCTTCGCAGTTTTTAGCCTTGACAACAAAGCGAAGAACAGGCCACAGAAGCTCTGCAGGGAAGGTTAGCTCTTTAGTAACTGTAAAATTACTGTATTCACTCAGCACACTCAAGAGGGCTGGGAATGCACTCCCTATGCACCCCAAGGGGATATAAGGGTCACTGTGAGACTATCAGTTTGTAGGCTGTAAGGGGGATAGGTAACACACATTAACTAGGGACAATATCTGACCTTATCTAAAGCAAATATTAACAAATATACTGATTACCTGTGATGCAGAAAGCAGTTTTCAGGCAACTGAGCTAAAACTGACTTGCTTCGCAAAAGACCAAAGAGCAAGGATATTCAACCTTTAACAACCCAGCCAGTATATGAACCATGGACTAGAGATGGAAGTTGTCTGATCTGTATCCAAGAGCACAAGCCAGCTAGCTTATAAGCACTGCATCACTGGAAAGTAATTTTTACAGTCCAGTTTATCCTTTGCTTCACTCAAAAAATGAGAGAAAAAAGCAATAAGAAGTACACACATTTTTGTTCTTTTACTTTTCCCCCAGTAAAATCCCTAAGAAGGTTTCACCAGTAATATGAGCAGATGTTTTTGATCCCAAGTCACTTGCTTGTTGACAAGCATCTGGAATATTTAATGATTAAAATACATTGTTAGGGTCATAATCAGTGGAACAAGGTCTAGTTGGAAGCCTGTCACAAATGGTGTCCCCCAAGGTTCACTACTGGGCCCAGAATTATTTAACTTATTCATCAATGACTTGGATGAAGGGACAGATGATTCCTCAATAAGTTCACTGGGAGTGTGGCCAATACCCCAGAGGGCTGTGCAGCCCTTCAGAAGGACTTTGATAGGCTGGATTGGTGGACAGAGAAGAACTGTCTGAAGTTCAACAAACGTCAGTGCAGGGTCCAGCACCTGAGGAATAATAACCCCCTGCACCAGTGCAGGCTGGGGGCTGAGCTGCTGGAAAGCAGCTCAGTGGAGAAGGACGTGGGGGTC
>JAOXXN010000446.1:54138529-54149639 GCA_026770055.1 Myrmophylax atrothorax
CATCCGAGATCTGACGGGATGGGATGGCAGGGAGGCATTGAACTGCCAGGGGATGGTCCCCACTGAGACTCGAACTCACGACCTTGGAATTTGGAGTCCAGAGTGCTCTCCATTACACCACGGGACCGCCCACTGATAGAAGGACTAACAGGTCAATGTGCCTTTTGCTTCTGTGTTCAACACAGGTCTTGAGTCACACCAGCAAACTGCCTCTCACCTTAGTCATACCATGCTTCTAAATAACCATCCGTAAGGACAACAAAACTTTCTAAAAGCTTTCATTAGTTGAATCAAATGCTTTTCCATATACCAAAACATCTTCCTCCCCTTCACTTTGGCATCATTTTCTTCTGTACAATCTCAACAGCTGCAACCTATGAATTGTGCCCTGTCAGTAACAATTATTTTAGCTAATTTGCCAACTACCAGTATAAGCGTACTGGGCTTTAATTCTCTAGGAAATTTCTAGAGCCTTCTAACGCATTTAGTTCCACATTCTTATTATGCTATTTTTAATAAAACTATATATTTTCTCCAACACCTCAGCCACCTCATACTTGAGTTCTCTCAGTAAATCTGGACACATAGCTGCAGAGAGGATTGGCACTAATAAAAAATTTAACATCTCTGCAATATTCTGCTTTCTTTAATTGCTCCCTTTTTGCATGGCAATCAACCCAACAGGCCCATAAGTTCCCTCACCAACTTTCAGCTTCTCATTCATTCAAAGCATTGTCTGTTATTTGTTCTTTTTTTCCTTCAGCTGTGTGCCCCACTGCTAGCATTTCAGCCTTTTGGGGTCCATTTTTATCTGTTGTAGGAGTAACTTACGGGCTTGTCTTTGAGTCCTAGAGCTGAGCACCATCTGAAGACAGTGGTTTTCTCTCCATGCAAAGTGCACACAAAAAATATCCAGTTACTGGATCCCAGCTGCAGTCTCTCTGGGCAGAGGCACTGCCCAGGACCTGCTGTGCATGGAAGAACAGACTCTCCCTTCCCTGCTTCTCACTTGCAGGACTACAGAGAAGAAATACTTCTGCTGCATAAGCTTGTGTAAGGGATCACTTTTACCATAACTGTCTCCCTGTTTGTTAGATCTCCAAAAACACCAGAACATTACAGAGTAATCTCACTTACAGTTTAACACAAAAAGAAATTGAAGTACTTTAATGTGGTCATCAGAAGTAGAATCACAAGTATTAACAGTTTAACAGACAAAAAGCTAAAAAAGTTTAATATTTTAAACTCATACATTTTGGGTCTGAGACATAACTTTTGAATGCTTCTTTATATAGTGTCTATATGTATGGTAGTCCAAAGATGAAATGAAATGTGTCCCCTCACAGCTTCTGGCAGCCACAAAAGAACAAGTGTGTTAAAAGTACAACATGTACCAAAGGAAAAAAAAAAACCAAAACAAGCATTGTTTGATCCTTTTATTCTTCTGGAGCATAACATGCCTTTACATTCTGTGTTACCCAGGCTGAACTGTAACCAGGCTCAAAATAAATAACATTTTACTGACTTTAAAAATAAAGGGCCTTGCCTTCCCTTAAAAGTAACCTGAGTTGACAGCTTCAGTATGCAATACTCCTGTTTGCTAAACAACAAGGCTGTGACTCTTCCAGTAACTCTTACCGTGGCACTAAACAGAATGACCATGGTTCAGCTGTAAGCAAAACAAGAGAAGGGTGAAACGGTATGACTTGATGCACACTTTCAAACAAAAAGTTGGTGCTGTTGAATAGTGCCAGTGCAGTGTTTAAGATCTACACAAACCCTCCCAGGTTGGTTCAGAGAACTCTTTCAAGTGTCTTTCTTTCTGAGAGGCTGAGGAAGTGCTGCTGTATAAATTTTCTTCAGTGGGCAAAGCACCCATCTCAGCTGCTTGTTCCCAGGCCCAGTTCCCATCTTACTGTTCCTTCCTTTGTGCCAATGCAATTGTGTGAGTGGCCACAAAGTGCATGAGATCACAGAAACAATCCCTCACAACTATTAAGTTGTTGCTGCGCTACAGTGCAGGAAAATAAAACTTCTTGAATAAGTTGTGCTACCACAAGGCTGGCTGTCCACGAAATTGCATTTGTGCCCCTTTGGTACCTTGGCAGTGACAGAAACAGGCTGGCTGTACAGTGGAACTTACTCATCTGATGGTAGTGGCCTCTTGTGCCCAACACAGCCCAACCTCTACACTGAGTTTCATCTGTCTTGTTAAACCGCAGATCTGAAGAAAGGCTACAGTCCTACAGAGTTCCAAACCCTGGGTGCCTCCTGAAGGAGCTTTCAGCACACCTGGCCCCCAGCCAGGATGAAGCCTGAGGATGTGCAGGCCAGGCCTGGAGCACCAAGCACTGGAGAACAAAATTGGAGATGCTGGTTTGTTTTTACAGACAGGTAATCCTGACAACACCTAAACACAGAGGTCATCTCTGGCCATTGAAGGGTATTCAAAGCAATAGGAAGACATTTATGAGGTAAAAGAGGATGATCTGCACTTCTCATCATGAGGTTGATGCGTGCCTCAAGACTCTGTGCTTTGCTTCCTGACTATAACTTGAGAAAATATTCAGATCATGAGTGAGACTGGTGAATTTTGGGGGATTTTAGCACTTCTATTTTGGGTGCAAAATTATTGGCACCTTGCCCCAAACTGGCACCACAGCCAAAAACAGAATTCATGATTGAAAGGTTTATTTTTCTTTCTTCCACAGTACTCTTTCCATCTCCCACACTCACTATAAATAATGCAGAATTCTCATGTGAAGTGAATTAAAAAAGGTTGAAGGCAAGAAATACATACTTCACAAACAGGTCCTAAAAACCCTTTTGGGCAGCTATATGTTCCAGGCTAACTTACTTACCCACTCACCACGTACCCAAATCTAGAGGATATGGTAAGTCATCCACAGTAAAGAGATCTTCTTCCAAATTGTTTTTTTGAGAGCTAAATCCATGCTGTTCCTAAGACTCAAGCTGTGCATACTCTCACTATTCAACAAAGCTCTCATTTGAGACTCATCTTCACTTATACAGCCCAAGCATTTGATGTCTGTATAATACTTGTGATCATTTCTGGTGCTTCTCTGAGTCCAAATCCTGACTGTCTGGATGTAGGATATAAGTAATTCTCATTTTTACCACCATCCAGCAAAATGAGAACCAAGTTCTAGAAATAAGGGTAAAATTAGCAAAAGCCAGTTTTTATTGAAGAGCTGCTATTTAATGAACAGTCACTATGCTGAGGAGACAGCAATGCCATTCTTAAGAACAGAAGGGAAGATTAACAGACCACAGACTAAAATTACTTCATTAACCTTCTTGATTTTTTTTGTCCTGTTCCTAAAACAAATCCAATGCAGTTAATTCACCTTTTCTAATTACATTCTCTATTCCTGAAGCATACACTAACTACATTTTTGTGTCTATATCACCACTACATGATATTATTCACAATTTACAGTACTGTATTTTGTTCACTACTCAAGGTATCTCATGACTGATAGCAGCAAATATTGGAGGCACTTATTCTAGGACAGAAGTTCTCAACTTGGGAGCCATGAATTGCATCAGGAATTACAGCCACACTCTTTTCTGAAAACAGATGAGAGGAGGTGATCCAAAGAAAGTATTTTTGTAATGAGAAGTCAGTATACACAGAAGACGGTTCTACGGTACTGAACTGAACAATTTGGAGTGGCTTAGGGCTTATTTTCAACCTGCAATGCATCAAGGCAAATATTATGACAACAAATAAGTATGACAAAAGCAAGCACATAAACTTACCAGGGAATTTTTAAAGACTCCTAAGCATAACTGTAGGCACACTGTAAGAAATAAGTTCAGCCACAGAGCCAGGCTTGTAAGGAACAATTGTGTCATACAGCACAAACACAATAGCTCTCTCAAGGTAATGGTACACTACATGGAAATGGAATATAAAATGTATATTTTTACTTACTATATTTACAATATAATGTTTTGTGAAAGTTCTTTTCCCCTGAAAAAAAATTCACCATCTGTAGCTTTTCACTCAAATTTGACACAAAGAATGTGAAAATACTTTTATCCAAGTCTTGGCTTATGTTACCTTATGAGGACAGGTTACTGAAGAGAAGCTAGGACAGAAACAACCAAAGAGAAAAGTTGAAAGGAATACTGTAGCTGAGAATGATATTGGCCTCTAAAGTTCCCAAGCATTTGATTCTTCAATACCAGCTGAATCAACCTTGTTCCTGAAAAGAACATTTAAGCACTTCAATCTGCTCTTGTACCAACTTCCCAGCAGGGTTTGGAGTGTTGGTTGAGGACCAAACTTGCAAAAGCTTCTGGGAGCAAAGCAGCAGCACAGACTCTGAGCTGCAGAGCCAGTGACAGCCTGCTGTCTTCCAGCTGGGCTCACTCTCATGAACACAGAATCACAGAATCTTAGAATAGTTTGAGGGTTGGAAGGAAACTTGAGGATCATCTAGTTCCACCGACCCTACCATGGGCAGAGACACCTTCCACTAGACCAGGCTGCTCACAGATCCGTCCAGTCTGCCCTTGAACACATCCAAGGGTGAGGTATCCACAACTTCTCTGGGCAAGCTGTTCCTGTGCCTCACCACCTCACAGTAAATAATTTCTTCTTATTACCTAATCTTAACTACCCTCTTTCAGTTTAAAGCCATTTCCCTTTGTCCAATCACTATATGCCCTTGTAAAAAAGTCATTAAACCTCAAGAACAAAAACAACAATAAAAAACAGCAGGAAAGAAGGAAAGATTCTAATCCAATAGAAGTGGTGTTACTGCAAGAGCTTAAATGAATTAACTCTGCACTTTCCTTAGCCAACTGCCTTTTGAGCCTGACTATTTTCACAAACTCCTGTGGATGAGGCAATGCACTGACTGCTACTTCAAAAACTACTAGTAAATGAGACAATTTCTTGATATCTATGCCACATATAATAGCATCTTCTCTAACAATAGGGCATACCAAAAGTTTTCAGACCTGAGTGTGTTCCTCAATGACAATTTTGACAGAATGATAAGGGTCAAAGATATTCATAACATCAGTACTAAATATAACACATAACTAAAATGCAATTGCTTTTCAACAATAGATGCCTATGACATTGCCACACATTCTCATTTGAATTCAAATCCAAATTCATACATACAGATATACACTGTAACTCAGCATCTGAATCATCTACAGCACAGCACTGAGGCGCTTTCTCTACTCAAAAAGAACTGCAAGTCATAAGAAGAGCAAGAATACACATGAAATAAAAAAGCTCCCCCGTTCAAAGGAAGCACAGCTGCATAAAGTTCTTAAAACACTCATGTAACAATGTCTGACAATAAACTACTACTCTGCAGTTTCCCCCTTCCTAGTCCTGTCTCTCACCTTGCCATGTTCCTGTGGCACTGCCTGATCCTGCAGCCCACAAGATCACAGCACAAGCGGCACTGTCACAAGAGCGACAAAATGAGTACTCAGCACCAGGGTCCAAGTCACTCACAATTACTTAATAAAACCAGATTCTTCAAAATGATTTCATATAAACTGAGTGTCACTAGGGAGGCCTGTGTATCTTTGAAATCACTCCCTAGGAAGTTTGAGTCAGCCCAGCCTGCAGACACAAATGCATCCAGTTTTGGCCGAGCACTGAGTCTGGATAATAAGACACAAAGCTGTCCCTGTTACACCACACCTATTATTCCCAGCAGATTCTTTTCTTTCTTCTCAATTTCTGTCCTACCACAGTCACACAATGGTCCAAAGAGAGAAAGGAAACAGCTACCAGTCAGACAAAAAGAAACTCTTATTAATAACACAACCATCATTTCTCAGCTCTTCCGTGAACTGTGGCATTCATGGAGCTCAATGGCCTCTGCAGAGGGTGGTTAGAAATCATTATCCCCAAATTATTGATGGGGAAAATAAAGCACGTCAAGGTGAATTAAGTAGTATAAGATCATACAGCCTGTGAGTGGCCACCTTGGGATTAAACCTGTGCTCCTGGAGTCCCAAACCACTAGCATGTCTAACAGGGTGGCAGGTTTCTACCTTAACTATACAGTGAGAATGAGGAGGATCTGGCACTGCTGAAGAGTAACAGTGGGCAAATGCTGACCCTCAAATAGCATAAAGTGGATAAAGCAGCCATGATTCTGCTGATACTTTCAGGTTCCTCTATGTCTCAATGGGTCCAAAGAACCACTTAAATTGCTACATTTTGTAACACAGTGTTAGCCTGCTCTCCCCCACTAGTTCCCCACCTCTACACAGTGCTGGGAGATTTTACTGGTGGGCTTCACAGATATTTGCTGATAACAGTGACTCATGAATGCAGGGCTTATCATTGCAACACCAAGCCAAAACTGTTCAAAACTGTTTGCTTCCTTCTCACACCACGCTTAAATTTCCTTAGCCCCTTTATATCCAAACTGTCCTTGGGTCCCATGCTATTTCTTCACCACCAGATCCTTATCCAGTCTCATTCTAGTCTCCCTTCCTCTGCTTCCTCATGTCCTCATGAAGAAGCACTCCTCAACCACTTCCTCTATTTCCCCCCTGACTTTCCCACTCCCAGTCTCTTCAGTGAGTTTTCCATTTCAAAACCCGCTTCAGCTATGCCTTCCCTCACCTTCCAGTCTCCTTTCCCAGACAAATTCACTTATCACCACAGCTCTTTCTCATGAACTCTGCTCTCCCTTCCCACCCATTCCTGCCTTCACATTGTAAAATCACTTTCACTTCACCAGTGCTCTCTGCTTACCCTGTTCATACTCAGCTTGGTTGTCTCAATGCAGAAGCAGCCAAAGCAGAACCAGTCCAATCTCATCCCTGGACCATCAGATCCCATCACACTGAGCCAATTTGTGCGATGGACACACGTGTAATTTGACCAGCACAAGGAAAGATTAAACTGCCAAAATTTAAATAGCTTCTCTCAGGTTTCAGGGAGTTACAGACTGGTCTGAAAGCAGACCTGGGGAACATGGAGACAGAAATCCCTATTCCTTGATATGGAGATAACAGAAGCATTCAAAGGAAAAAGAAGTATCATCTTGGAGCTAGACAAACAACTAATAATTTCAGCCAAAGTGTTCCAGCTGACAAACCTGTAGGCACTGTAAAACACAGCCTCCTAACAAGAGATGTCAGACCAACTCAGGACCTGGCAAGCCTTTTAGTGGAGAGAGTACCTTGCTGCATTACCCAGGACGCCAAGATAAAATTCTCCTCCCAGCAAAATCTATGCTGTTAACTCAACCTGTACTTACTCCAAGGAGCAGCAGAGGACATGTCTGCTGCACCTGCTCCCCTCTGTGATTCACATACTTACATCTAACAACATCATGTATGCTTTGCTCCTGAAATATATCTGCACAGAAAATTCACAATACAGATTTTCCAAGCAGAACACACCCGTATCAAAGCAGATCTCTCTGTATTATATTCAGTGAAATTTCTGTAGCAGTATCAGTACCTCATTTACACACTATTACCATACAACTATTTGTCTTCAGATAGATTCATTTTAAAAATGTCCAATAATAAATCTTTCTGAAATCAAAATGACTTGGCTTTGCTTTCCAGGCAGGTTAACAACTACCACTTCGGAAGAAGAGGCAAGGACCCTCATTTGCTATCCAGCGTTTGATGGAAAGAAATGCTTTTGAAAAATCAAATATAATGATCCCAATGCCAGTTCAAGTATTCCACGCAGTTACTTCACCTACTGTACTCTTTTTCTAGGCTGTGTTCCTGCCAAGCACCAAGAAACCAGAGGCTTCAAATCCTGCTCACATTCTTCCCCAGTAGTTCCTCTCTAGCAAGCAGCCAATGGAGAAACACCACATACCATAATCATTCAAGAAGATTTTGTTCCCAAGAGAGAACTCAGTAACTACATAAATGACAAAAACTACCTTGTAAGCAGTCCTATTTCTGTCATAGTCCTGCTATAAATCAGCTAAAAATAAACAAGGTGAAAATATCATTGCAATTTTTATATGTATGTATGCAAAGATGTTTGCTTCCACTTCAATTAAACTTTTTTCCATTATGAATAATCCATTTAACTAATCAACATCTTAATTAGTCTAAGGAATACTTAATTCAATATAAAATTAAATACAAAAAGAGAGCAAAAAGTAATTAAAGGAGGACATTTTTAAGCTGTTGATTTATTCTTTGCCTTTTGCTAGCATAACTATAAAGTAAGTTCCAGCATTTTCTGGTTGTGAATCAAAAATTAAAGCTACCCCAAACAATATTAAAAGTTCTCAATTTGCCAGTTCAGTGTAAGTGATTTACTTGCAAATACAAAAGGATCTTTCTGGTGTTAAGTTAGAGGCTATGCCTTGCTCTCAGAAACTTTCAGGAAGAAAAAGTACATAAAAAAAAGGCACACTGATGAATTCAGCAGAGGGGCTTGGGATTTACACCATGCAAATAAAAACAACGCTGGATTCTTCCTTTCCAAAACAAAGCAAATAACCGTATATGTGTGCTTTTTGCTGAGCTACTGAGGCACTGGCATTCATTCAACAGTATGTCTAAAAAAATAAACAAGCAAATCCAACAATCATTCAAGTCAGGAGTTGTTTTTTTCAGATACCAAAAATACACTCTGCAATACCGCCTGGACTAATAAGACAGCACATTTCGGTTCCTGTAGGACAGCCCACAATCAAGTTCAAAGAGGAGAAACCTTGCTGACCTGCAGAAGTTCTGCTTGACTGCAGCACTGCTGTTAGAAACACAGAATACTTCCTAAGGTAACAGCAAGAACAGCAGCTGCTTTCCTTCACCAACACCCACTCTCTCCACTGATTTTGAGTGACAGAGCCAAGACACATTTGACAAAGGTGCTTAACTACAAGGCAAGCTTCTATTTTCTTTCAAGCGAGTACCAAATGACAAGACAGAGATGGGGAGCATATCAAAACACAACCACTTAACAGTCATCCAAACATCTAAGAAACACTGGGAGATGGGACTTCTCTAAAATGTCCTAAACATTTAGCAATATATAGGTGCAAAAATAAATCTGGTATTATGAGTTTAGCATTTCAGTCTGAATGGTTACAACAAACACTATTCTGTCTATTATAAAATTTATTTTAAAATCTCACCATCTTAAAGACCTATCCACACTGTAGTTTAACTGAATGATCCCATTAAACACTAATCTTGCCCCTGAAGGATTACAGAGCTTCACATTTCCATAGCGTGTTTGTAGCTCAGGGTGACAATACACTTTGCACCCTTCCCCCCCCCCCCCATTATTATAGTGGTTCCTTGCAGGGAATGACTTATAATTAGCTCTACTAAAGTTAAGACAATGGCAAATCAAAAGATTAAAAATACTAATATAAGCATTACTCCCTTCAAAGTGCAAAGGGCAAACCTACTGAATTTAATGGTGTACCTATGCAAAGACACCAGATTTTTCATGCAGTGTCTCCTATGAGGCCCCTGGAAAGCAACTTAGGAGTTCTAACAGACTTCAGTCCATAAGTTAAAACCTGGTATCCTCAATTACAAAAGCTTACTATATAAAGTGCATCACCCGCTGCTCTGGCCATATGTTAATACAGTCAGAAATGATTCATCACTGTATCAGAAAAGCTCCAACAGCAGACTGGGAAACTAAGCCTATGATGGGATCACAGCTTTTAATTGCCATCACATGAGAAGCAACAGGCTCAGATCTATGACTTGCAGCAAAATGAGCAAGGAAAAAAGAGCAAACAGTTTAAATGAAGGAAAAAAAAAGACAATCACACCAACCCCCTTTTCACCCTGAAGATGTCATAGAGAGTCACATCTAGATTAATTCATGAGTCAGCAATGCATACCTCAGTCTTGGCTTATGCATCTGTATGAAGCTCCTGAACGGAATGCTTGCAAGGTCCAAAGCATAGAAAGGCACTAACCAGAGATTTTTGTGTTTCCTTAGCAGGTGAGAACCACAGTCTGCCTATTCATTAAATTAACAGTTTAGTAACATTTAATCAAGTAGAGAAAATCATCTAACAGAAAGGTGGCCTGCTGTCTTACAGGAAGTCCAGCTGAAGGGATCTGAGTATTTCACAGATCAGATGGCACCTATAACTGAATAACCTATGGATCGGTAATTCTTAAGAGAAGTGTAGGAACGAGGGAGAAGGAAAAGGAGATTAAACTACAAATGAAGCCCAAGCAAACAGCAAAGATGGCTGGGGTATAATAGCTTATATTTACCTTAACCCTCTCCACTGCTACAATCTAAGACCAGAGACTTCTGTGTGAAATGGCTCCTCAGCCATGGGGACACAACTTACAGCAACCCGTGAGCTACTCCATACGTGCCAGGCAGAATACCCTGATTAACCAGAAAATTGTGTGTTTTCTTTCTTTCACATTGCTCACAGTTTTTGTGTCTGAGGTATATATTAGACATTGTATTGCAAAATGAGAATTCTATAAATAGAAGCACATTTGCTTTTACTTTAACCCAACTTTATAAGAATTTCAAGGCAATTTAAAGGAACATATGTGAAAGGAGGTAGCAAAGAATATCTCAACACATTTCCCAGGGAATTCCAGGAAGGTGGTTCACAAATTGAGCCACAGCAAACCTCCTCACTGGCAACCATGATTAGGGAAGTACCATGACATTCAAAATACTTGGGAAAACACCTTCATTTCCAAAAGGGTGTAAAAGGCAACACATCCTTTTATTGACAGTAATAGCATATAATTCAGAGGAAGAGTGAATAATTTCTCAGTTCATTACTTGCAGGCCAAATAGATTAGTCTGTGTTTACAATAGAGTTCTTGTTCCAGCTATAAAGTATAACCCTGACATTACAACATAAACTGATACTAATTTAAAATTCAAGTTCCTACATCACATGTATTTTCCTCACCTTTGTTCATCTATGACACTGTGACACTTCTCTTTTATCAGTGTATGTCTCTAACAGTTCTGTACTCCTGTCTCTCCTCCCTGTACATTTTCCTTCTTGCAATGATTTGAGTGGTTTACTTGCTTTTCAGCACCATTATGATTAACTCCAAAATAATTTCTTTTTGTTATCTGTGGCTATTTGAAAGCTCAAAAGGAGCA
>JAOXXN010000446.1:54149644-54181489 GCA_026770055.1 Myrmophylax atrothorax
GAGCAACCCAGTCAAAGCCAATGAAAGGACCAGATGGATGGCAGTCTCTCTGCCAGGGTGACTGATGGGGCTTGAACCACGTGGTGGGATGCAGACATGGAGGTCTCTGCTGAGCACAGCCCAGGAGCACAACCTCAGAGCCATAAAGCTCACTGGAATCACCTGCTTACAAACACACTTTGAGGAAGTTTAAAGGAAAAATAAAATCTGCAGTCCTTTTGTTTTCATTATAATATCTTATTCCATTACACAGAAGTAATCACCCTCAGGCTCCAGCCCCATCTCTACAAGTGTGTTTTCCATACCTTCTACACACATGACACAGTGTACTGTTCATATTGATATCTGGTTTTCTGGGTTGGTAGCAGAGAGGAAAAATATATGAGAGAGAACTAAAGCCCTTACAGACTAGGAAAAGGATGAACAAACTGAGCTAACATCTGGCTACAGGGCAAGCTTTGATCCCTACATTTGGTCTCCTTCAGTTCTTAAAAGAAATCCTGAACATCAGATCCTGGAAATACTACTTGCAATACCACTGGAAAAGAAAGTGAGGTTTGAGGGCTGAGGACAAGTGGAAGAGCAGTGTCCTGCAGTTGCAAGAAGGGCTCTGCTATTCTCCATACTTTTGTTTCCTTCTTGAAACCAGGGCCACTTCTTCCTTTGGTTGCTAAAGGCTAGGAAGCTTGTGTTCAAACTTAAGTTAGTACAAAACTGTATCAAATTTAAGAAGTAAATCTTATTGACATTGAAATAAAATAAAATCTCTGCATGTAATTTTTTTCCTTCTGTAAATTCTGATATTATGTCATTAAAAAAAAAAGTGGATTGCCCACGATAACTAACAAAGATCAGTTTCCTACATACTTCTCTCTTCCAACAACTGCCAAAACACTCAGTTGGGTCAATGAAAAGCTACCTCCAGGATCCAGATTTTGCAAAATTCAAGCACTTTAAAAATACAATCACCACTTCAACTGTAAAGACACTGGAGGTAATGTTATTTTCTTTTATAGGCTTGTTACAGTTAGGCACACATTCATGTAAAGTGTTCCATTCATGGAAGTCTGACTGCAACTCTGAGTCAACTGTCTTAATCAACTGGCCCTTGAGGATGGATTAACATGATCTAACTGGCCAAGTACTAAAAATCAAAAGAGATGAAAAGAGTGAAGAAACAGGTGGAAAGCCACTGGTGACCTGGAGAAAATGTTTACTGAAACGCATGCAGGGAAAAAGCCTCCCCACATGCGAAATTAGCTAAAAGGCTAATTTCCTGTATGGGAAATTAGCTCACAGGTGTAAAGTAGAAGAATGACAGACAATAAACACACAAGATATAATGTATCATTTACAGAGCTGTAAAATTACTCAGTTTCAGAGGGTTTTTTATAATTTTTAAACCACAGAGCCATACTACAGAACTAACTGAACTCTCAAGAATTAGATTATAATAGAAGCCAATTAGAAGAACAAACTTTTCAAGCAGACAATTCAACTGAGTTACCAATATTACAGTTACAAGAGACAAAATTAGACCCCTTCATATCAAGATAAAAGTACAGTTAATGAGGTGAATAGAAGATGACTTTTCACTCACCACATAGCTTTGAATTCCATGCATCATCTGATTCTCTGTCAAGAATCGCTGATGGACCTTCAGAGTCACTTCCAGCTGATGACCATGGGGCAATCCTTATCCAAAAAGTCCTTCCATGGAATAACAGTGTTTATAGTTGTTAAGTGCAGCATACTAACACCAGTATTTGTGGAAACGTGACTAATCTTACACACATGGGCACTGTGTAGGCATTGACAGGAAAAGTATGCTTTGCATTTAGAGCTCTGTTCATAAGGAATTACAGTCAGTAGGTCTCTGTGGCCCTCCCAGCACATCACATGCTGAAGCTGACTGCAGAGTTAAAAACAAGCCTCAGGTTTATCCTCCAAATTCAGTAAATGCAATGGAATTTCAAAACATATTTTTAAAAAAGTTTTCCTTTCATCTCAATTAAAAGTAACATCCAGTCACACACTCCTGCTCAGGAAGGGACACTGTGAAACCTGATAAATATTACATGTTAGTTACTCTGGTGTTCCAGTTCTGACATTCAATGCCACAGGGGGTATATCTTTTTTACTATTCATAAAATCTGCAAGGAAGTAGTGAACCACCTCCACATAAACAGGGTGCAGTGAATTCTTTCCATTTCAGAGGGAAATTTTCCATATGCTACTGAAAAGGCAACCAGCCGGGGAATACTGCACCATTTGTTACCCTTTTTATCCCATTCAGAGGTTCTCAATAAACTGCTCTTTTTAACCAAAGTCCTGGCCACAAGGCCATTTGATTTCATTAGGAATAAATGGAATGCTATATATAAACTGCTTCATCTGTTTTTCTAAAAAGGTCTGCCTGTGGCTGCCCTGGAAGCGGACACAGTGAATGCCATCAGCAAAAGAGATTAAAGCATCCCACATGACAGCTTGAGCAGCAGTGCTTCGGAAAAATAATTTAAGGATGACAAGATTATTGCACAGGCCTGCTGCAGCCTTATTACTCTTTCAAAGGCTTTATGTAAAGGGTTTATGGCATAAAAAACCATTACTGCACACATTATAAATAAATGACACCTCTTCATATGCAAGCATTATAAATTTCTACAGTTCTATATAGTATTACAGTAATAAAAATGAAAACATACTCCTAGTCACTAGCAATAAAACTGACCAAAGTCCATAGGGTTGCATAGCTGCTCCTGGATCCCAAATGTAGCTCTTTCCACTAACATTAGGAAAATGAAAGGACATGCACAAAGGCAGCAGAATTGGCAACTGTCCACCTGATTTCTGTGACTGAATACTAACCAGGTTTAATATCTGTAAGGAATATCAAAGGCACCATTACACGGAAATAAACATTACTAATTCCTCTAGCTCAGTACTGTACTTAAACCCAAATGTAAGTTGTGCTTACTGTAGTAAGACTGAAGTAGATACTTTAATGCTTCTGTGGAGTATGGACCATAAAACTTGACTCTTCATCTCACTTCCTGGACCTATCCAGTATTTTATACCACATACTGTACTATTTGGACTCAGGGAAGTTGTAGAGTCACAATTCCTAGAGATGCTCAAAATCCAACTCAGGAGAATGAAGCTTTATCCCATTCAAATATTGGTGTTAGAGTGGAAGAGCTTTTTGTCAGAAATATTATCAGACACTATGGCCACTCTCCCCCATTATGAGCCTATACATACTACACATTTCATGTTCATGCAAACAAATATGAAGGGGTTTGATTTTGACTTTTTTTTCAGGGGGAGAGGGGGTGCTTGTTGTTAAAATATCCCATCCATTTTTATATGAGAACTGTCAAGGCTTTTATACCACTATAAAAGACATACCCACATAAGAGCATCAGACACTGAAAAGATCTGAAAAGAGAAGGTATTTTTTCTTTCAGTATATAAAACTCTTCATTATTTATTTCTGACAAGCTGCAGTCAAATACATGCTGGACAATATTCCAGAGAAAATCCTTCTTTAGTAAATGTTTCATGGAATTTCTACTTTTCATGAAAGTTTGAAAGAGCACCAATTACCTGGTCCTCTAATGCAATAAATAAGTAAAGGCAGGACAAACAAGAATTATGTATCTCTAAAAATATTCTTAAATATGGCTTACTTCAGAATATACACCCCCAACAAATGGCAATAATCTGCTTTCTTTTCTCCTTTTCTTCAAAAGTAGGTCCAACTCAGGTCAATAGCTTGCTCAGAAAAAATCTAGTTACAGAACAGCCTTTAACATGATGGTGTTAGTAAGCCTCCTAATAAAGATGTGTCTGTAAAAGCACATCACAATTTTAACCAAACACTTTGTGAGACAAGATGACAAAGCCCCGTAGAACTTTTCCTCTTTTTTCTTCCAATTCCTGATGCGTAAGATCAGGAAGCCAAAGAGGCAGAAGGACATTTTTGACCCCGTGCTGCTCTAACCTTTTCTCCTCTCATCACATACATGTCAGTCACACACCACCAGTGCATCAGCTGCCTGTACCCATCATATGTATTATTCAGGAGGTGTTATCAGCTCATGTGTGTGCCAGTGTCAATCCTGCAACTTCAGTGGCTGTGCATTTTCCACACTAACAAGGTACTCCTACAGCAATGCCCTAATATGGTAATATTCTGCATTCTAAATTTAATATTATAAAGCCAAGTCATCTAAGTCTAAACAGAAATCTCAAAAAAACACAGATTTTTCAAACTTCTGCTACAAGATTAAATTTTTAACTATATTGTTCCTAGTCAGATCCTTAGTTCCCAGGCTTCATTATGTTCCCTTAAATCTGAATGACACTACTGAGCCCAACAGAGCCCATCTAACTGTGGGCTACTGCTGAAAGGACTTGTTCCTGTCCAACCTTTTCTCCAAGCACTCCAAGCCTACTTCAGGGGCTAAGATGGCAGAAAAGTGAAAAATAAATAAAGCAATTAAAAAAAAAAAGAAAAAAAAGAGAGAGAAAATAATTGGGGAAGTGAGAGGAGCATGCTTTTTGCCAGTAACCAGCCATTAAATTGGCATCACTGTACTAGAGACGATATCCCATCTTACCGTCACAATTGTCATCATCACTCGACCACATTTCTTCTACCAGGCCTTGCAATCATGAGACTGAGCATAAAAATACTAACGGCTTACAGAACTATGTAACTACCTTTTAAACTTAATTTTCCTGAAAGTATTTTCTAACCCATTACTTAATCCCAAATGTATGTTTTATTTTGTCATACTTTGTCCTCAAGCTTTTTGTTTCAACATCCACATACACTAGCAAAGATCCATCACCAACTAAACTCTTGCAAAATAATCAGCAGGAGGGGATGATGATAATGATGGGCTAAACTACAGCCGATCTATCAAGCTCCTACTAACAAATAATCCAAGTCTAAGCTGATTAATACAATAACTGAAAGATGGATCAAGGCCTAGAGTATAGAAGATACGACTGACTGTATACAATGGTCCTTCCTAACCTCAAAGGCCTGTGCACCTCTGGCCAAGAGACAATCCAAAAGAAAATACAATCTCAAAGGCACAGGTCCTGCCTGATTGCCTTCACCAGCCTACAGAGGGAGGAGAGCAGCTGTGTTGAAGACAGAACTGTCACAGCTCATGTTCCCAGCCCACAGGTGGAGCCACCTTTTCCAGTGGCAAGCCTCTCCCACCAGCTGCCCTGCAGATCTGGTTTCCCCAGGCACTCTGCTGCCTAGAGGGGAACAAAAGGTACCAGCTGAAAGGTGTTCTTTCTGCTGCCACCCTGCCTCTCAGGTGATCCAGAAGGGAAAAGGAAAGAAAAAGAATTTAAAAAACCCCTCCTCTGGTCATTAAGGCAATGCTGAAACAACCATTTTGATTACCTGTCACTTGGATGAAACCACTGACTGGTACATGGAAAATTCCAGCCATGGACAATCTGGCACCAATTCTTCATTTTCAAAACCTTTAAGCATCTGCTAATTTACTTGAACAACTCCTTTATTACATCTGGTTTGTACTACACCTAAGCTGATCATTATTATTGATACCATCCTAGTCACATACATTCCCTAGCTAGTTTTGGGCTCCTCATTCTGCCTTTTAATCAACTGCTTACTACCAGTACTATTTCTACAGTTGCTCTGGAAAGATTTTTCAAAAACATCTATGGCCATGATCTGCCAACATTTTCTAAGCTGCCCTTAGAAAAGCCCAGCTTCCTTCCCTTTCAGTCACAGTCTGTGTTATGTCCCAACACTTCTAGCACTCCTTATTAAAAACTATCCCATCACAGAACTGAGGTGGGGAAGGGATCTCTGGAGATCACCTTGTCCAACTCCCTGCTCAAAGCTAGGTCAGCTGGAGCCCCTGCTCCAGCTCAGGGCTGTGTCCAGTCAGGTTTTGAGTATCTCCAAAAATGGTGACTCCACAGCCTCTGTGGGCAACATCTTCCTGTGTTTGATCAGCCAAGTGCTGCAGTATCCAGAGGGCTAACTTTACAGTGAGGAGGAACAGTCGGTACTGATGGCAGTTATTAAACAGCAGTAGGTGGACATGTTCATTAACAATGTTATTCCTAGCCCTGATGGACTCCAAATACCCTGTGTGTACCGTGTTGCTTTTTATGTGTCAGGCATTTCATCCTGCAAATAATTCAGCATATTTCAGCTCTGAGCCTCTAAAGCCTCACTAAAATAAAAGCTCCTGCTTATCTTTTTCTTCTCATCATCATTCCTAAATTATTTTACAAAAATCTTTACATACTACAGAAAAGCATAAGAAGAACATTGAAGTATATCCACAGCCTTTTAATCCAGACCATGGGGTTTTTTGTTACCCTTCTGAACAGTAGACATTAGGTGGTTTCCATTTTCAGTTCTAAATTTGGAAGGCAGGAAAGAATGTATTTGTTTTTACCTTTGCGGTTGTTCATCATTATGCTGAGGCAATGCCAGGAGGTGAAAGGAAAGATGAAAGTAGGTGGGAAACAAGTCACGCAAATGGAAGAGATAACAGACTGTGAAGTGCACTAGCCAAAACCCCAACTATATACAAAGCATGCATTCTTCCTCCAAGACAATTATTTTCAGATGACCTTTCTCAAATTTGTACCAAGTGCTACAGATCAATAATCATTTAACCTAAAGAGACCAGCCAAACACAGGGGTTATGGAAAAAGCGTGTCCAAAAATTGACTGTTGCAAGTACTGCATGGGAAGCTATAAAAAATTCTATTCATTAAACAGATTTAGCACGGTTAAGAGCAAAAAAAAGGTTGACTGAAAGTTTAAGCTAATAATGCAAGTATTAGTAGATGCCAACTCCTTAAAAGTCCTTGACATTCACCTAATTACATATTTTTAGTATTCTGTGCCATAAGACAAAATATCCAATGCATCCAAAAATTACTGCAAGTAATCTGTCTCTCAACAGTTAATTTCAGAACATCAGATTCAACCTACAAAAGTTACGTGAATTCAGAAACAAAATTGCTAAACTGAAAGAATGTACCATTTCCGGGCTGGGGAAACCCGTGCCTTTGGCAGAGTGGGAGTGAGTGAGTGTGTGTGCAGCTTCTTCCGGCTGCGGTGCCCACGGGCACTACGGCATTCCTGCCCAACGTGGCAGGCACAACGTGTCTGGAGGCACACCACTGCACCCAGCAAAGTCAGTACATGTCTGAACTTTTCCTTCTTACCCTGCATCACTCAGAATACGTCCTGCTGGAGGCAAAGGACCCAAAGAACAAAACCCATGAAACGTACTATCTCTGTAATCAGGTACCCATACCACATATGAAGAAGAAAATTTGAGGAAGACTAACAGCCTTAATTCTAACACTACGCCTCAATTTCTATATTTCATATCCTTATTTTCTTTTCAAATGAGCAGTTCTGTTTTCCTTCATTTTTGTTTCCTTGTTTTTTCTTGCTACAGAAAAATAAAAAGCTGTTCTTCTTTCTTGACATGATGAGCAACCAGGACGGCAGACCTGAGTCTCCGTAATTTTAGGTATGGAAAGAATGCAACGTAAAGCCCACACAGCTGGGTGTATAAACTTACTTAGGTACATTTCCATTACACCAAGTTTCTGAATGACAACTCCAGTCTGGATTCAGTTGTCAGAGCCTAAGCTTCAGATAACTGAATAGAGCAGTACAGCTACCAGAAGACTGAAATATGCAAATAACTAATTGCAGGTTTGGATGAAATCTTAATCTGTAACACAGTTTCTTTTTCCTTTTTACTATTTTTTCCTCTGCTCTTCTTGTCCCTCAATTTTTTTGGGGGAAAAAAAAATATTTCCACAAAATATTTCCAATCATTTGGGTAAGGTTTATTCACAAGTAGACAGCAACACTTAGTACTAAAAATGCAGGCCTCTACCACTTGATTTTCTAGGCACTGAAATTTTCTAACAAATGTAAGTCTTCATATGATTAAGACATAGAGGACAACCAGCCTCAGCAATGGTAGATGCAGTACTTTGTTCCCCCAAGACACTGAGCTTGGTTTTTTCAACTGCCGATTTTTTTTTCGGACAATCCCCAGCATGTACATCATGATTCAGCCACACAGCATTAACCTGGGTGTATCTATCTGGATCAATTCCAAGAATGTTTTTCATCCCTTACTCTTCCATATTAAAATATATTAAGGATCAAATTCAGGAACAAAGACAGTACATTTACATAAAAATGAACAGTATTCTAATCCAGTAGCTTCATTTTCTGACTCCTCTGGATAATTCAGAAACTATTTTTATTTCTGCAGCAGATTATCTCTGTCTTTCAAATAAGTAGATATATTGAAGGTCTGCCCAGGTGCTTCCCTAACAGATTTTATCCACTAGACAACTTATATTTTAGCTCAGCTGGAGATTGCGCCTTTAAAAGTAAGAAATGAGGCTGGTAATGAAGTCAGACAAAATGGGAATTGCAAATAAATGAATTGAGATTATAAAAAGGGCTAATAATCAGAAAATGAAGTATTTACTAACATGTTTTGTCTCAGCAGGCACTAACCATAGTTAGTATTTCAAGATTTGTCTATAACAACACAATTATGGGAGCGAGGGAGGAGAGCATTTATATCTATCTTAAAGAACAAATTTCAAGTTTTGATTTTTCTGACACTGCAGAAATACCAACTACCATTTTTATACATTGCAAGCAAACCAAAGATCCAACTACATTTACATACGAGTAATACTGTACATACCGACATCAGCAAGGGCAACGCTTGCACAAAATGCAGAATTCAGAGCTAAGCCTAGCTATAAATTAAATTAAAACCAGGTTACTAAAATGCTGAAAATCATGCTTTAAATCATTCCTGTTTCCCAAAGGATCTTCGTGCAGGGCTCTCACACATACTGTAAAAGCTTCCTGAAATCTCATGCATCATTCAAAAATTCTGCCTATTTATCTGTTTAAGGATTAATGTCCATGTCATCTTCCCCTACTCTTTCGAAATTAACAGGGACTGACGACTTTTGCTCTGTAGCAGAAAATTCCATTAAGAACCGTACTGCAAAGGGATGGCCACATCCCAGTGCACCTGAAGGAACAGTGGTGCAATCTGGCCTCTTTCTTTCAAAACAAGCATCATTCTCCAGAAGGCAAAAAATATACCCCATGGAAAGGCTTTGCTACTTAACCTGTAAGGTTTTCCTTTTGTTCTCTGGCTATAAACTCCGGGGGCAGGGGGGAATTTACAGAAAATACAGATTTCTATGTGTTTTAATTAATTAGCTTGATCTGACCTGGAATACAACACTACTATTCACAGACACAACTTTCTGATCACTAAAGCACATCACAGAAGACTAGTTGTTCATGTATTTTAACTGTGTATTTCTGAGCTTAGAAGAAAGGCAAATACATGAAATTTAACATTAATTACAGAACTTTTCATGTTTGGGGGTTTCTCTCCTCAATGTCAGGCTGTATTGTTCCCAGTCTTTTCAACGTTTTTGTAAATTCACCTAAACTAATTGCATACATTCTGAACATGATTTTCATTTTAATGAAGGCTTACACTGGGAATATATGGTGGAAAAATTAACCGACTCATAAATTAAACTTTTGTTCTGTTGAGTTCATATGGTAACAATTTCCGACTAAAGCCTTCGGAAGCCTATGGGGTCTTAAGCTAATTTCCAACCTAAAGAGTTCTCTTACTTGTCCTGAGGTTTGGTATCAATAGAGAATGGAGCTTATTATTTCTGCCACTACTTATGATAGTGCTCTAAGGCTTCAGCTAAGACAAGGACCCCACAGTGGTAAATTTTGTTCAAATACACTACAATAAAGAATCCCGAAAGTTTAAAATCTACATGAACAAAAGGGAACTACAAGGGAATTAATTTCACTCATGTTTTGTAATGAAGAAAGTCAATCCAGAAAAAGATTAAATGGCCAAAACAGTCACAAAGGACTGTCCAGTCGGAGCTGGCACCAAATCACCAGCTACTGCTCACTGAAAGACTGTAATCCTCCTGTGCAAGCTTTTATAGTGAACGGTGAGGAACACCAGAGGTGCTGAGAACTCATGGTCACGCACTTCATAGGGAGATTTCTTAGCTATAAAGGAGCTTTCAAAGTGCACAAATGAACTCAAAACTTTTATTCCCATATAAACCTACCTGCGAATGGAAAGCACAGAAACAATTCACTGCAAGCAAATGACTGAGAAAATGTCTCATCTAATCTGAAAAACATTAAAATTGAGACTGGAAAAAGTGAAGTCTCTCCATTCCCTCTACGAGACAAATCTGTTTAGCTGAGCTGACACCAAAGATGCAGCTCAGATGGGAGAATCTAAATCAATACAAGTTTATTCTGAACCTTATGTTTACCACAGCCATCAAAAAAACCCAACACCTAATGCATTTATTATTTTGGTTTTAGAAGAGCTCCTCAGCCAGCTATTTTGCTGCCACATCTCAGAAACAATGCCACTGGTCCTAAGACAATTCTAATAGATGGGAGCCTCATCTATCCTATGATTACATGGAATCAACAATTCTACTATTGCCCTTAACAATTTAGTTTATTGGCTAACTGCTCTTTTTAATCCATGCACCCTTAAAGTTCATTTTTCTAGGGTGCAGCAGACAGGTTCATTATTTCTTTTACCCTGAACAGCCAGAGCAAGCAATACCCCAACTCTTATAAAACTGCTTTCCACACACAGCCTTCCTTCGGTTCCTTTCCTATTTCTCTCTAAAATACATGATGATTTTGTGTTTCTTCCTCAAATGGCATTCAGAACTAAGCACATGCCATGTTAAACCCCAATCATTGCCACATAAACCCACATGACGAGCTCTGCAGGTTAATCTTTACAGCGCACAAGACTGAAGTCTGCTAAGCACAACCCAAAGAGAGAAAGAAACAGCCAACAGCTCACAAGCACAATAATCTTATTAAGTAAAACAGACGGCAACCTCAGAAAAGGAAGAAATTGCACTAATTCCTCCACAGAATTAGTTTTGTGGGGTCTCAACCAGTTCAGCTGATCCTTCCTGGAGCTGCAAAGCACTAGTTCTGATGCGGAGAAACTGGTGAGAGCACAAGTGACTTCTGGCCCCTTAAGATCATCTTAGCTTTAATTTCCAAGAACAATATTTAAGATCCAACAACTTCAGTCGCTAAGATTAAGTTCAATGAGCTAACACAAATTATCTGATATTTGCTGCAGGCCAAGATCACGCACACGGAAAATGACCGTGAATTGGCACGATGCACAGCAACTCTTTATTTTCCCTCATCTGCTCTTGTGTCGAAGCCCCTGCACTCACCACATCACATCATTGACAGCCCCAGCCCAGTAACTGACTTCAGAAAAGAGATCATTGCAAGTATCTTCAAACGACGTCAACTGTGAGATTAAAGCCTATTTTTGTCATATCATAATAATATTATTTTTATAATTATCGTTACATTATATATTTTATTTTATATTAGATAGTAAATATAACATATAATAAATTATATTAACATTATTATGCTATATATACATTATATCTTATATCATTTTCTATTGTATTATCATTATGAAATTGTCATTATAGTCTATTACTACCAATGCTATTCTAACCCTTCAACACCTACTGAGGGTTGATTCTTCATTAGCCTGTACTCACATTTTTTAAATTTATGTTTCTTTAAGTATAATACAGGCTAGAAAACATAATTGGGTTTGCATTTGTCAGCACTTTCCAGTTTAATATGTGAAATGGACACAGTTCTTTATAGCTACAAATCTCCTGACATAATTCTGTGCTTATGTGCCACAACTCTACTTACTTTTATACCTTGTTAACAAACCCCTTAGTGCATGCCAATCAGGAAATTAAACATAAATTTTTAAACAATTTGCCAGGAATCCTACAATTTCATAGGCAACTGGGAGTGACTTTAACATTCAACATAGGTTGGTACTTTTCCTGCACAGACTTTTTGATGTCTTTTTACTTTTGAGCACCAACTGTTATCACAAATGGTAATGCCAATCTGCTTTTGGAGGCTTCCAGAGTAAATGCAAGCAAATCAGATACTCTGCTGTACAGAAGAGAGGAAATCCCACTGTGTGGATATGTGATTAAAGACTTGTTCATGAAGCCTATGCATAAAGTAGAGAACTTGTGTCACATAGCCAAATTTAATTCAGGAATTTTGTGACATTTGGGCGCTTGGTGTTTCATCTGCCACAGCGTTCTTTCACACTTCTTAAAATATATTGTACCCACTCATTTCAACACTAGACAGGTGCAACACGCCAAGCAATAGGCTAGTACAATCCCATTTTAGATAAAATGAAAGCATTTAATGAGTGAGAAGCTGGCTTCCCAGCACAGATGCTTTCAACTTCAATACACTAAGCCATTTGGGCATTGGACTTTCCTCTCAGTTACAATAAAAGATAACCAAGACACAAAAAAGCAGTTCATTCCAGATCTGCTTTTTCAGTAGCAATATAATTAGTGACAACTGCCATCTGTCATAATATACTGAACACAATAAAAGATTATATAATAATATAGCAATGTTTCTTTTATTAATAGCTCATCTTGCTGAAGAAACATCATTATGTACAACAATGGCTACACATAATGATTTTTAAGGCTATGCATCTTTTCACCAATACATTATTTGTTGTAAAGCTAAACCCATGATTGATTCTGTTGTAATCGAAAGAGAATTCTGTTTTCAATGTGTATCTGGAGGGCTGACATACTTCCTGTGCTTCTGAAGCCAATTCTTGCTTGGGCACTGTATGTCAAGAAAGGTAAAAAAATAACGCAATTCTTTCTCTTATCCATGGCAACTGTCACAGCACAGACTGTGCAGAAGTAGCCAGTTTAGCACAGCCCAAAAGGAGGACAGTTAACTTGATTTACAGAATTATTAAGCAGCCTTCAATCCAAGTGCCTTCACTGATATGGCTGCAGTTTTCCTGAAAGCAAAATTTGGCTCTCCTTCTCAGAGTCTGCCTGCCTAGGACTGCAGGAGCTGGAACTGCTACAGAGCTGCACTGTCAGTTTTCTGCTTGAATATGAACCAGTGGTGACAGGCTTGGAAGGAAGTCCAAGCCTAATGCTAGAGTGAGAAAGAAAAAAGAACCACAACCAATCCATAAGAGACAGTAGTAGAAATGCATAGAAATGCTGTCAAGTTAACACCTACTCCAAAATTAACAACTTACTTTACACTATTAAAATGCATGGTAGTACTGCTCCTCTATAGGCAGGATACAAATCAAGTTTAAGAAGGATGACCAAAACTAAACAGATTTTTACTGAGTTCCACACAAATGAGCTCTTTGCTTAGATTTAATTATTTATTTTCTTCATTTAGATAGTGTCCTAAAGCCTAAAAATATCATAGATGACAATCTCTGTACCTGTTCTGAGCTAAAAAAAATAGGCAACATATAAAAACATTTTATGCACACAAGTTTCTCCTTTTTCATAATCCAACCTGAATGCATTAGTTTTCAAGGAACTTAAGATAACTTAAGTGATTGTCACACCGTAGGTTGAAAAGGTGTAACCAGCTCCATTGCCCTTGTATTTTGGTCTCTCCACAGGCCATATACAAGTCAAAAAAGACAGCATGTGTTGAGATGTCTTCTCACATATAGGATTGATTTTGGGTTCTTTGGGTAGCAATTCACCAAATCACATGAAACGCTACTTCAATTTCCCTTTGCCCAAAGGAACACTATATAAATTGATTTTGTGAAATATCTGCAGTCTTTCATTAGAACAATGACAGACAATTAGAAATACTTCTGACAGTATGAGGAAGACAATGCTGGGAGTGGAGCATCTGGTTATCTTTGCACATAGCCATGGGCAGATGGCCTTCAGGTCCCATTAACTCCTCCAATTAACCTGCCTCAAGTAGCCCTCTGCATTTCTCTTGACAGCAACATGTGAGAGGGTGAGTAGTGCTTTGAAGTAATCACAGATTATTGATGATGTTGCCACTATATATAGCGGCAAGAAAAAATACCACATAGACTTATAATTTTCATTTTCTCAATGAAATAGAAACTTGCAACATCTGAGACAAAAGGAATGGACATTTCTCAACTGGAAGAGAAAATTTTTATCTGATACAAGTTGTTTGCACTGACATGTTAATAGCTGGAAATAAATACTAGTACCAAATTAATTTTGGTTTGATGTGAATGACCACCTGCAGAGTACATCTACATTATTTCTCTAGGAGGTCACATAAGCTCACTGACTTTTGTAGCTTTCCATCTTTCTTTGCTTTTTTCAACAATTTCTCTAATGTTTGCAAAAAACCAAAGTTCCTTATGTGTTTGTTTCTTACTGGACTCCTAGAAAAGAACACTCAAAAACAACACTCTACAAATAGTGACAGAATTGAATAGTGCTGGCCATCATAGATCTACTATGAAAATTAAAATCACCTAGTGTTAAGCCTATTAACCACCAAACAGCTTGGTCTCCTAACCAGAAGTTATTGCAGCTTCAAGTCACCAACCAATAAAAAAACTAATTAAAAAAAACCACAAAAAAACACCCCCCAAAACCCCAAACAACAAACCAAACAAGAAAACCCCACCAAAAACCTCAAACCAACCAACCAACCAACCAACCAAAATACCAAAATGAAAAAAAAAAACCCCAACATCAAAACCAAAACTTTTGAAACAACTGAGCAGAAGTTTCCAGAGACATGGAAAACATGAATACTGAAAGACAACTCATATGAAAAACAAGCTATTTTTCTCCAGTGAACTAGAAAATTAAAGCATTATAAATAGGGCATAACAAAAATAGTATCTGTCTATAAAAAGAAACATCCAGTCCAAGTCATGAGCACATCTATTTACTCACTACTGGAAATCCCTGGAAGACATTTGCTGAAAAGAAAGGCCATTCCCTGCTCTGGTTCAAACACTACTTCTCCACACCATCACATGAGAGGAGGGACAAAGATAACAGGGGTCTTGCTGAATATTTTCTTTCTCATTATTATCACAGTGCTTTGATCTCCTTTCTTCCTCTGCTCCTGTTCTTCCATCTTCTTTCTTTCACCACACTCAGAACACTGCTGCAATTGCACAGCAGCCAGAGACAGCATCCTGTATGCTCCTCCAGCAAGTCAAACCATTTAACTACATGGTGCTTGCTACCAGACTTCTTAAGTGAAGTTCCTGCTGCTAACAGCTTCTGCTAATGGACATTATTATTATCACAATTTTTTTTTCCCAAGCAAACATATGTTAGACTCCCCAGAAACACTTCTTTTTTTTCTACTCACTGAAGCAATCTCATCCCAGTTGACTAGTTTCACTTGCAGTTAACTTTTTGAACCTTTTCCATTTATGAATCAGTACAGAATCCATAATTGGATGGGTTCACTTTTAAAAAGTGTAGACAGCATCTTTTCCCATAAATGCTGAAATCCAAAGAGGCCAACTAAATACTAACCAAGATCTTGCTTAATCCAATGGAAAGCTAAATGGCCTTTCCTTGTTGTTTTTAGCTTGTGTTTTTTTCCCAAATATTAAGATCAACTTCAAAGGCATTTTCTTTCTTTCAAAGAGACCTACAAAGGCAAAATCTGGTTTCCTGGACAGCAAAAAGCAATATTCTTTTCATAAGCTTAAACATTCTTTCTCATTAAAGTATTATTTCAAGTTGCTCCATAAAAATCAAATTTAGCTTGTAACATCCAGCAAGACAGTCAGCTGAATTGCAGATGGATTTGCATTCATCAGCTACAGTGATACAGAGAGGTAGTATAAAAAACAAATTCCAGTATCTTGAAAAAACAATAACTTCTATATCAAAGTAAAGCTGCAATCTAAATTTTATTAAGCTTCACAGTCACAGAAGACTCAAGTGTTATGTAAATCTCAGATATGGAGAATGAGATACCATATATTTGATTACTGCTGTGTCACATACCAGGGAACTGAGATAGCATTTCCTATTAGGTGTGTGCTTTGGTTTTTTTCAAGTAATAAAAAGGTATTTTTGGTAATTCAGGAAAAAAGTAAAGAAATATTAAAATTTAGATTTAGGCACTGGGAAACAATTTGAAGGTTTGAACACTCTCAAAAAACTGAGTAAAATATGAATGCATCCCTTAAGGAAACCAGCACCACAGAGAGTCATTAAGTGATTCTGAGAAAGATCATGAAAAATTCAGGTTTATTTTCAGCTAAGCCACCTATTCCAAGCAACACAAGCTGTAGATATGAAGATAAAGAGAAGTCACAGAAAGTGAGAGAGTGGAATTGAAGCACAGTTTCATGCAAGTAAATAAATTAAGAGGAGTGGCCCAAAGGTGTAACAACACTTCGCACTTAGGTAGCTTCTTTCACATTCAAACCACTGGAAACCAGAATTAACTAAAATAAATACTGTGCCATTCAAAAAAGTTGTAATTCAGCTCAAACTACAATGATAATTACAAATGCAAGTCATAGAATGAAGGTTCAAAGAGGCAGACCAAACATTTCCTTTGATCGGAAGTTACTTCTCTGCTTTTCAAGCCAAACCCCATAGAAAATGTGGTAAGGTCAGCCAATTAGGTAGTACCTGTCTTAGATCATACACAGACGGTTCTGTGTCTTTGAAAGTAAGCTTTTCCTCTACAGTCCTCTCCAAAATCCTTTACCTTGTCTAACTTTGCATGCCTGCAACGTTTCTGTCCCTCAGTAATCCTTCAATGGATATTTTTTCATATCCCTTATCAAAAGCAAGGAACATTCTTTGCAGCCTGCAGCTCAGACTGAAGGACTGATTTTGAAACGGTATTTCTTCTCAAAATGAGTCATCTTAAAATGCCAGTGCTTCACACTTTAGTATCAATGTCATCATAATTTTAGACCAAGAACTGGTGCCAATGGAGTTACACATGAAGCCCTGCCAAATCATCAGATTTGGATGGCAATTAATCTCTCATTAATTTTGCACTTCTACTTGAAAAAAATAATTTCTTGAACAAAAGGCTTTAGATCTCACTGAAAAATTCATTAGTAAGCATCCCAGTGAGTCATAAACAGCAAATACTCAATGCTGCTAACAAGGCCCCACCAAGGTTGTTTCCATATATTATCCTCCATAATGAGATGTTTAATCAACAGTGCCATGCAAAACCTCCATTTTGCAGCTAGAGGAGATAGAGCCCCAAATTCACAGAGTGGTCTGAAGCTTTTGCCCTCTCTTATGACTGAAATATAATAGATTTAAACATTTATTTGGTTGGAAAGCTCATTTTAATAACTGAAAGTAAATGTATCTTTTTACAAGTATCCATTATGCTGGCTGAGCTGTTTACATTATGCAAATAACAATTAAAAAATCCTTTTTAAAATTTAAATACTTTTTTGCAGAACCACAGCACGGATGAGGTTGGAAGGGACCTCTGGAGGTCATCTGGTCCAAGCCCATGCTCAAGCAGGGTCACACACAGAGGTGGCTGCCCAGGACCAAGTCCAGTTGGCTTTTGAGTATTTCCAAAGGAGGTGACTCCTCAGCCTCGCTGGGCAACCTGCCCCAGAGCTCGGTCACCCTCAAAGTGAAGAAGCATTTCCTGATGTTCAGAGGGAACCTCCTGTCTTTCAGTTTGTGCCCATCACCTCTGGACCTGTCACTGGGCACAACTCAGCTCGACAAAAAATAAAAATTAAAAAATCAGAATTCACAGGGACTTAAGGGACAGTGAAAACATGTGCCTCTGACATGTTAAAGAACATTTAAGTAATAATAAAGGCTTTAAGAACTTCATTTATGTTAATGTCTGCATTCCCTTACTAAATTTCTCTTTTTCCATTTCCTAATACAATTACTCCATTATACACTTCAGCCCTTTAACTACCATTGTGTCCTAGGTTTTCTTCCGCTCTTTCCAAATCTTTATCTTACAGCAATTTTGCCTCTTTGTACATTTGCTTTAGTTTGTAGGTGCCTGTGTCCTTCACCTACTCTTTGCATTTTAGTATCTTCACAAAAGAACATGCTCATTAAGGTGCATCATTTCCATATATTCATTTTGCTGCATTCAACGATACAGATATTAGACATTTGATATATTCCTCACAAAAACTTTCAAAAAAACTTTTTAAAATGTTCACTATTTTCAAGGTGGACAAATGTTACTGAATTAAGTAATCTGCTAGCTGAAATCAGAGTATGCACTATATGCAGCGTGATCAAAGCCAGGAAGGTGAACACCTCTAGTAAGACCCACAAGTCTTTCCCTCAGTGCATGAGATCCTTCTGAGGAAGGCAGTCACAAAAGCAAGTTGATGGAAAACAGATCAATACTTCAGTACCTCAGTATCACCATGGACTAAGCCTAGCAAAAAAATACATACCTATTACCTGGTCAAGAGAGACAAATCAAGTATACTGCCTACATACACAAATTTTTTAAACACTCACATTTTAAAAGAAAGAAAGATGATCTTATTTCTTATGAATAAAGTACAAGATATGGATAATTGATTATATGACAACTTTAATTACATAAAGGCTACACATGCCAAAAAGAAGCTCCCAAGTTTTCAAACACACTTAATTCCATTAACTCAGTAGGTGAACAGCTGCTTTGAATTGACAACTGCGTAGCAAAAAAAGAAATATCCTGATCTTCTAGCCAACAGATAACTATTCTTCAGTTTCAAGGGATGAAGCCATTTCAAAAGATTTCTCCAAGGTATGTAGGATGGGCTTCCTGAGCACAGACACACATCTCCTCATCGCAAAATCCAGTCAGAACTCAGGTCCCTAGGAAGGCTCATTCTGAAGGAACAAGGGTTCACAGTCCCCGTCCTGTCCATTTTGTGCTTTCCTGTTGTAACTCCCCTACAAGGAAAAGTGGCCTCTGTTTGCCTGTTGGTTTCCCTGCAGACCTTTCAACTGTAGCAGCAGCTCACCTGCCTGCTCACTCCTCATGTTATGCCCGGTGCAATGAGGGGCTCAGGAGGACCCCAGGAGCAGGGCCAGGGCTGCAATGCCAGCTGGTGCCCCAGAGAGGACATAGTGGATGAAGGCTGTGCACCTCCAAGAGGGAAACAGTGCTTGCAGAAAAATAAAAAAAAAATAAAAAATGTATTTAGGGCAAGCCTCTGACAAGGTGTGTGAAGATGCAGTCACAGCCAGGCAAGCCAGCTGCTCTCTGCAGCAGTCTTGTCAAATCAAGCTCCCTTCACCCCATGAGCAAACAGATCTCACTTTCAGGTCCCATCTGTACATACAGGACTCTAGGTCTGCCAGCGTGATTTTGACAGACTGACAGACACAGCTTTTGAAGCTGTTCAGCTTCTTTTATCTCAGAGTGTGCATGCTGAATGCAGCCATCCTTCATGCTGAAAAAAAAAATAAATACATATCATCATTCATTGCCACTGTTTTGACAAATATTACATGGAACAAAGAAGCACGAATTGTACTGGGAGCCCATGTCAAGTCCTCTATCCATCACCAGTTAAAATGTTCCCCACTAGGCTTTCTTTCAAAGAAACACATCAGCCCTAACTATAAGAAGTGGCAACTGTCATTATTACATTGGCCTCCATTTGCAGCTCTAAGGACGTGGGGGAGAAAGGGGAAACAGGGACCAGCAATACGCCACAGTACAGGTTTTCATTTCTATTACATGTAGTTCTTGTTCCTCTAGTCGCAAAATGGATTTAAGGCAACTTCAAAACACACTCAGAACAGGGAAAAAACCAGATGATTCAGACATATGGATAGATTAGATTCTGTATGAGCAACAGACTAACACTATTCAAATCAGGAAAATAAATTATTATAAAGGGATATCATATGGGTCTATTAAAGCAGGAGTGACATGGAGTAAATAGGTAACAACTGTTACTGCCATTTCCAGTGCAGGAAAGAAAAAGGGCATTGAAGGAAATCAGAAGTGGGGATATTCAAACAACAAAAGAACGTAACTTTTCCACACAACCCACAGGTAAACTGTACCATTCGCTATACAGGATAGGTCAGAATTTTGCACAGATGCAAAATGCAACTGGGCAAATTCACAGAAGAAAGTCATAAGGACACAATTTCACAGAAATCATAAAGCCACAAAGCCCATGTACTTGGCCCAGGATGCTCCTGAGCTGCAGACTCCTGGATCTGAATCAGAAAAGTGTAAATGTGAGCTTACTGGTGCTTAAACTTTGCCTTGTGTGTTGATTTACCAGCCTCTGCCAGAGACAAAATACCATGCCATCTGGAC
Organism: Myrmophylax atrothorax; assembly: GCA_026770055.1. NCBI lineage: Eukaryota > Metazoa > Chordata > Aves > Passeriformes > Thamnophilidae > Myrmophylax > Myrmophylax atrothorax. Next base: position 54,169,944 of record JAOXXN010000446.1, read on the forward strand.
ATTTGATTTGACACTCTATGAATACCCTTAACCACTGTGGACAGAGTTTAACACGTAAAATTTCATGCTGTCCTGTCTCAAACTAGTGGTAAATTAATTCTAAAAATGGCCAGTGCCAGCATTAACCTTTTTCCGTGCTCTCTACCTCTGGTAAAGTCTGCCCTGTATTTCTTTTTCACTCCTCTTCTCAAAAGGTCAATATTTGATGTTTTAAGTGTCTTTTTTTCTTGTCACATCAAAAAGTTCAATAGTACAATTAAGTTAAATTCCTGACAAGGGACATTTTAAGAACACTGAGCAGTATATCCAGAGAGCTCTGATGACTGGAGTATGTTTTATCACAACCATAAAACCAGTACTATAGTTATAGTTTCCAGAAGTCTCACAGTATACTACCAGTGAAGACCAGGACTTGAGAAAGGTTGAACAGCAGATTATGCACAAGGGTGTAAAACTCCTTTCATCACACTCCTTTTACCTGCAACCCCGCATAGCTTGGGCATAGCATCCATCTGCGGGTCCATTCACAGCCACGATGAAGAGGATGTGGCTTTGCATGGGTCTCACAATTTTGGACCTACAAAGAAAACTGCAATGTTCAAGAAAGCTTCAACAGAGTCAGAGCTCTGCTTGATGAGACACAAAGTACTACTTTGCATTTTGCTAGCTAATTCAATGTATGTTTTAAATGAAGACAGACATTCTATTTTTAAATTACAAATACCAAACATGTGTTAGTAAGGAGGAACTGAAATTTGCAACATCCCCCCAGCTTTTTTAACCTCCAGACATACTGTATATAGCAGTATATATATGTGTGTGTGTGTGTGTGTGTGTGTGTGTATATATATATATATGTATACCTTGGATATTGGTCATAAACCAGAAGGGTTAAAATTCTCCAGTTTATACAAGACTCTGCAATAAGAATTTGTGGCATATTCCTAGTCACCTGCAGACTATCTTTGCTTACACTTTCAAGACAGGGCAGTAATGAGTGAAATCTTCCAGTTAGAAGACAATTATCCCTATGCTCCTGATCCTGCTTTATAGGGGATTCTGCACAGGAGCTGCTCCAGCATCAGCACTGGGCATTGCACCAGGACTGCTGGCAATAAGTGAGCATAAGCCATAAAGGCTAAAACAATTCTTACAACTGTCGCATTTTTTCCATATCCACTCTGACTGGTATCTCTCTGATTATCCTCCAGAATAGTCAGCTACTAGCTCTCAAATGCACTTAGATAAAGAGACTCCAAAGGAATAAAGGGCAAAATATGATAACTTTATTATTATTAATATATTTTTATGCAAAAGAGTGAGACTGCAAGGGAGCAGGGAGAGATAACTACTTGAGAAAAAGCAGCAGTAAAATTAAAGATATTTTTAATATTATTATTTCATTTATTTATTTATTTGTACAATTTAAATGAAGACATGAATGAGCCAGGTGGAAAAAATAACCATTGATAAGAACTCCATGAAGTGGCAGCTATGCAAAGCAGAAACCAACTCCACATTGCCAGAGGGTATAAAGAGCAACATAATGCTCAGGGTGTCTTTGCTTTAAAATTTAGAGGTGAGGGCATGGTTGGACCCTACCAAAGTACCAAGTCACATGATAGTCTTTTCTTCTGCCCTCAATAATTTAACCTGTTTGCAGAAAGTAATTGGGCATAGGTAAAAGATTACAATTCAAATAACAAATACAGCAGCAACACAGATTTCATTTAAATGATCTGACAAGTAAGGTCCATTTATGGAGCAATCTATCAAAAAGGGAATGTTATAGATAAGTCCTTGTAGTCTATCTCCATTTGCCTATAGCATTCTTATGGCTACAAAAGGTGGGAAAGATGAGAAGGAATCACCCAGGCCAGTCATATCCAAACCTCAAGAGGATGCATCTTTTTACAACTTCTAGATTTCATTCTAGAAACACTGTGCAGTACTTGGGTCTTCCAGGCTTAAGGGTGGATAAGAGCCCTAGTATTGTAATTGCAACCAAAGCAAGCAAACTTGTGTTTCAGAAAAGCAGCTTTCTTACTTGTATCAGCACTGCCATCTCCTTTCCTGCAGCTGGCCATCCATGGGCAGGTTGAAAAGGCCAGCCAAAACCAAACTGCAGCCTGTAGTCTGCACGTCAGCAAAGCCCTCTGCCTGCTCCAGATCAGATCCTGGCTCGGGATGCCCCACTGCACCACGGCTTCCACTCCTCTGCAACAACTCACATTTTTATGTTAACATTTCAGTATGCTCTTCTTTTCTTGCCCTTTTCTGGCTGGCTTTACTGCAAGAAATGTTTATTTCAACTGAGCTATTTTTATCTATTTCAGGTCCCCTCTCTTTGCTCTTTTATCTGCTGTCCATGTTTTTTCCATTCCTTTGAGTAACAGAGAACTAATCCCTTTGTGGGTGGTTTCCAAGAGGTCTAGTGGGCTTGTCCACAATCTTGCCTGGCTATGTATTTTATTTGGCAGTTTTATAGAGAGATTTGTTTTTAGTGTTTTGTATCTGTTTTAATTCAGGCCATAGAGGCCTCGCAATAGGAAACTTAATAAATGAGCTAAAATAAATAATGACGATATTCAAATGGTTTCACACCACACATGGGCAAGAATAGAGTTCTTGCAATAAAGCATTTCAGTGATAAATGAATTCACAGGCCCAGACAAGAGGTAAACATCTAAAGGCGCCATTATCTAATGCGTTTCATCTCAAAGGACCCTGGAGCACTTTATTACATAGCTTTATTTGTAGAAGGGAGATGATAAAATAGATTAATAATTTTAAAAGATCCAGCATGCTATTTGGACTAGAGTTTGTCATATGCTTGTAAGTTTTAACAGCTTTCGGATGTCAGATGGTTTGGCATCCTTGTGACAGAGATTCTGCCTCGGCCTTTTCTGCTCTGTAGCTTGCCTTGGCTGCTTACTGCTGGGATCCCTCAGTGACAAACCCCCTGCAGGATGGGGGAAGCAAACAAAGAGCTTCTGCTACAGCTCAGCTTCAGGAATAGCCTGTCTCCAGGGACAGATCAGCTTCAGCTATCTACAACACAGAGTGCTACCACTACAGACGTACAGTGGCTCTTGCAGCTGTGTAGGGCATAACAATTCATCAGTGCTGGCAGTGACAACACAAAGGAGACAGGCAGCCAGGTCTCATTCCTCAGCATGGCTGTGACAGAGCACCTGGGCTGCACAGATGTACCACTCTGAGCAAAGCATGGTAATGAGCGTGTCCTACAGCTGCTGCTCAGGGAACTGAGGGACACATACACCCCACCAATACAAGTCACTGGGTCATTTTTACTCATTCTGAAAAGCACATTACAATAGTGCCCCACACGAAGTCCAGTCATGGCAGAGGAGGAGCCAAAGCACACAGTTTTCTCTTGGAATAAGATAAACCAATATCTGGGAAGAAATGTTGGCCATGACTGGTCTAGATACACTGCACTTCTCATCTCTACCTCTGGGAAATGTAGTATAAAATGCCGGGATAATCCCTTGGAAAGACACCCACTGCTTCCAATGACAATGACAAGAAGTGACAGGAAATTTCAAAATAGCATCCAGAGATATTAGCTTGCTAATAACCACCCAAAAATGAATACAAATTGGTGAGCAGCCTTCCATCAAACAATTATGGGATTGTCATGATTGGAGATGTTCCAAAAATTTTCAGCTGATCAAAACTCCTCAGAAACAAGCCTCTTATTTTCAACTTAGACTATTACTGGCTCACAGAAATGGGAAATCTGTGTCTTCAATTTTATCTGAGCTATTTTCAAGGTTTCCTCTCCTTACTTTTCCCAAGTAGTGAATGAAGAAAGCAGCAGACTACTTTCTTTAAGCAGAAACACAAAAAGATTAAGAGGAGTGAGCAAAATGGCTTTTGAAAACTGTATTTTAAGTGAAAAGTTAAAATACTCTGCATTTTTTATGAAAAAAAATAAAACCCACCCCAAAACTAACAAAAATAACAAAAAGCCACACACCAAATATAAAGCTGTCATCATAAACAGACTAGCTTAATATTGTACATGATGTAACATGGTTCACTAAAAGCAGTGCCATCCTCACAAATATTTTAAAAATAATAACCCATCTTTCTCTATTAATGAAAATTTTAATTGCAAATAGTAGCTAAATCTATACAGATAGAAGTTACCCATGAGTACCACAGCACAGTATGATGGAAATGTCATAGCTACAGAAACTTTTAAAAATAATTTAGAAAATTAGCCATCAACACATTGGACAGTGAACCCAAAAAACATTCTCTGCAACTACCTAGGAGTATAAAAGTTATTTAAAAAGACATTTTACCCCCCTTTAAACTCTCCTGAACAGTTCATGCAACTTCTGTAAAGTATTTTATGGGCCTCTGCCTCATTCTCGCAATGTAAGGAATTTAAATGCAGCTTTAAGGGTGATTTATTTAACCATTGCAACTGTTTACTCAATAAATTTACTCCCCATGTGTATTCAAAACTCACCTTCACTGACATTAAAGATACAAAGTTAGCACCTCAGAGTTATCACTGTAAAGAGAAAAGATATCATATTTTTGATGCTTTCACAAAAAGGAGTATCTTTACTCATAAATGCAACAGTTTGTTCCATTAAACTCACTTAAACCTGCTGGAAATATGTTGGACAGATGATATAGGAGAGCAAACCTACACTGACCTACAAAACCTTGATTACTGGTGAAGATTGAAAACTCAACTTGATTATTCAGTCCGGGGTGGTACCTGCAGTACTGGTGAGAATACAGCAAGCTGGCTGATAAACTGCATTTCTCAAGCAATTCTGGAGCTAATTGACAATAAGAAACTTCACTCCATTTACTATCTGACTTTCTTCTAGCTTCCACACCTACCCAAGGGAGTCACACTACCATGTTTCAGATTCAATTAAATGCCTGTGATTCTCAGTCTTAATAATTGCTGCAGCATATAAGTACATCACAGGGGTTTTTTCAGAGCACTTTAAAAGTCAAGCTCTACAGGACAATTTAGATCTGACATCTCTAATGTTATCATCCACAACACTGAACTCAATTATTAAAACCTCCCATTAACAGGAATTATGTTATACATCCTCTGGGCACAATCCGCATCATTACAATTGTTCTGAAGCTCCAAATAGGTGATTTCTAAGCTCCTAAATTGACTGAATCACAGAGAGCTGGATGTAAAACAAAGCTAAACCCTCCTCTACTCCAACTGTTATACACCTACATTTTGAGCTTTGAAGGCAGCTATGCTGTCCATTGAGGAATCCCTCAACATCAGCTAGAGAATATACTAATAAACCCACTGTACTGGTGCCCATGTGCTGTGGGGTCAAATATTACTCATGATCAAACTCTGAAGATGAGTCATGAAAATTTATTTGTAAATTGGCTTGTCAAACCAGATCCTCAGAAGAACATCAAGATTAGACTGACAAAGGGAAATGCCAAGAAATGCTGGCTACCTGTGTAGAATTATAGTTTCTGATCATTTAATGAAAATTAATTGATTCATCATCACAGTTCCAAAGATAGTAAAATGGTAACTACCATTGTTCAGAAATCGAGAAATACATTCTGGTTATGGTGAAAAGCTATGTAAAAAACCACCCAATCCTCCACAGCAACGTTTAGCTGCCTAACTGTGAGACTTTACTATTCTTCATGCCATTCACTGAATACTTACAGCTTTCAAAAAAAAAAGGAATATAGAACTTGTTTGGGCAACTCTCCCTCATCCACAGGCACCATACAGGCACTGAATAGACATGAATTCCAAGAAGTCAAAAAGGCAAAAAAAAAGGTATGTATTCAGGTAATTGAAAACTGAATCACAAAATGTATGCACCGACACATTCAAAGAAATGAACCGACATGGTAATTCAACTGCAGCTAATGCTGACATTTCATAACTTCTGATAGCCTAATCTTCCTCTCTGATACACAATGGCTGTCTGACAAATTGCTCAAGTTGTACAAAAGAAATAGGAAAAACCTATGTGTTGCTCATCACATCCACCATCAATCCACAAAACGATGAGCAGGACTGATACCTACTATCTACATTTAACTAACAGCTATTAAAGTTGTCATCTCTGGTTTGGATCACTCACTACAGAGGATAAAGCTATTATGACCACATCTGATAGCTGTTTATGAATTCAGGCCAACAGAATCATAGGTCCAACCTCCAAGCCTGGCAGAAAGTCACAGAAAAGCAGCAGGCAAGCTTGCCCTCTCTGCCTTCTATCCCCTCCAGGTATTCCTGTATCTTGCATCCAAATAGCCCCAAACTCCCACCTTACCTACCCTTCAGGCTCATTCCCATTTCTACCTAAATTCTGACCTCTTTCCCTATTCTCATGAAGGCTGCTATCAATTAACATGCAATTAATGACATACTAGATGCCTTCTTCAAATTAGTCAAACCCTCCGCTTGAACAAATGCCACTAAAAATAATAATGGATGCTCACTGTGTAAAACTATCTATTTTTCAACAGCACAGTAATAATAGTGGAAAGCTTACAACTTCTAGAGAGTGTGTAGAAATAATGCTAGAAATTCAGGCCCTATTAGTATTTACACCAATAATTTAAAAATAAAATTTCAAGAGCAAGGTATTTCTAATACTACCAGTAGTATTAAAAAAAACAACCTAAGAAACTAGAGTGCCTTCAGTATTAAAAACCTTCCAAATTTCTGTCCTGAAGATTACAAACAAAAGGCCACAAGAAACTTAAAAATAACAGCTGCCCAAAAACATCAAGTTTAAAACTTTTAAGTCTCTGCCTTCTTATTTTCAAAGGGAAAATACATTTGGGACTAAACCACAGTGTATTCCAGTATAAAGGTCTCATGCTAAGAAACTACCTTGCAAAAATATCTCAAATGAAGTAATGAAATGCCTAGTGCATAGCAAGAATTTTTATCTTGTGCACATGAAACCAAAAAGTGCTTCTAGTTTAGTTTCAGCTATTATTGTCATTAATTCTTCATGCATCAAAACCAGGGAACTCGTAGGAAAAAAACCACTGAAAGCACTGAACAGTCATAGTAAAATCAGATATAATTTCCTTCAAAACAGAACAGATGAATAGGCAAAATATGAGGAGAAAAAGCTGATTCCTTCAATTATTTTGCGAATCATGCCTATTCACAACAGATTTGAAAAACTCTTAACTAGAAAACAAGAATATTCAAAGGTCACTATAAAAATGCTTATCATAAGACTGTAGGAGGTCCCTAGATCTAATGGTTTAGTTCCTTATCAGTGTGTATATATATACAAGTAAAGCAGAATCACAGATGGTTTGAGTTGGAGGGGATCTTTAAAGGTGTTCTAGTACACCCCTCCCTGACATGGTCAGGAACACCTTCCACTGGACCAGTTTTGCAAAGCCACATCCAGCCTGGCCGTGAACACTTTCAGGGCTGCAGCATCCGTAACTTCTCTGGGCAACCTGCTCCAGCCTTCACCACTGTTACAGTAAGGAATTTCTTCCTAATATCTAATCTAAACCTGCCCTCTTTCAGCTTAAACCCATTACCCTTTGTCCTATCACTATGTGCCCTTGCAGAAAGTCCCCATCCAGTTTTCCCCCTTCCCTCTTTGGATACTGGAAGGCTGCTATAAGATCTCCCTGCAGCCTTCTCTTCTTCATGTTGAACAGTTCTCTGACCACTTTTTTGGCCCTCCTCTGGACCTGCTTCAACAGATTCATATCGTTCCTAAAACATACATAGATGGAAAATTCAACTTCTTTATATCATGTTTTTTAGTCTTATGAACAAGCTGAAGTTCTTGAAACCTGACAAACATGTTCTGATTATTGTTACAATTACGCAAAGCTGCAAAAAGAGCAATTAAAATAAGAATGAGGCATTATGAAAATACTCTGTATGTACAGAAACTAAACAACATGTATATGCCTCAAATGGTAGTTCAGGATTATCTTTTGGAGAAGGCATCTCCCCTTCCAGTTCAGGCATTAAATGGCTCACTTTAGTTGTTAGAAGCAACTCAAGAACCTCAGGATAGAAAAGTGAACCACACCTGTGATTACTGATACCTGCTGCCTGCATTAAACTTACACAGTCATGTCCCTGGCCAGGGTAATCACAACTACTCCTCAGTTCTTCACTCAGAGGCAATTGAGGGGTAAACTAAGCCAGGACAATTAAAACACATACTCAGTGATCACACAGACTAGAACTGTTACTTACAGTTAACCCTATGAAACTCCAGCTACAGGCACAGCCTTTAATAATACATAAGAACATTGTGTCAAAACCTAATTTGAATCTGTTTATTCAACAGAATGACTTTATGGCAGCCATAAGACATAATAACAAGGTATAATTGGTTGCACAAGTAGTATGTATTAAAATGACAATATTCTAATCTAATCTGTTAAACTCCCTGCTGGATTTGCTTCTTCTGGAGAAAGAACTTGGAGCAGGACAAATTTTGTCATTATGAACAACTCTCAATTTGAAGCATCGCTTCAAAAGACTTCTGATTTCCTTCAAATAAAAACACCACCTATGAACATGCCAATACATTATTTCTCAATAAACAAGAGCTGGTTTACATTTTCATAACTTGCATAAATTTTGCTAATATTCAAGAAAGCTTATGACAGAAGACTTCTCTCCCAGGTGGAGTGCAGAGTCTGTAAATTTTAAAGTAAAAGGAGTACTAAGTCCAAAGAAAGTATCGAGGGTATTATTCTAGAAACAGTAAGAATGCTGGAAATGCAATGAAGTCTAAATGAAATATGTAGATGATGATGATATTTCATAGGAAGACAGCAATTCCTGCTCTAACATCTATGGTCAATGGGGTGTCTCATGGGCAAAAGTTGCATTGCCAAGATGACATATGTAAAGCATTTATCTTATGTGCCAATAAACATAACTTCTGCTAATGACTTACTTTGTACAGTAAAGCAATCTGAGTCTGTAACTGTACCATCAAATGTTCTTCCATTTCATACACTTTATTGGTCCCATTTAGGTCACAAAGTATATGCCTAACATATTACCAGAACATGAAGTGACAGGTACCCTCAACCACAGACTTTCTTAGCCACTTAGTCCTCCTCTGCACACTTCTAAGACACCTTATTTCAAGGAACTAAACATTTTGAGCACCCATTCCTTACAACAATTTATTAACTAACAAGGCATTTAACATTCTCACTTCAGTGTGGCAGCAAAAAACAGTTTCATCGTATGCTCCCAGAATACTGCTCAACTGAGGAGCAAGATACTTATGTATTATCAGGCTCAAAAAAACACGGCACAGGACCAAATTAGAATCAGGGGAAAGAAGAAACAGGATCCCTTTTCATTCTGATAATTCTAATAAATGCCTTGATGTATTCCCTTATAAACTAAGCTCTGTAGTACGCAATCAACGCTCCTTTTCCCAAAAGCAGAGCATCAGAAAGAAGTCATATTGTATCCTCAAAACAGCCTTCTAGGATATCTTCACATGTGCATACTTTACAGATAAGGTCACTCCTCAAGGAAGATCCTCATTAGGGTAGCTAGGAATTACTAACACCTCCATTTTTAGTATTTCATAATCAAATAATCAAGACTATTTGAGTCTTCTTCATACCTTTCTTTTTTTCCACTGACATATTTTCTGTTGTGTCTCCACCTGAAGAATGACCTTGATTTTGGTCAAATCCATTTTTCTGTGAGACTCAATCTCCTCTAGCTCTTTCAGGTTCAAGTCTTGGGAGCTGACTCTTCCCTACCATTCTTTTTCCCACTTTACTCAGAAGATGGATTTCTTCTTCAACAGACTGAAATACCCCTCTTTCTCAACTTCTCCAGCCCCTCTAGCAGGTCCTTATGTTTTGCCTCCTCTTCAGGACACCACTCAAGACATGAAATTCAGGACATCACCATACTGTTGATAATCATCAGCTTTCTGCTGCTGGCCATTATCCTCTCTGGAAACCGCATCTGTGGAACCGACTGCTGCCTTCTGCTGACTGTCAGGCAATGCCAGATCCCCCACACGTTTGCTCAGCTTCACAAGAGGCGGTGTCATTCTCCACTTGGATAACATTCCTGAGACTGGCTGTACTCCAGCTACACCTGTTCCTCCTGCACATATGCAGGTACATATCTATCCTAGTGCGCATCTGCTGCTGCAGGTTTCTTCACAGTTCTGCCTTGTCTTGCCTTGATGAAACAGTTTCTTGCCATTTTCTCATTTTATAAGCAGATGAGCCAACTCAGTAATTAGGGCACTGTTACCTTGTGATTCGATTTCCTCCAGAAGTCTGATTTTTCACTGTCTGCATTTAGCGTTTTTTATCACTTTGTTTTAAGCAGGGCTGTAGATTTCTATAGCTTACAACAAACTTACGCTCTGCAGCTGCTTCTGAAATTTTTCAAGCAGCATGGCTTGTGCCACCTAAACAGTTCCTTCTCCTCTTCACATCAATGACAACTTTCCTTCCCAAATTCTGTTTCTCTTTTGAAGTTACCCTCACATGCAACAGCTTTGATTTTCTTCTGCATTTTAATTACCACTGCCTATAATTCTTCAAGAGGATTTTGACTATGCTCTCCAACTGCTTAACAACTTGGAAAATCATCTGGATTTCTTCTCAGAAAAAAAGCTTTCTCCTTCCTCTAGCACAACAGTTTGTTCTCTCATCTTAGCCAAATTTGAATGGCTTCTCTCCACACTTTTGTATATTTAGCACTTCCTGCCTGCCTTCAAGAGCTGTTTCTGATGTTGCTTCACCAGTCTAGGTGCAATGGATTTCACTTAGATTTACAAATAGATTTCACAGTCACAGAGTGGTTGGGGTTAACCTCTGGAAGGTCCAAGCTCCCTGCTCCAGCAAGCATACAGTTGCTTGCCCAGGACTATGTTCAGGTGGCTTTTGAATAATTCCAAGGTGGAGACCTCACAGCTTCTCTAGGCTACCTGAGCCAGCCGCCCTCACAAGACAAAAACACTTCCTCATGTTCACATGGGGCCTCCCACAGTTTAGTCTGTGCCCTTTTCCTCTCTCACCAGGAACTACTAAGAGCCTGGCTCCATCTTTTTGCACTACCCCTTCAGGTATTTATATACATTAATAAGATCCTACTGAGCCTTCTCTTCAGGCTGAACAGTCCCAGCTCTCTCAGCCTTTCCTCACCAGTAAGGTGCTCCAGTCCCTTAACCATCTTTGTGGCCCTTCATTGATCTCTCTTGTACTGTGGAACCCCCCAGAGAACCAGACATGATGCTCCACGTGTGGCCTCACCAGGGCTGTGCAAAGGGGAAGCATCACCTCCCTCAATCTGCAGACAATACTTCTAAATGCCACCAACACCACCACTTATCTTCTCTGCTCTAAGGGTTATAATGCGTGCTCATGCTCAACATTCTGATTAGGGTAAACAAAGCTGTATTTTCTTCATTATTAAAGTCATCTACATACATTTCATTTCCTTAAAATGAAAAAAAAAACAAAACACCAAACACCCGTCCCCCCACCCCCCT
>JAOXXN010000446.1:54192675-54207170 GCA_026770055.1 Myrmophylax atrothorax
AACAAAACAAAAAAAAAAGATGTTTACTGAGAAAACAGAGTGTCTCTGAAACATCAGTTAGACCAGCATGAGATAAGTATTAAACCGAATTGTTTGAACTGTGCAAGAACCATGACTTTACAAGTGGATTTTAAAATACAGATAACTATAGGTGAAGTGGCTTTGCATAAAATCTGTAGGCAATTTCTGTCCTTATACACTGTATACAAAATCAACAAGTTTGAGAAAAGGACTCCTCTGTATCTTGGCCAATAACCTTTCCTCACTTGAGTGCCATTTATCATCACTTTCAAGATTAGACAAACCAGATTAGACAAGGCTTCTTGTCTTAAAAATACCCTAACGGCATTAGAAATGCTGGACAGTGAGAGAGGAAAACCTAAAATAATTACAAAAGGAATAAAGTCAGTCATTATTCAAACATCTTTCTCAATACAATACAACCTATGAGGATATTTTAAATCATTGAGGGTCACCACTTCCTTTATGTTGTACTTATATTTAGAGGCAAGAAAAAAATACTTTTAAGACTGTAGTGTGAAACACTCAAAATACAGGCTGAATTAAGATCATATATATTACATATTAAGACTTAACTCTTTCCATTCCACTCTCCTTCATTTCCATCCACTCTCCATTTCCTAAGAAATGAGCTAATTAAAAGATTCAGATGCCAGTCTTCCCTCAAGTAAACCAGTAATTTGGACTCCCTTTTTTCTGTCATTATGGCAGTCCCACAGTTCTGCTCCTTCTCATATGTTGAAACCAAGCTTTTTGTCTCATTTTTCCCCCACCAAGAAACACCATGTCTTCTACCTCTACCATAAAGCATGTGTAAGAGCAGAGAATAAAAAGCATTCTAGAAGTGCAAGGTGTTACTTGTACAATCTTGCCACTAGTCCAAATTCAGTTTGGGCTCCCCATAATAAAGGGAACTTGGCCTTCCAGAGGCAACTTATCCAAACTAAATTTTTAAATGTAGATTTTTCTATAATCAAACGTTATGCATCTTTCCTTCCAGAAGCACAATGGATTCTAATCTTTCTGGTAATTTTTTTAACATTATTTGGACACTAAATATCAATAAATTGCACTTACCTACTTCTACTCTCACTTACTGGATAGCTGAAAATATCTTTGCTCTGGATTCTCCCTTCAACAAAAGGAGATGCCATCTGAACTCATCCTCTAATACTATTTTAAGTCTATGCCCAGTGATATAAAATGTTGCTTAAATACAGGCATCTAATAAGACAAAAATACACCAGACCTGTGACATGGGAAAGCAGAATCCACAAGTACTTCATTCCATTTTGCTTTGAAAGCACAGCTCTTCTCCAACGCAAAACCCAGCAGCAAGTTACATTTCCATGTTACAGAAAACTTAGGTATTAATTTTAAAAAATCAGCTTATAAACAGTAGCTCTCATATTGTAATGTCAATATTTAACTCATTGTTTTTATCTCCTGACTGTTTCCATTAACTTATATAAAGTGTTAAGTGTTAAGCCACAGTCAGACAGGCAGAAAAATATTTGCTCGTTCACGTGCATCTTTCATTGAGGTGTCTCTTTTGTTGACAGAAAGTCATGCACAGCCAAATGTACCAATACTTCAGCAAGCCCTTTTGTTTATTCAAAATCCCACTCTTCAAGGCTCCAGAGCAGAGTATCCGAAGGCAAGCATAAAAGGGCTCTGGGATGGGAAGGAAAGCAAAGAAGGAAAATTTGAGTATACACTATTTCTAAATTATTATCTTAAAAAAAAAAATCAAACCAGAAAAGGATTCACAGTCTGCTTTTGGAAGATTCTGACTGCCCAAACAACTTAAGGAAAGAAATATAAGCTGAAGAGTCTTTGAACAGATTTCAGGATTTTTCAGCCTAACCGGATTTCCTTCCTGTCAAACCTGCACAAGGTCAAAGGAAACTGTAGTTTTCCCTCACTTTACAGTCTAAGAAATAAAAAATGCACACCAGTATCCATGAAGCTAAGAAGAGACTTTAAAAGTGCTAGTCACAACTGGTTTAGCACAAGCTGATGGCAGATGATCCCACCAGCTATTCAAGGGTGACTATTTACTGCTGAACACTACCTTACAAAACTGGCACATTCTGTAATATAGTTACTATATTACAGGCCAAATATTATAGAGCTAGAAGCTGGTAAAATGATACAATTTGCTATTTAGTCCAATTTAAATTATTAAATTTTTAAATAATCCTACCCAAAAAAAGAAAAAAACTATCTAACAAAACTAAAAACTTAAATTCCTTAAAAGCCTGAAGAAAAGATAACTGGTTTGGAGGTAAAAGATTTTTTTTTCCATTAAAAACAGGCTAATTCTATAGGGAGAAAGTGTAATTTTGACCTGAATAGGTACTGGTTTTCCTCTTCTTTCACTCATAGCTTCTAATTATCTTTGCTTTACTCACCTTCCATTGTGGCATAAGTCATTGAGGTTAACGTATTTCTTGCATGTTACACAGCAATACAAAATTAATTTGGAGGATGTGACTCTAAATAAATACCAGTAAGTTATCTAGTGGTTGTCAAAATGTTCTTTACTCCAAGGAAAACGAAGGAAGAGCAGAGAGGAAAAAGACGTTAGATTTTTTATTTTTGTTCTGTTTGTTCTTAAATGGTTTTCTTTCCACAACATTCATCCCTGTGCAATTCTAGAAGCTCTTCTCCTACTTGGGAACAGCTGCATGGTCTGGGCAGGATGGTCAGTCATGTTAATCAGGTATCAAAAGGCCTGTGACTGCAGCACAGCTGCCCAGAAACAGTTCTGTAGCAAAGGTGCAATGCCAGGCACTGTGATGTTAACTGCCAGCCCATTAATACACACACTGTAATGTTAGTTACATCACCTATATATCATCAAGCAAATAAAACTGACAACATTTATTTGTTGGCATATTGAGAGAAGTGAAGCTCGTGTAAGTGGCTGTTCAGCAGACACTCATTGTGAGTACTGACAAAATTTATTTCACTGCAATACTCAGAACAAACTCAAAACCATCTCCTCACCAAATTACACTCTCAGAGAACTGAAAATAAAAAATAGTAGTAGCTGATCGCTAGTTCTGATGTGTTGAATGACCCTCCTGGGTCCTTGTAATAGCAGAGAAGGCAATATATGTACGTTGCATACATTTTTTTAAGTGCAAGATTTTTTCATGTATAGTTCTTACAAGAAAAATAAAGGAAATACTTATTTCCAGAACTATTATATATACTGCACTTTCAATTCTTGAGCTACACCATCAGATTAAATAGGAGTTAAATTAAAAAGTAGTTGAAAGTCATATGCAATAACAAATTTTTAAAATGCTTTCAGGAAAATATTTTGCAAGAAAAACACCAAAAAGTCTTGAAGCAAACTGATAGATGCAATTGATTGTGAGTTGCCAAATTTATAGGCATTCTCCAAACGGAGAAGGCCTGAAGACATGAAATACAATAGATTGTTAAAAAGCCCACCTATGGAGGAAGTGAGGTAAATAGTTACACTGTTCACAGGGAAAAGTTAGAAAAGTTAAAACAGACTCAGTCTCAAATCTGAGGATTTTTGAGATAACAGAACCTGCCAAAACATGCAAGAGAGAATACCCAATTTTTTGTTGTTGTTGTTTGGTTTTGGTTTGATTTTGAAACCCTTTCTTTAACAACTATATATTTTTGATGAATAAATAATGTATCCACTTGTGGAAGAACTGATGCAAGTCCCTTTAATCAGTTACTGGTCAAATGTGCTCATGGGAAATTTGTGAGTCAAATAATGCTAGATCTGTTATGCTTACTTGGCAGGGAAGCAAAGCAGAAAAATAACTGAAGGCTAGACTTCACAATACAAAGCTTTCAGCTGTAAGACAAACAGAAGATATCTCTGCTCCCTCAGCTCTGATCACTTCCTTCTCAACCCCTAGCACGGCACATTATGCCCCTCACTTAAGCCAGAATGGTAATTCAAGGTGCTGTGGTCTGAACTGCATCAGAGAAATGATCCAAATAAAAATTTTAGAAATGAAGACTCATAACAGCTTAACCAATATATATCCAGTTTGGTAGGTTCATCAACACTCTCAGCTTCCCTTGTGACAAACCATATCCCTTCAGCCTCTCATAACACAAGGCACCAGCACTCTCTCAAACGTGCGGTTCAGGAAGCTCATCTTGCCAAAAAACCCACCCTCCAAAACCAGCAACTGATTTTAAGAGAGCTTCCCTTAGTGAATTCACCATGCATATGCAACAACACTATTGCCAACAGAAGAAAGGGGTTGGGAGGCGTGGCAAGAGATTTCAATCAGGTTGAGCTGTGCCCAAAACCATTTGCTCTTTTAAGCTGAATCAATCCCTGACACAGTCCCAGTGCTGTCCCACACTCAGCTGCACTGGCAAACTGGAAAAGGTGGAGCTGTACAACCCAAGTGAGAAACAGAAGGGAGGAGTACTTGCAACTGGTGTTGCCACCTGAAGGCAACTGATGATGAAGTCTCGGCACATCACATTTCTGAACTCAGGAGTTTGTCCTCAGAGGAGAGGGAAGAAAAGTTTTCCGCTTGAGGATGAATTTAAGACGGCTACCAAAATGTCCTGGAGCCAAAGCTACCCATAAGCCATGAAAATATGCCTCATTTTCAAATAAACTGAAGTGAGCAGAAATACTTCAGACAGATGTTGAAATACCTGTTTCAGAAAATAAAATGTACAATTACTATATACTAGCCTTTTAAACAAATTAGAGATTCACATCACTGAAACACACATCCAAAAACTTTAGAGATTCAAAGAAATGTGAAGTGTGACCAAGAAATTCCTTTCACTTACAAGTGTCAATCTTCTCTCTCAAGAAAGGGCTGCAGTCCTCACAGCACAGAGAACACTTAGACAATGTCTACTTCACCAGACACTTGCTTAAAAAGCGGCAACAACTGTGTTTCACTAATGACATTCAAAGATCTTCAAAGAAGGGAGCCCCAGCTTTCACCATCTCTTTTCCAGTGAACTGACTGCACTGACCTTGCCTGTAATTACAGCGCAATTTCTTCCCCATAGGAACATTCTGCAGCCTGCAAACATCCCTCGAGCCTGCAGCAGTTCCAGCTAGTTCCTAATTATCTCCAATATCTACCCACAGGCTCTTTGAATACTTTCTTATGAACAAACACTGAAGTTTCAGTGTTATTCTCCAAAATTCCAGTACACCTTTGTATGTGACACAGGCACTGCCACACTGGAAAAGAGCAATAAAATAAAAAAAGAAGGGGGGAATGAAGGGAGAAAACAACAGAAATCACCATTTTTTAAAATTCAGAAAAGCCTCATAAACAATAATTATTTCTGTTGGACAGCAAGACATATTTAAGTCAGAAATGTGCTAATCACCGACAAGCACTTTTTGCAGCGTGTTGCAGCAGGGAAGGATACTGCATCAGTCTGCAAGGACAGAGCTCCTGGTGATGCCTCCAAGCTGCAATCACAGGTGGGAAGAGGACTGTGGGCATGAGCTACCCACTGTGCAGCCCTGTGCTCACCCCTGGCTGCTTGGCTAGGGCTGTGAAGCAGGGAACTTCTCACACAGAGGACCTTCAAGGGCTTGGAGATAAGTGCGTATATGTATTTTTTTAAATATAAAAAGACAAGAGTTACATTTTGCAAAGAACTTAGGTTTCTCAGTCTGTGGCTTTGGCATCAAGAACTTAACCCTAGTGCTGACTGTTCCCCAAATGGGCCACAACTGAAGGTTTCCGTCTGCGTTTGAGGATCTGCACTCACCTCACAACCACTGCTTAGAGGTCTAGACACAGTGCAGGGATACTCCTGCCCTTGCAATAAAGAAATGCAAAGCTAAGGAACAGCTTCATCTCCTCCCCATACCTGTCCCCTTTTGCTTCAAGTTCCATGTTTTTTAATTCAAGGTTTTGGAAGGTTGTGCCAAGGTCTCTGGGATAAAGGGGGTATACAATATAATGGAAACAGACTTAAGGAGTGGTCGCTTTAGAGGCAACCTCGATAAGAGAGAATCATTGCAGAAGCCTTTGTAAAAGCCAGGAGCTTTAAATGAATGCGTGGAGTATAGCAAGGACTTCTATACGTGAATGAGTTGTTTCACTACCAAGACTCAGAAAGCACGAGATTAGCTGCATACACATGTGCCCTGCTAGGTAAATGATGTTTTCAATCCACTCTGTCTGCAGTAACATGCTACATGTTGACCAGGCAACTGTCTGGACAGAAGCAAGGAGGCCAGCAAGACACAGGTGTCCTCTAGGCAGAGTCATGTCCTGGTGGGTGTGCTGAAGGCAGGAAGGTAGATCTGCACCTTGGTAAATTCACAGAGCAGTCTTGTGTCAAAGTAGTATTACTTTGTAGAGGTCCTCACAACCTCTTCATTCTCTCTTCATCCTGGCCAGGAGCTTCTGCTAGACATATGAAACATCTAGGTAGATAAATACAAAAATTTGAAGTGGGGATAAGAAACAGCAGTATGCTGTAGTTGCCACTATCTATCCTTGCTTATGCATGATTGTGACACTACCACCTTTTCAGTAAGAAGTCCATAATAGGTAAAAATTTCCAATTACAGAGGTATTCAGTGGAAAGATATTATCAATGACCATGTCTACTATATTCTTAAGCATGAAAAATAAACAGGGGTTAAAACAATCACAGATGAAAATAGATGAACAGAAAAAGATTTTCAGAAATGCTAGAAAAGTATATTCAAGGAGAAACATGAGTTAGTTTAAGTAGGAATTCTGAGCATTTCACTTTAATGCTCTCTGTACAACTACCAGACAGTACTTGCTTCCAACCACAACCTCCACAAAGTTATGAAAAACGCTCTTCCATTGAACAAATATTCAGGTTCCATCAAGCAAGTAAACAAATGTTGCAAATTTGTGTGGGTTTTTTCACATAAAAGTAATATTCTCATTACTTGCCAGCTAGTGCTGTACTAATTTTATTCCTTCCCCCCCCCAGGAAGTTTTGTAAGTGCAGTAACTGTCAAACTACCTGGACCCAATTATTTCTCTTCCTCAACAGAAAACTCTCAATGCCTCTTTAAATGCATCTTTACCTAACCTATGCTTATGAGATTTTTTTTAAAGCTCAGATTCAGAATCCACCAAAGTGAGAATCAAAAGGGAAGATTCATCATCACAGTTAAATCTGTATCTTTTACACAAATACTCACAAAGAGCTAATGCATTCACATATAATCAAAGCTAAAGCTATGCGTAACTAAACAGGAGGCAAAAACATTCTTTGTTTGGATTTCCTTCTTTCCCATTGCCAAGTATCACCTTACTGCCCCCTTCCCAAGGAGCATGAGGATCTTCAGATGAAGATGGTAAACTTTTCAAAACAACCACAGAAAATACTAATTTGGCTGAAGAATGTTAGCTTCACACACTTTCTACTTCATTTTGAAAACTTCACTTTGGGGAAGTAATATGATTGCATTTAGTAGATGCTGTGCTACTTAGCAGACAGCTTCAGCTCAGTCTGACAAATATAGGTCATAGTCCTGCAATCATGCTTTACTTTCATAGACAAAAGTAACAGTAAGAACATAAAAGCCATCTGAGATAATTTCATAAATAATATAATTTTGACCTACAATTTTACAGCTATCTTACATAGTCACTCTTTTCCTTCTATGCCTAAAATTACTATATATTTAGACAAACTTGTTTCAGCACAATACTGTTTTTATTTAGTAAGTACTTCAGCAAGTACCTCCAGAGCTGCATAAAAGCCTAATATTTACTACATTATGAGCTACTTCTCATAAATGTATGTCTACGTGAAGGGGTGAAAAAGCAGAACAGTCAGAGAAAAGAAATGGCATATAATCCACCCAGATTCCCTTTGTAAAACTCAACATCTGTACTGAAGGTTCCTCTTCTGTATTAAAAAAGCCTGCTTGCAAACTGTTCAAGGAAAATTCGACTGCCTTTTCTGGTAAGCAGCTTGGCAAGGTAACATCATAATCTTGCAGTGTCAGTCGTCCCCCTGAGCTTACAAAGTCTATTAAAACAAATTACATGAAAACATCTTTTCCAGGATTTCAATTGAGTAGCTTAAGAGGATCAGTATATTCCAGTTTCTTCTTAGATTCAAGGAACATAAGACAGTACAGTACTTCAGTGTCTAACGCTGCACTGACACCTTAATACTTTCCCCATTAACTGTGTATTATGCACAGACCACATAATAGGAGGCTACTATGAGAAAACTATGTGCTTTCTTGTTACTTCTATTAACTAGACTGCATGAAATCAACAGTTCAGCATCTGCTTGAAACAGACATTTCTTTGATCTGCAGCAGATGGATGCACAAAATAAACATTACTTAGAGAAAAAGGTAAAAATAGAGTATTTCATAAAACTGATACAAGGCTTCTGAAATTAAATAACTCAAGAATATTTTTTTAAATTTCTACCACAATAGCTAAAATCATGTGTTACTTTTCACTCACTCTTCTACTGAATGACAGGATGAAACAAAGACAGGTGATGAACATACAAAAATTACAACGTCAAAATACAAAAATTCCATTCCTAACTCTTAAAAGAATGAAATACCTAAATTCAATATGGGGAAATCTCTTACTGAGTGACTCTATAACCTCAAATAATACTTAACACAGCTGCTGATTTAATTGAATTGCCAACTTACCAGCTCGATTTTGGGCTCCTTGATTAAAATGATGTAAGATATAAAACACAACAAAAAAATCTGTTATACTTCCTATATAATCCAGAGATTATGTTTGCCTGAAATCAGCCCATTTCTTTCTAAAAAGATACAAAACAATAGATTACATGTAAATATATTGCCTTGTTTATAACTGTAGACCATCACAACACAGTTGTTTTACTGCCACTGCTATTTCCCCTTGCATCTATATTGTCATGGATTTCTCTTGTACAAGTGGCTGTGTAATGCTTTATCACTGATCAAAACAGAATACAGAAAGGTTGCTAGGATTATCTGGGAGAAAAAAAAGAATAACCAACTCATTACATAAGCAATTCAGCGCATTAATAAAACTGCAAAGCCAGTGTAAGGAGGAGGCATACACTGTGCCAAGCACGTTAAATAACCGTAACATAGAAGTGAATGGATAAATGTTCCAAAATAAGCTTGCAAAAAGCAAGCCCCTAAAGAAAAGTATCATATAGGAACAAATAATTTTAAAAACTAACACAACTGAGATATATGTAATATGTCCATTTTATCTTCCAAATAATCCTCACACTGTCAATGCTACAGTAATCCTTCCAAAATCTATCACTGAGAGTAGGAATAAATAATGTTTTACTGATGGATAACCACAAAACCCATTAAACAAAATAACATCCTTTCCTGTCCATCCCTACTGGACACAAAGCCCTTAAGCAACTGAATAGCAAAAGATCCCACATATACATGACATTTAAGAGGCCTGCTAACAAACCCAAGTTTTCGTCTCCTTGCTCTAGAGAATGATCAAAGTATAGCGTTAGGTTTAAGAACTCTAAAATGTCTTTCCTGTTCCCTTCATGTAGAGGGAGATCATCTACTCTTGGTATTCCAAGACAGCTACAAATTACCTGCAAAGCTAACTCTAGTCTGTTTAACTACCTTGCTTTTTCGTTTGTTTGGGGTTTTTTGTTTTGTTTTTTTTGTTGTGTTTTGGGAGTTGTTTTGTTATTTCTACTGGGTAAGTAGGTAGGAGACAATATTTACAAGTTTTATGGACTTTCCCCTCCCTTTAGGGGCAAAATGTCTATAAAATAATGCAATATCCAATCCACACGATTTCTTTTTATCTGCTTAACTACAGTTAGCATGTGAAGCAAAGTTCTTTCTGAAGTCTTGTAACCAATGTAAGAAAAAAAGGCTGGAAAGCTATATTGTGTTGATTAAAGCTTAAGAATCTAAAGCTCACATCCAAAAAAATAGTTAAATTGACATTTCAGTTGATTGAAACCAGTAATACGGCTTTATAAAAATATAACTCACAAACTTTATTTTGCACTTGTATGTTTACTAATTTTCATTTCAGATGAAGAAATCCATCTCACAGAAAGCAATATGAGCTGTAAAATAAAGCAAGACAGTGCTAGATTCTTGACAGACACATTAGAGCAATGCAGAGCTGTAGGGATCTGATTACAGACTATCTTCTGATAGGCAGCCAGTCTCCTGTTGGGATGGGGAGCACATACTCTGGGATGTTCTACAATAAAGCAGTGTTTGTTTCTTATACAGAGCCTTACAGATGTCACAGGATTATTCCTTTTCAATGCTTCAACGTTTTATCAAAATTTTTAAGCAGAGCATAGCAAGGCACTTACTGTTTAATAACATTACCCCATGCAATGTATTCTGTGATTCTTGGATCTGTTGCTCTCTTTGCAAGAGCCAAAAAACAAAGTACAAAGCAACTGCTCTGAGTTGATAAGGAATGCCCTTTATTGCTGCTTCTCAGAACAGTACCCAGATCATCAAGAGTTCTAACAGACTGAAAGCAAACCCAAGCCTGTCTTCTGGAATGCCACATGCAGATGCAGACAAAGTCAGGATACATGCAGGTCATCTGCTCTGTTCAACACTTGTTACTGTTTTTTGCTCGGAAGCAGAGCTACAAATAACTGACACCTTATCAATTTTCAAATGAAGCTTCTATAATTACATTGCTTTGCCCTACGGAAACACTACCGGGTTTCTCATAGCAACCTTCAATGATTCAAACAGATAGCCCTGCTCTAACCACAAAATTACTAAGAGAACTTCATCATTCTTCAACAGAAGAGCCAACATGTAACTGCCAGTTACCACTATCAATGGTAATTCAACAGCTTTTTGACGTCTTGCCTCTTGAGAAATGAAGCTTTAAGGCAAAAGCCGTAGTACATTCAGCATACAGTCAGGCAGCAGTGTTTCTGTAAGATCTTTCTCACCACTTTAGACACCTTGAATGCAGACACTACGTCTTTTTGGCAACCCTGCCAGATAGGTAAGCATGATTCCTTCCTAAGGTACAGGCCTGCAAGGCAAGCAAAGCATTCAAAGCAGCCTATGCCATAGAAAGATGACTTAATCTCTACTACCCCGATAACCCACTCCAATTTCCCTGCCTAGATCTGGCTGGCCCCCTCAGCCCTTTTCATTGCCAGGTCCCTGACACTTCATTGGGCAGACTCAGTTTCTTAAAACACCAGGGAGCTGGATTAAATCACTGATGGGTCAGATGAGTGTTGCAGCTGAAGCAAAGGAGCAGGCACAAGACTTAGGGGCAGGGAGACACTTCAGAAACAGAAAGATGTGAACACAGCTCAGCTGCACCATCAACTTCCACCATGAGATAGAGCTGGAGCACCCTTCTTAATATTGAAGGGAAAGACAGTATCAAAATACAAAGGCAAAATTTACCATTACTGGCTTCTAGTCTATGCTACAATCCTATCACCACTCAGTGTAGCTCATCTGGTATTTCCCTGTCTGTTTCTATCTTGCTTCAAAATATTTCTGTCCATTTCTATCTTTCATTCAAAAAAAAAGAGTGGTTAAATGGTCCTTCTCATTTTCTGGACCAGATGTTCTCCAAGCTGCCATCTGTGCCCCACTGAGACACTGCATATGTATACATAATACTGCAAGTACACAAGGTACTCTGAAGTGTTATAAGACCCAGCCTAGAACAAGAAATACCACTGACAACAGTCCAAAATCCAATTTTACCACTGTTGCTGAGGATAACATAAAAAACCTCAAACCCCACAATATTAAAGGACTGCATTTCAAGATTATCTTCCAAACTCACAACTGTATCAAGTTACTTTCAAAGGAAACTAGAATTCCACTTACATAAATCCAAGTTTTACAAGATTTAGAGAATGTTACTAATAAAACTACACTAGATTTTTGGATTCATATGCCTCTATTAATCATGTTTTTCATTGACAATTAAACTATTTGTTTTTAAATAAAAGAAGGAATTATCTTAATTTGTGAACTGAGTTGACTTTCTAGATGCTGCATCACTTCATTAGAGAAATAGATGACCACAAGATCACATTTAATTTTTATTACATTGTTTAAGAAGAAAACAACCTGATTCAGTTTCTCCTTGCAAAAAAAATTGACATCAACTATACTGAAATAAAATCACAATTCTTCATCTATGCTTGCTGAAGAACATCTGTTGCAAGCTGATCTGCCCCTTCAGCAAATGGAATCCAACTATTTATTCAACAATTTCCCTCATTTTAGTGATCTGATGCACTTTTAAAACTTCAGCAAAAACATTTAAGCAATACATAATTTATCAGCAAAGCTATTTTATTTAAATTTAGGAATTTAAACTAAAAACTAAATTTACTACAATAGACAAGAAGTTTCACTTAAAAACAGTATCTTTTTATATCCATTTTTAGCCACCCTGTTAGTACTTTCTAACATATCATAGTAAAAAAAGACTTTTGGCAATGGTATTGTTAGAAACACTCCTACTCCATTGTGAATCCATGTCTGCATTTCCATCACAACACAAAGAGGTCCAAATCTGTTTAAAAGCTAATAATGAAGATAATATCAAGCCAAAAAGCCAAATCCTAAAGTAAGTTGCATGAGGTCCAGGCACACATTCTCTTCTTACCATTTAGCAGTAGACTGGTGACAGTCTCTACCAGGTACAGCACCAGAGGACACCGTAAACTGACACGGCCAGACTCCAACACATTTTGTCTGCTTTACAGACAAAAAAGTAGATGTATTAGTTTTACTTACTTAAACCTTCAGGAAAGTGTAGTGTCTTCAGAGTTCCACTTGCAACATGCACAAGATTTCGGATGGATGAATATGGCATGAACAATGCGCATGTCCAGTTCACCACAGAGGCACCATGCACAAAGTGGTATTTCTACTCCCCCTCATTTAAAGCCATCTACATATGCACACATGTCAAGAAAAACTGTCATGGTTATTTGCCAAAGCCTGCAGTGGCATGTGGCAGCACTGGGTCAGTCTGTAGAAGCTGGCTCCAACCTGAGCAGTGACTGATCTGCCACCTGAGACATGACAAACATCACCCCCAGTCATGCAGTTAAAGGCAGAGCTGGAGGAATCCCGCTAAGAGGAAAGTACAGACACAAGGAACAAGTTTTCTTCTCAGAAAATGGGATGAACTAAGGCCATATTGAGAAGAGGAAGGTGGTTTACAGCGTAAAAAGAGCACTAGATTAACATCTGGAATTCATGCAGTTTTATTTTGAAGCCTCCTGGGCAAAAGACCCAAATCAGACTTCAGGCATGGTATTAATTTCCTGGACTGAATAAACAGGTCAAGAGCCTTTACATACATACTAGAGTGTCATCTGCCATCTACTACAAGGGATGCTTAATTAGTTCAGCAGAGATACAGGGTCTGGGGGAGAGGGTGGTGGGACAATCTGTGTCCTTCAGACTAGCAACAACATTTATAAGACACTTAAAAGAAAAAAATAAACACTCCAATTAAATGCTGAATTATTTGACACCAGAAATGACAGGTTGATAAAATTCACTATGCAAGACAATCCTCTCTCAATGTACAATCAGCAATTAAGCAAAATAGAGTTAAAACGACAATGAAAAAATTAGGAGGGCAGTGATTCCCTTCATATTATTCCTGAGTCAACTGACAGAAATATACAATAGGTGTCTGCCTTAAAAAATTAATGCAGACTGCAAACTCCTGAGAGAAGAGAGTGTTACCCGCATGCTGGTCTCTTTCCAGACATATTTTTGGCTACTGCATAACATGACAGGGGCTGGGGGAACAGGATAGGACATGGGAAAACACCTCCCT
Source organism: Myrmophylax atrothorax (assembly GCA_026770055.1). Lineage (NCBI taxonomy): Eukaryota > Metazoa > Chordata > Aves > Passeriformes > Thamnophilidae > Myrmophylax > Myrmophylax atrothorax. The sequence goes on from JAOXXN010000446.1 coordinate 54,206,529, forward strand.
GACAACCACTATACCTGTCTCAACCCAAAAGCTGTGTACCTTCGTTTCATCTTTCAAATATGCAACAAAAACCAGCAGTGGAAAGCAGTGGAAAATCAACTGATCAAGGCCCAGGTTCAGCAAAACATGTCTTTATATTCTCAAGCTATGAACACACCCTGACACCCTGCTGATTGTGGGTACAACCACAGAGTCAAGGCATTTGGCCCAAGGATCTTATGACTATGCTAAATACAATCAATTTCTATGATGCTACGCATCTAACAAGTCACTGACAATAAACAATACTTTTCCACTTGAGAAAGCAAGCTGCTCTGTGGCAGCGTTTTCAGGCTTTCCACTGACATCATGCTAAGAAAGAGGCAATTGTCACAAGGCAGATTTTGACTTACCACTAGCATGACAGAATGCCATGTTTATAATCAGTAAAGATTTTGAATCTAGAGGGAAAAAAAACCCCTACCGAACACAGACTACACAAACCTACCAGGAAAATTTAAACTTCTGTCCACTTTGTTTCTAAATACTAGAAAAAATCTGCAGAAGATACTTCATGTGAAGGAGTGTTAGGGCAAACAACTCACAGTTCAAAGTATCATGTTTATTAAGCATTTGATACTTCAAACAGTAGAGTATAGGACA
>JAOXXN010000446.1:54207590-54220660 GCA_026770055.1 Myrmophylax atrothorax
AGTATAGGACATCTCTATATTAAGTCTGAAAACCTTAACATAAGAAGAGGGATGACAGGTTTCAGAGCAGTGCCCATTTTCTGTCTAAATAGTATTTTGACCAGAGTTCTGAGCCTGAAATTTTCTAAAATAGTGAACAAAAGGCTGTCAGTTCACAGCAAGAGTGCTGCAAAGTTCACTGGATAGCCTAATGCTGCCAAACAAGCTGTGCACTTCTTTGAATCCAGCATCTCTCTCAACTTTTCCCTTCCTGTTATCCCTTATTCGTACTTTGAAATACCATGCAAGAAAAGCTTGAAAGAGAAGGTGTGAGTACTATGGTACAGGCCACTTAACAATCATCAGTCTAGAGAGCAAAAACCCCAACAGTCTCACCATGAGGAACTATGCACAGTATCAACCACACAGACACAGGAGCTTGTCCTGAAAGAAACACTAAAAAATGCACAGGGCAAAAGGGAAGAAACATGAGAGTGCTATCATCTTTTGATGAACTTAAATCTCTGAGAGACTCCTGAACTTATTCAGCTACTCAAAGAAGGCAAGTAAATTCGTGAAGACAAAGTTTAAATCCTTCAAAAAATAGAAAGAAAAAACGGGAAGTGAACAAGACATGTTACTTAAGAGAGGTGGGAAGTAGCTCAAGATGAGACACCCAAGAAGCTTTGCACTACAACTTGAGAAACCTAGCGAAGAAAATCACAAAAGAATGCAATTCTGTTCATTGCATTTTTCAAGGCATGCTTCATTTGTTCGGTTTCATTTCTGAACAAACATTTGCACCAGAACACTGATAAGTCTCAAAACAAGGACCTTCTTGACTTTTCTGACCTCACACTGTGACCTAAGAAATCTTATATTCACCTTTTTATTTGGAAGACAAGTCTCTTTTTCACAAGGTCTCTACCTATGTCCAGTCCTATTAACTGTTCACTGTTAACAGTCACCTGTTACCTGTTAACAGTTAACTGTTGGTAGGAGCAAACTTCATACCTGTATCAGGAATTTAAGTCTCACATTCTCAGAAAAGAACAATTCTTTAGTTCAATGTAAGCACCCAACTTCACATATAATGCAAAGATAGTGGTATGTGCAAGTTTAGGCTATATGATCTTAAGGTTTAATTTTCATCTTAACATCGACATCAATAAACTGTATTTTGCATATTATATACTACACTCTTCAAAAACAAATCTGGGGTGTAATAGATGAGTTAAGTATTAAAGAAAATTATTACAGGAATTAGCAGTCTGTCCTCCAGAAACAATCCCAAACAGGTAGGATAAGACTTTCCAACAAAAGAGCACCCTGGCTTTATTTGTACTGCTTCAGTAAACACAACCATTGCGGTGAAAATGAAAACTCCCTAATCCTCCCATTATATCCTATAAATACATAACTCCCATTATACCTTCCTCACATAAATATCTACAGCCAAAAAGGATCTCTATGGATAAAGCTGAATGCTCTGCAGATGTATTTTCTAATAATCAGGGGAGAAGGACATGCACTAACCTTTTCATCACAAACACACGGTTACCAATTAACGAGTGATAAAGACTTCTCATTGCTAACTCCCAAAAATCCCAACACACCATACTCTAATCTAGTGACACTGTGGACCCTTTCTGTGATTGACTATCTGGTACAAACATGTGGAGGAATCTTTCAATACAGGAGTGCTTTAGTGAATATGTCCAAATATGAGCCCTATGTGGATACCTCATCCAGGTGTACACTTCTGTCATTCTTATTTTAAAGTATTGTAACTTTAGCATGTCTGATGGTTTACAACAGTAGGTAATAAGCCAAGAGTTCAGTCTCAAGAACCAACCAGAACACCAGGAAAAAAGGAATTGCATAACAGTACTTATAGCTTAGCCTGTCCTGTTTTAGTCCCCTCTCTTTCTGCAACTTTTTTAGTTTAACCTGTACCTAGTCTAATAATTTTCCGTTGAGTGAACATTTGACTCAATTCCAACTACACCATGATTTCTTTTAACATGACCCTGAAATTTTGAACCTTTTATCCAATGTCCTGGGAGTGCTCTACTCAGTGATCCCACGAGAAGTAGAAAAACAGTATTATTCTCGTTATACTGCTAAGTAAAAGACAATTAAGCATTTCAAGGCAATACATAAGCTTACGGTAGAATTGATAGAGAAGCACCGAAGTTCTGACTCCCAGTCTGCTGCTGGAATCCTCAACTAGTATACAACAAAAACAACATCAAAAATTTAACTGTTACTTTAGACAGACACAGGTTGGGTTTTGGTTTTTTTTTTTAATCATCATTTCCTCAGAACACTCATCTACATGGGGTTGCAGTTGCTTTTTAATTTGCTGTACTTGCATGGCAGCAGCCCCCTACAGCCTACTTTGCCTTTCCAACCACAAGACCCACTGGAGTAAACACCAAGCAAGTAGAGGCAGAACTTCAAACACACTAGGAATTACTGGAATACCTGAGGTTATTTGAAGATAGGCATGGCTTCCCTTACACAAATGATTCTGAAATCTGATCCAGAGGATGCATTCATTTATCTATTACGAAGGACTGGAAAAGATTCCAAAATTCATTACGATGTCTCAAATGAAGGTAAAACTCTCCATCATTAAAATTAAATAAAAACAAGACAGAAACCTTTTCTAAAAATAGATCATGCTGTGCAGCCAAGTATGTCTGCATGTAATTTTTATTTATTTTTAAACCGAGACAATTTTCCAGGTGGATTTTTAGATCAGCAAACAGAATGAGGTGCTTTAAAACTAACCAATCAAAACAAAAAACCCAAAACAAAAAAGCAACAAGATTTCTCTCACAATCACAGTTGCTACAAAGATGTAGAGGAAACAGGGAAGCAGTGACAAAACACAGCCTTGCCTGGCATTCCACAAAATTGCAAAATTGTAAATTTCAATGAAGGCAAAGACAGTAATAATATCAGCATCCAGGAAATACAGTCACAATCCATAACTAGGGAGACTGGAAGAAACTGCCCCAAACATTGTAAAAATAACTCAAAACCAAAACAAATGAAAACACACATAAAGAAATACACCACACATCCACTAGCCCCCCAGCCTAATCAACAGCACAAACTTAAAGAAGTCATGTACTCCTCAGTAGGTTGTCCAGTGCTTTCTCCATTTGACCTGCACCACCTCAAGCCTCTTCTTACCAGCCCACACATGGAGAGGTGCACTCAAGACTCTCATTTGGGAACAATTGAAAATAGAAACAAAACAGCACTGTCAGCACTTAAGGATCTTTCCATTCAGTGCTTCCACACTAGTCCTGCCAGTGAAGAAGGCAACAATCCAAACCTCTTAAGACAGTCCAAGGGAGAAACGTTATTCCAAGAACTTGAGTATTAGGCTCAGAAAACAATGAGCTCTTAAGTCTATACACCAACAAAACAATGCAGAAGTAAACGTAAGTGAAAACAGACATTTGTACATCACTATGGACACTCAGTCATCAGCCATGATATTTGTCAAAACTGTGACACAGCAGCTGGAGGAAAATCAGTATGATCCAAAACCTTAGGACATATCTGTCCCGGTATATCTTCCCTAAAGATGATGGACAACTAGTAGCAGATCTACTCCTGAAGACACTATAAAAATCATGTTATCATTTCCCAAGCAAAGGTCATTTGATTGTTTTAGGAGAATTTTCATTAAAGTAAATGCTGGACATTTTTCTTGGTTTCCCCATGCATCCTTGGATGACAAGGATAGACACAAATGCAAATCCAAACCAGGGAACAAAGTTTTCCTAGTACTTCTGAAGCTTCAATGAGCAATGCTATTTTCAAACTCAGAATCACAGAAGATTCTGAGTTGGAAGGGACTCACAAGGATCACCGCATCCAACTCTTAACTGCAAGACCTTGTTCTGGCACCACAGCACTAGACAATTAACTCACAAACATTTTCTCTCCAAACCAAGTGGAAGCTTCCTCATACCAAAAATATTTAAAGCAAACTCCAAAGGGAGAAGGGGAAGACTATTAATATAAACTATCCAACTTTTGGAATATAAACTCCCCATAACAGAGACAAAAGACTTCACTGTTGCATCTCATGGAAACAGGAGGCTATCTTTTGTGAGATCTTTCAGCATTAATGGTCACTTTTAGCCCAGAACAACCACTGTTCAGGTCAGCTGTTTTCTGTATTAATAATGACTGCAAAACCCACCAACACAGTATTGAAAATGAAACTGTATTATAGGAATTTTCCAAACAATCTTCTTCCTCATGTCCCAAGCTATATGATCACTACCTAACCAATGGTCTTTCATTTAAATCCTTGGAAGAAAGAGCAATTTCCAATTCCTTTATTAATAAAAAATAAGTACTAGTTTGGGGGGTGGGGGGGGTGGGGGGTGTCCTTATTAACTTCTAATCCACAGCAAAAGGAAACAAAGTCCTCCCTAACCCCTTAATAGGGCTCAGAAGATACCATGCAAATGTGACCAAAGCCAGGCTCTAAAATGCTTCCTTTAAAAAGCGATTGTGAATCCTACCTCTAAGAGTCAATATGGTTATTAAATTCTCATACTGCTTCATGTCAACCCTGTTCTTGTGCCTTCACTGGCTTCACCATCTGTCATTCAGGTATTGGATATTTATCCATTGGATATGGGTGATTTTTAACTGAACGTATTTCCCTAAGCAGGACAGCCTGCAATTTCTTACTAGAAAGTATATAATACGCAGTTCTTGTGAACTGCTTATATTATGTGGATGAAATGTGTCTGTACACCTCATCTTCCTCCTGTTTCCCTTCTGTCCTCTCTCCATGTGCATTCCCTCTGTAGAAGAGCAGACTAGCATCTTGATAACAAGACCTGCAGCATGTAGGCTGAAGTGTTTTCCAGGAGATGCTGCCACTGCATTTACCCAGCATGAGCCCCTGACACCTCTGGGAGGGACTAATACTATACAGGCATATTCCTAGCACTAGTACTGAGCTCAAATTACACTCCTTTTATACAGTATACTTTCCTCAATCTTATTACAGGTCCAATGAACAGACTAGCAAATCCAAAAATTCTCTTTGCAACACTGAGAAATAACTTATATTAGATTTAATACATGTTCCACAGGGTTATTCTACTGGTATAAAGGAAGAGAGAATGTCTCCTCAGTGGGCTGGCAAAATCTGGAAAGGATCCTCCTCTAGAAGATCTGTAACTCAAAGGAAGAGGACTTAATCACTCAATCCTATGATTTGTGTTTGCTTTTAATAGAACCCTGTTGCTGCAGAGAAGTTTTTGTTGTTGGGAGAAACAGACTAATTCCTGCTCATAGTGGTCTATTACCATTCACAATAAGATGATACAGGTATCTTTAGAAGAACCATGTCCCTTCACCCACTGCTCTAATCTTTTTTTTTTTATCTTTTTTAGAACTTCATCTGCACTTTGGAAGACCATCAAATGGTTCCAAAGTGCACACCTGTAACACAACATGGTTTAATTTTATCCCTTGATCATTCATGCAAGATAGCAGATTTTCACTGCATAGCTTCCTATATCATTATAAAATGATTCAAATGCATTTATTTAAATCTCTCCCAGAATTAACCACTTTAATTGCTTAAACTAATTGAATTGATAAACAGTTAACTGGACAATGGAAGGTGTGGCCCAATTTTCTGTTCTGACAAATTTAAAAACAAAAATAAAACCAACATATATAGGCCATAAAGGACCCTTTGCCTTAGGCATCACTAAACACTGTTAAAGACCTCCTAACAAACCCTAACATTTAAGAGAAGGAAGTATAAATCCAAATCAAGGATAAATCTGTACCAAACTGCTGAAGTACTCAACAGACTCCAGAGCAATCCAAGTCTGGAAATGCACCTCAAACCCATTTGATTTATATCACTGTTTCTTTACAGATTAAGTGAAAGTTCAGGTATTGACCACAGAAAAGAGACATTTCATTTACACACAGTTCTCTTTCCAAATTATTCAGGAACGTCTTACCTTTTTTTTTAATGACCTTATGACAAATACAGATATAATATCCGTCCTCTGCTACTCAATTACAAAAAGTTCACACCAAAATCTCAATCAAAATTTTCTTTATTCTTGTAAAAAATTACAAACTTGGCAATAAGTTCTCAAAGGCCAGCTTTTTATGCTCAAAATGTTTCTACAGGTAGAATTCATATATAGATGTGAAAATCATTGTCTTTACAAAAGGTACATTGCTAAAAGCAAAACTGGCCACAAGCAGTTCTCAGATTCCATTTTAAGTTAAATGCATGGGATAAATAAACTGGACTTCACTGAAAAGTGAGATTTTATGAAGACTTCATTTTTTATATTTCTCAGTAAAGAACAGCTTGCACACAGGGCCTCACAGTCCATATGTACACATCAAGAACCCAATGTTATCCATAAAAGTTTTATATAAAATTTTACAAATCAAAAATAACTGAGTTTTACACCACACAAAATGAAAGGAGTGGAGAATTGTAACTCTTAAGTTGGCAACTGTCTAACCAAAAATGGACACTTTAAACTTCCATCATTCTTGTGCCACGGGATGCTGCAGATGCTAAAGCTATCACACGTTCAAAAAAATAATGCCATAGATTCACAACTACTACAACCCATGTGATTAAATACCAAACCATCTGCCCAGAGACCCCTAAACTTCATTCTGTTAGAACCAGTGATATTTCCCTTCAGACACTCAGCGATTTGCACGCCCTATAATACTCTTCCCTGGGCATCTGCTATCATTCACTGTTAACAACCAGCTACTGATGGAGAAACATCTCTGGTCTGAGCTGATATACCACGCTTAGGTCCTTATTTTCATGCCTGGGAAAAAGGAAGGTACAGTATCTAAAGCTGGTTCAACACCTACGCTGTTCAAGTCCCTCATTTCCAAACACTATGTAGGGCACTTGTATGGCAGCCAAGATATTTACATAGTAACAGTTCTTAATATACTTACATGACTTGTGAGAGCTGGGAAAGACACCACGAATATATAACTCTTCCTCCTTCTCCCTTAGCTGAATTCACTCCCCCTTAAAAGTTTTACTTAACACTTAAAATAGCTTTATGAGTAACATTTTTTGATATTTTTATACAAAATTAACTATTATCCATACCCTCTATGATCTGCAAGACAGGATTTATATTAGTCAATCACCCATCGGTGTATTTTATTCAGATTTTAGACCAGTAGATCTCTAGGGTTGTATTTTATTCTTCAGTTATTTATAACTGAAAGGATTTCCTAAAAGTCATACCACCCTTCCATTAGAATAGAGAGATCTGTTCCTTATAAAGCCTGGGCAGCAGTAACATTGTTACTAATGCTGGGATGCCCAACAGACCAGGGTTCCCACTGCACCAAGTACTGCACCCAAAAGAGAATAAAAGTGAGAGTGCTTTCTCCCGCTCACAATGTAAGAATTTTGTTAGTTGTGGTCTTTCTACAACTAAAGAGCCTCCTGTGGACTGTGATCCATCACAATCACAGCAGGCAGTCAACCTTTGCTTTCCCAATAACTTTATTTGCTACTTACCTTCCAAAATACTGCTCTTCTATCATATTCTTACTATATGTGTAGAAAGATTCTTTTTTTCATATTGTGTCCAATATTTATGGGTTTTGTCTGCTTAAATGGTGCCGGGTACCACTGATAAAGTATTTGCACTAATTTTCTTTAAATGGCTATGTGAAGGGATTTGGCCTTCTTTGAAATGTTACATTGCAATTACTGTCCAAACCAGTGAAACGAGATATATGAAGACTTTATTTAGAAAACAGGTTAGCTGTAAGATATTTGCTTCAACAAATATTTCATGAAAAGATTGTCTTCAAAGTCGAGGAATCTATTCCACCACGTGTACAAAGCAGAGGAATAACTGATAGGATGGATTGATATGAGTATTGAGAAATGCTAGATCTTTATATTCCAATGGTAGAATCAGTCTTCAAGTAAATGTTTTGAAAAAAGTATTTTGCACTAGACAAGGACATTGGAGACTACTCAAACCCAGGGTACTAGGAACGTATATGACTACCAGACGGGTCTGCTTGCTGTCAAACTATGCAGAAGGCAACAAAGGACCTCCACACTACACCAAGAGCCCAGCTTTCCAGTGGGAGGGTCTACAGACCAGCTTTGATATATTATAGCTATCAATGATACAGCATGTAGCTGAATTCTAAGGTCCTTCATGGGTATAAGCACAAAGCGAAAACTATTACCACAGACCATTTAAAAGAAACTAAAGCTTTCAAGCACTGTAAAATGATGTAAACAAAAGCATTACTTAAACATGAGACAAGATCTAAATAATGAATCAAATACAAAAGCATGGATCAAAACAAGATTCACACACAAAAAAAATGAACACAGGCAGTTTCTTGAAAATGGACTTCTCAAAACATTTTCTCTTGGACCTTTTTCCAAATAACCTGAAACCACATAAATCTAACTGAAACCTAGAAGCTAGCCTGACACCAAGCAAGAATTGTTTCTACAGAGAGAGCCAAATGAAATCACCAAGCACACCTGTAAGACTTTTAACAAACATTTCATTACAGTAGGTAAGCCTTCGTTTCCCTCAATAAAAAGTTTACAACTTAAATAGAAGTTATCCAAGCTTATGTTACTTGATAGCACTACACTGTTTAGGAATACAGTTCCCATATGATTTAGTATATAGAATCACAGAATATGCTGAGTTGAAAGGGAGCCATAAGGATCAAGTCCAACTCCTGGCCCTGCACAGGACCATCCCCAGGAGTCACACCCTGTGCTTAGTAGTACCATCCAAATGCCTTTTGAACTCTGTCAGGTTTGGTGCTGTGATCACTTCCCCGGGGAGCCTGCTCCAGTCCCAAACACCCTGTGGGGGAAGAACCTTTCTCTAATACCCAACCTAAACCTCCCCTGAGACAACTTTAGGCCATTCTCTTATGTCCTGTCACTAGTTACCACAGAGAGAAGACCTGTGCCTGCCCCTCCTCTTCCTCTCAGGAGGAAGCTGTAACAGCACTGAGGTCTCCCCTCAGTCTCCTCTTCTCCAGCCTGAACAGACCAAGTGACTTCACCCACTCCTCATTTGGCTTCCCCTCAAGGCCCTTCACCATCTTTGTTGTCCTCCTTCGGACACCCTTTAATGGCTTATATTGTGGTACCCAAACTCCCACACAATATCCACTGCTGATTAGAGCAGGACAAGCCCCTCCCTCACTTGGCTGGCAATGCTTTGCCTGATGCCCCCCAGGATATGGATGGCCCTTCTGGCTGCCAGGGCACTGCTGACTCGGATTCAACTTGCCATCAACCCTGGTCTCTTTCCAGGGCACTGCTTCCCATCATCTCATTCCCCAGTCTGTACATATATCCGGAGTTGCCCCATCCCAGGTGCAGAATTTGGCACTTCCCCTTGTTGAACTTCATATGGCTGGTGATTGCACAGCCCTCTAATTTGTCGAGGTCTCCCTGCAGGGCCTCCCTGCCTTCGAGGGAGTCGAGGGAGTCAACAGTTCCTCCCAGTTTCCTGTTATCTGCAAACTTGTTAAGTATCCCTTCCAGCCCTGTGTCCAAGTCATTTATGATGAAGATGATAAAAAGCACAGGGCCTAAGACGGAGCCCTGAGGAACCCCAGTAGTGACAGGTCACCAGTCTGATGTTCACCCATTCACCACTACCCTCTGTGCTTGACCGGTGAGCCAATTGCTCACCCATCTCATGGTGTGTTTATCCAGCTGTGCTGGACAGTTTGTCCAGAAGGATCCTGTGAGAGACAGTATTGAAACCTTTACTGAAATCCAAACAGATTACATCAGTCAGTTTCCCTTGATCAGGTAGGTGGGTTACCTTGTCATAAAAGGAAATCAGGTTGGACTTTTCTCTCATAGCTCTCAAATTATAATCCTTCCCTTATCAAATCTGTCATACATTTCCTAACTTGTATTTTATCCCTAAATAACAATGATTTAACATATTGCCTTGCATTAAAGAAAAAAACAACAACTTTTTGTCCTATTTTGCAAAATATCAATGCAGGAGAAGACCTTAAGTCCAAAACTAAACATGCACCAATAATATAATTAGTAATAATTATCTGCACACTCCAACTGTTTATATGTACTTGGAAAACAACTTAAGGGTGTGTACTTCTCACCTCTAGCATCAGAAGTTTGTTCTGCTACCAGATACATTAAAAAAATAGAACTGGTTGTTCCAGTCAAAAAAATGAAATGCATGTACTATTTCTACCAGTCCTACATGGTGGAGATGAAGGAACACAAAGAAGATACGAGGATGCTGGCCATGTAACTCATTCACTCACACACACTTTTCTTCCGGAGAGATATCAAGAGACATATATACAAACTCTCTTAGCAGTCAAGTTCACTGGTAACAGAACTAGAGACGTCCACCATTACCACTTCAATCACCTTAACAGGAACTGTCCTGAATCATTTTCTAACTCATCAATGAATTTGATTAAGCCTTCAGCAAGGTCTCAACACTAAGAAGAGATGTCTGTTATACATAAAGCACTGGCTTAGCTTCCAACATTGGCATGGAAGGTACAATATGGAATTACCTCAGTCATCACTAAATGAAATAAAAATGCTACAACAGAAAACTGCACAAAACAAAGGCGAGTTGGGGGGGAGGTTATTGTAAAAAAGGATTAAATCAAAAAAATCTGATTTTATTATTAGACCTTCTTATGGAGTTTCTTATAGCAATCACAAGCAGACAATGATCTCTTTATGAGCACTAGATAAGATGATAATTACCCTAAGATAAGAAGAGAATAATTACACTGAATTCTTTTGCAAGGTGCTTTGAGACCTAATAATGAAAAGCACTGCCAAAAGCTGTGTATTATAAGTATGCTTAATAATTACATAAAACACGTACAACTTTTTCTAGAGGCTAGTTATAAACAAAACTGATTTTATTTGAAGTTCTACTGAATCAATCTTTTCCTTTTTTGTGATAAAAATGAATCAGGTGCATTTCAACAGCTTTCTTGGTGCAAGCTTACAATAGAAGCATTTAAAGCTATTCATTGCCTTATTGAAGGAAATATATTGAATACTTTAAACAGCCCATCATGATCTTAGTATAGTTCATAATAAGTAGTTTTCATAGAATAATGAAATGAGTTAAGGGTTTTACAATAAACATCTGTTGACTGGGTGAGAATTCCACAGAGGGTTGTTATAAGTAGTGATGTGATGTACAAAAAAATAAACATTATTCTATGAAAATCATTCACGACAGTTCTAGTTGTCAGTTTTCTAAGCTATTTTTAATCTTATAAATATCTATCTATACACACACACACACCCCAACCCACTATCTCCTTTCAGCCCCCAAGAAACTGAAAATGACCTTCTTATAAAATTCCACCGGGGGTGTGGGGAAATATGCAGTTTTTTGAAATAGCTCTACTTTGCTTGACATTCACATTGCCTGTGAAAAATGAGGCCCACTTGTGTGAATGTTCCTTATAAGAGCAATCAGGTTAGGAACTACTGGCATGAAGCTATTTCTTGAATTAGGATTGCAGGATCAAGCTGATAACTAGCACCCCCAGGGATCACCAGGATTTTGCTATTATGAAAAAATCTGTGATGGTATTATCGAAATAATTTTTCCTGAAGTCTTGATGTAATGAGAAAACAAATTAACTCCTTAAGCTTAACTATAAATATTTAAAGTTAGTGGTTCACACAATCATCTTCAAAGCTGTCAATATGGTATCTATGGTAAAGCACTTGCTATTTTGACACAGCTCTTATTACAACTTCATTTGATTAAACAGTTTAAAGACTTACATTTTGCAAATGATTTGTAAAAACAAACATTAAGAAACAATTTTTTCATTTACAGCTCCTATATGTGTAGAAAATAACCACTGCAAACACCCATACCTATTCGAAACACAGGATGTTGCTCATCAAACAGTAATCCTCGGACAGGCAAATTTAATCCTGGTAAAATGAAACTACTTATGAAAATAACATGACTGCAATTATATTTTTTAAGGAAAAACTTCTCTATGAAGAGGCCTTTGTCTTGCTCTTTTTTGAAAACATATATATCTAAGTCACGGAAGAAAAGGGACCCCAATACTAAAACATCCCATTTGACTCAGGCAGTCCTTTAACCTCGGATTGCTGGAGGCCTGGCAGGTTTCCCAAAGATTCACAGCACGCTCACCCTGTTGTTATGGTGTTTCCTAAGCATCTGCTATGTGCCACTTGCAGAAACGGGAATCCAAACAAAGCGGACCTTTGATCTGACCCCACACAGCTGTTTTAATTGCATATTCTAATGCCTACGTCAAATTCAAGCACTGAATCGGCGCTGGGTTTTTTTCGGCGCCCGTGAGGCAGCCCAGGTGCTCGCACACGTTCGCGCACAGCCGCTTATCGACAGGCACGGTGTGAGGAGACACAACACAAAAGAATGCGAAGGAGTTGCGCTCCCCGGGCCAATTCTACCGTATCGCAGGGCACATTTCCGAACCGTGTGCCCCCACATCTCTCCGCCCAAGTGAGGCGGGGGCCTGAGGGGAACGTAGGAGACAAAAAGGAAAAAAAAAACAAAGAAGAAGAAAAATACAGAAGCGTTTACAAATCGCGGCGCTGCGGGCGGTGCGCGGCGAGTCACAGGTGCTGCCGGAGCCGGCGCTGCCCTCGCCGCCGCCTCTCCCGGACCTCCGGGGCAGGGCAGGGCCGGGACCCCCCGCCCCATCGCAGGTGCAGGGGCAGGCCGGAGACTCCCGGGGACCCCGCCGTTCCTAGGGCTCATCCCGGCCGGTGCCCGCCGGGCGCGGGGCAGTGCCGCGGGAAGGACAAGGCTCGCGGCACAGGCGGACGGGCGGGCACGTCCCGGCGGCGCGCCGGGACTCCCCAGCCCCCAGGCAGCGCACCGCCCTGCCCGCCACCGGCGCCCACCGCAACAAAAGGAAAACAGCCCTGAAGCCGCCCGCGGCCCCGCACAGCGCCCGGCCCATCCAGCCCCCCCTCCAGCACTCACCTC
>JAOXXN010000446.1:54224555-54240352 GCA_026770055.1 Myrmophylax atrothorax
AGAAAGCTTACATTTCATATATTTGGATTACTTCTTCAATAGAAAATTTTGAGGAGCTAAAACAGTTAAAACCATTCTATCGCTCAATTCTTTTGTTTAACTCAAGCTATCTGTGCCTTAGCTCAATTCCTAATTTACAGGCCATCATAAGAATTAAATTTAGGTAGTAAAGCAAAAAACACCAGAGGGAGGTTTTGCAAAACACCACTGCAGCTTTAACTGCCGTTGTAATCCTGTCCTTTCCACAACGCACATTAACTATGGTGCAACAGTGTTGCCTAGTAGTACTTTCTCTCTGTCACATTAGGAGTTGTAGCTGGGTTCATAATCACAAATTTAGTAGTTGTTCAGAAGCCTCTGCAAACTATGATCATTTCTGAGGGATACTTAGCAGGAGTCCCATCCATTACGCCCCCTGTTATATACTGAGGACCGAAGGAAAACACACAGATACTATTGCTGCAGCTCGTTCTATAACACATTGATGTTCTTGCATCTTTCATGTGTAATCATTAGCACGTAAGTAAAAACATGTATAATGTTGGCATGTGGTTAAGTTCATCAAAGCCAGACTATTATAAAAATATCTTTGAGTTTCACAATCTCAATTCAGCTATATATGCTACACAATAAAGAAGCCTAAAATTGCCTTTATATGGGGGGCAGGGGGTGGGGGGGTGCAGTTAGGGTTAGGGTTTGAGTTAGGGTTAGTGGGGAGAACTGCACATAGCACATAGGACCTAAACTAGAAAAGGTACTGAAGTGTCTTTTTTTACAATGCAAAAACTGCTTTTGTAGATGCCTTTATTATTCCACTTTCCTTCATCACCTCTGTCTGGATTTACAGAATAAAGGACTGTCCCATTTTTAATGCATTGGAGAGTTTCACATGCGAGCTTACTTACTTTTTTCACATGCAAATCTATTCACTAGTACTTCTTCCACTTGCCAACTTAACTCATTTTTGTCAGGTTTATATGCTCAACTGATTCCAAAAGGCATTTCCTTTTGATGCACCTCACCTTGCAATTTTCCTCCACCACAGAGGAATACATCAGAGAAACAAGTCAGCTTGCCTGGGCACATTTCCCAGCAGAGCAAGTGATCCTTTAGGGATTCTTTATGCCTTGTTGGTGCTGTGTGTTGTAGGGGTGCAGTCGGCAATGGTATGGTGATTCTCCTGGCCCTGGGGTTTAGTCCATAACCGTAGGAGAAAGTGTGCTCCCTGTCCTTCCTTACCACGTGGTCACTGAGAGCCCCAGAGAAAGGACACACAGAGACCACCAGAGAGGGAGAGGAACAAAGAGGAAGTTTATTCGTGGTCAAGGGTTTATATGGACTTTGGAGGGATTCAAACCCACTAATAAGAGACAAGAGGGGGGTCTGGCTCTGGGCCAATAGGAGTAAGGGGATTTACATTCAGTGGGAGGGGGTTTCAGGTAGCATGATGTCACAATCTTCCCCCAGCCCCCTGAGCTTACAGGGGTATTCTGGAAAGAAGAAACAGTGACTTAGCAAAAAAGACACTTCACCAGACCTTCTGTGCATTCAAACAACATTAAAAACATCAGTTGTTAAAGCATTATCAGTGGCTGGTTGATTCTCTTCACGAATCCATTTCTGGCAATACTTTCTCCATGCCATATATTGTGAATCCATCCTGACAAGCAAGGATTTCCTCAGGAGCTGAGGAGAATAGCCAGGCTGAATGAGGATTAACCAAACCCTCTAGCTGACTGGCTGTTCACCCCAGCAGCCTCCTGCCTCATTTTTGTTGTGGAAGCAGCTCTAACCTTCCATATGTATTTTTGCCCCACTTCTTCAAGGATCTTAATGCAACCTGAACATAAAAAACAGGATGTCATCCCAGGATACCAAAAGAACTGACTATTAAAAACACCAACAATCTTTTTAAGTCTATCAACTCTAGCATATAAAAGAGAAGAGACTCTACCTCTATTCAACAAAGGGAACAAGAAGGGCAAGCTCAAAGTTATCCAGCTGGTGTTAATGGCACATAAGATTTGGAAAACATTTTGTGGACAAGAACAAAAACACTTTGGTAAATGGGAAAATGGGACAACGTACACTAAGTTGAATAGAAATGCAACTTTTGTGTTTTTATTCTTCAAATAACTGATGTGCTAAACAAGGGAAATATATTCATCTGAGTTTGATTTTCTGTTTTGAACTTTACATAGTATGTCAAATTATGCAACACAAGATATTAAACTGAAGAGATGAGAATTAATACAGATGACAAGGGATGGGAACTGAAGTGTGGCAGTGGATGGTGCTCCAAATAAAACAGACTGAAGAGATACAGTAAATGGAGTCCCTGAACAATCAGCCACGATACTGACCTTTTTAATATTTTTGTTAGGTGACCTTAGAACAAAAACATGAGCGTGCTAATAAAATTTGCTGATGACACAAACTTGAGAATCAACAATACAGCCTAGAACCAGAACAGATACATCATTCAGAAAAGAATGGATGACCCACAAAAGCAGACCTCCAAAAAGAATAGAATTAAATATGCTAGTACAAAGTTAAAGGTCATGAATTGAAGGACTTACATATGTTCATTTTGAACTGAAGGCACCAAGTAAAAGACAGGAGGAGAAAAATCTGTATCTTTCAGTCAGAAAGAGAATACCCACAAGGCATCCATTTGGTGAGATCATGAAAGAAGTTATTACTCTCAGTTTCAAAGAAAGATCTGGTATTGCACAGGTATTGGGAAGACTTCACCCAGAATTCTGCATACAGTTGTGATCAATTACATTGACTGAAGAGGGCCAGGAGAAAAAGACATGACTATCTATATGTTACTCTATTAAACAAACACAGTAATTTTTGTCTGTTTTATTTGCTACATCACGTTAGGGTCCTTTCTTATCATTTCATAAAAAGTTTAGCATCATAAAACCCTGGTTCAAATATGGTTTGAATATGTCTACAATACTAAAAAAAAAAATCAAGATAACTTTCTCAGCAAAGACCACATTAGAATATTAAAATAAATAACAGCTGGTGGAAATACTTCCGAAGTCCTGAGACTTTTCAGACAGGTGCCTTAATGGCTGAGACAAAAATTTATATCTTTTTAATCTTAAGTCTACAGAGATCCCTGCCATATGTAGTTTCTTCAAAACCTTTTATCATTTCTAAGTGAGGTTTCATGAGCAGTTTAGGTAAGAGAACAGCATAGCAAAGCTTAAGCAGTCCTTTTTTGTTATTGTTGCAAAGTTCAATGGTGATAATATTCAAATACAAATACAGAGTTCTTAAAAATATGAAATAAGAGAAAAGCCATCAAAATATTCAAAGTCTTAAGCACTGTTTACCACCAGAGTCTGAAATTACTTCCCTACTATCACCCTCCAAAATACAACAAATAAAGAGACTGCTGCAAGATCAAATGTTATTAAAAAAACCCCACACAACAAAAAACAAAGAACAAAACCAAAACAAACATAATTACAGGCTGCATTATTGTAGGTAGTTCTATAAAGGAACATGATCAAATATTTAAGTCCTTTTACTCCACTGCAAAAATAATTTCAAACTAGATCTAAAAGTAGAAAAATACACTGCAAGAATATTATGAATATACTGATTGAGGGTTTTTCCTTTTTTTAATGTTTTTTGCAAAGTATATCTGTCCTAATTACAGTGGCTGGGACCAGCTTATTACTGTGGGGGTGTAACAAAAACTGTGTATTCCACACCCTCTGTGTCATTTCTGATGAACTGTTAGTAACGGCTCATTTGCAGCAGCTGCCCAGGGCACACCTGATACCTCAGGCTACAAGCTGGGCGTAAAGAATCCTGTGAGAGAGAGGAGTGTTTCTCCCGTCACACCAATGACTCAGCCATGATGACTCTCCTCCAAGGAGGCATCAGTATCTTCACATCCAGCCTGAGGGGTCACGTCTGCTAAAGGGCCATCCAAAATTCCAAAAATATCCCATGACTCACAGAGTTAAATCACCCAGTGTGAAACTCCTCGCCCTGGGGAAGGTACTGGCCATTCACACCTGAACCTGAGCATATATCACTTTGAGGTTTTGGGGACTTCTGGTACCACTCATTGGATCCAGAGGAGGACCAGAATCTCAACAGGACTGCAACTGTCAAGACTGAGACAAGACTGACAAGACTGAGACCATCATCCTCACCAACAGGTTTTCCTTTCCTTATACTTTACACTCAGGGGATCACGTGGTGCTCAGCACAGAGGTTAACAAACACCATTCTGTTCATGCTCCAGGGTGCTGGGTTATACATCTGTTCTTTCGTGGGTTAAACCCAATTTTTCTCGGTATCATTGTATTTATTGTGATCTTTTTTGTAAATTGTAACTCTGACTTGTAATCTCTTTTGAGTTGGGTTCATTTCTCCTGTCAGTTTGCCTTTAAACTAGGACAATATTACAATGATAGACTGCAGCTCTATGTCCAAATAAAATAATTTCAAAAATATCCCATACTTTAATGAATATGTGATTAGGGATCTCCCTGATAATTTTAATCCTGGTTTTTGAAGGACACATAATAAATTCCAGATGTGAAAGGCCTGCTTGTCCCTAGTAGCACCTCAGTTTCCTACACTGGTTCTCCCTTGAGATCCCCACCACCTGCTTGAGGCTTACAGTGATGGTTCTCTGTCTAAGGATTGCAAAACATCCCTTTCCTGCCTAAATTTTAAGAACTATTGTTGGGCAAGGAAGGGTATCTTTCTCACACAAGGTAAGTATATTGTAGAATTATACAATCAACAGAGATTGGAAAGGACCTCCAAGATCATCAAGTCCACCATTAACCCAACACTGCCATGTTAACCATTAAACCTTTGTTTCCCAGCTTCCACATCCACATGCCTTTTGAATAGTTCAAGGAATGGTGATTCCACCACTTACCTCAGGCAGTTTCATTATGCCTGACCACCCTTTTGGTGAAGATTCTTCCTAATATCCAACCTAAACCTCCCTTGGAACAACAGGAGGCCATTTCCTCTTGTCCTATTGCTTGTTACTTGGGAGAAAAGACCAGCTCCCAACTCACCACAACCTCCTGTCAGGTAGTTGCAGAAAGCAATAAGGTCTCCCCTGGGCCTCCTTTTCTCCAGTTAAACAACCCTAGCTCCCTCAGCTGCTCCTTGTAAGACTTGTGCTTGAGACCTCTCACCAGCACTGTTGCCTTTCTCTGCACATGCCTCCAGCAGCTCAATGACTTCCTTGTAGTGAGGGGTCCAGAACTGGACACAGGATTTGAGGTGTGGCCTCACCAATGTTGAGTACAGAGGGACAATCAGTTACCTGGTCTTGCTGGCCACACTATTGCTAAAACAAGCCAGGATGCCATTGGCCTTCTTAGGCACCTGGCCACACTGATGGCTCATGTTCAGCTGGCTGTCAACAGCACTTCCAGGTCCTTTGCTTCCGAGCCGCTTTCCAGCCACTCATCCCCTCTGTTGTGACCCAAGTGCAGGATCCAGCACTTGGCCTCACTGAACCTCATACAGTTGGCCTCAGCCCCTTGATCCAACCTGTCCAGATCCCACTGTAGAGCCTTTTTGCCCTCTGACAGATTGCCACTCCTGACAAACTTGGTGTCACCCACAAATTGACTGAGCGTGTCCCTGATCCACTTGTACAGATCATTGATGAAGATACTAAACAGGAATGCCCCCCTCCCCAACACTGAGCCCTGGGGATCACCACTTGTGACCAGCTGCTGGCTGGGTATAACTCCATTCACAACCACTCTGGGCTCAGCCATCCAGCCAGGTTTTCACTCAGCAAACAGTGCACCCATCCTGGCCATGAGCAGCCAGTTTCTCCAGAAGAATGCTACAACAGGTAATGTCACAGGCTTAACTAAAGCCCAGGTAGACAAGAACCAGAGTCTTCTCTATTTGTTATTATGACTTGCTTTGGTTATGACAGTCATGTAACTGTGATGACTATGAAAACTATACTACATGAAAGCCTCCTTCACTGTTTCAAATTTAGAGGTGTAGTGGGTTGCTTCTTGTGGTTAGCAATTCAAACAATGAAAGTTCTTTATATGACCTTCACAGTTCCTTTTGTCTTGTAGTATATTAAAAATGAGCTAGAATAACTTGCATATTGAAAAGGTAGTCTCATCTTGATCTAGTTTTTCATACTTGTAGCAAACAACTTTAAGGAACCACCTTATGAAACACATACACCCTCAGAATCCTTCCTTCCCACTCCCTATAACTCCTTCACACACACACAGCAGGCTAAACCAGCAGAAATAGCTTTTTAAAAACCCCTACTCAGAGCCAAAAGGGGAAATGTTTACTAATTCTGAGGCTTCAGGTTCCCTGGTCCTCCTGACAGATTTGTTCAGATGCTTAGCTTTGCCTATTCCTCTTTTCTACTCTATTAATCTTCTCAAATACTGTTTGCAGCTCCCTCTGTCCAAATGGTGACCTGGCCAGTAGCAAAAAGCAGTCCCAGTCCTCTATCACACCGACCTTGCCAAGGCTGTGCTTAAAACTATTAATTTCAAATATTCCTTAAGCAGGCCTCTTTTTTCTTCAGTTTTATATTGACTTTATAACTTTCCTAAAATTAAAAGATAAAATTAGTCTCCATTTGGACCAAAACCAAAACCAAAACCAAATAGAGGGAGCATACTTCATTTTACAGCTGAATAGAGATTTTTCTCACATCTTAATTTCAAGCTGATTGATGATACAGAAGGCCATTATTATTTCAGAGTTACTCATTACTGCTGAATCTCCAACTTCTGGAATACCTGTATATTTAATGATATAAATATGACACACATGCAAAACACATTTTACACTAAAGAGAGTTACCAGTGTAGGAGAATGCAGAGAGTAAAAGGAAGCAAAACTACATTACCATTCCATGTGGAAAAGTGGTCCCAACTAGGACAAAGCAAGGTAGACTAATAGGCATAATATTAAGAAAACTTGGTCTCTCAGTCCTTGTGTTATGTTCACTCTGACAATAAATACAGGACTTTTTGTAAACCAATGAAGTTCAAGTATAAATTGCAAGTATATTTTTGGATACAAAATTAAAATTAATTGGAGTGCAATCTCTCAGTCTTTATGCTCCTTCTGATCTTGTTGCATTTCAGAATTAACAGGAAATAATAGTTCTAAAACACTATTCCCCACCTTCTTGCTCTTTTGTCCTCCTATCTCACTCCTCTAGCTTTTATACATCAGGAATACAGCACACAAAACAGTGACAGATCGCAGGGCTTTGTTTGGTGTGTGCATCTCTCCCAGCGTATCAGCTATGCCAACATTGTAGAAATGCACAATATTTTCTTATCTGCAAGTGATCTCTTCACAGCTGCAAGTGTACCCAGTGTTCTGTGTGTGCTGTAAGTCACAACGGGGTCCATCTTTTCTGTAATAGCAAAATGAAAAACTGTACAGCTCTGACAGCCAACTCCTTCAGTCTATAGTCATCCAGAAAATTTGCTTGCTGTTTCTTTCCTGAGGGGCTAGTTATGTGGCTAATCAAATATCTGTCAGTTTTGGTGGTCGATGGATTTTCTTTGATCTGTTCAAGCACATTCCTGCATGGGTATTATGAGTCTGCTTTTCTTTTGGTAAAAGAAAAACATTAATTTGAAAATGAGATTTCTTCCAAGAACCTTATACTTGTTAGTAACACTTAAAATTGCTCAAACTCAAAAAGCTAACAGCTTACAGTAATACTCTAAAAATTTCACTTTTAAAATTTGTTCACTGACAGCAATGTTATAGTCTGTTTCTATTCTCTAGTTAATCCTCTTATTACTACTGTGCAATCAGAACTGAGAAAATTACTTTTTCTGTCTATATGAAAAATACAATCACTGATATCCAAGGTCTTAGGGTTTTTTCCCCCGATATTAAAACTTAATTGGTAGGTGTTGTGGTGTTTTGGTTCATTTGTTTAGGGAACATTCTCAATTTTACATTTATAAAGGTGTAAAACAATAAAGCCATTCATTTTGTGGCGGACCATGAAGGAAAACCTTTCCACATGCCTCATTTCCATATACTATTAGCAACACTGTAGGGATAGAAATGCAGAAACCACCAGTGCAAACTGAAATACGGTGAATGTTGCATATATCTTCCATATAGTATGGTGCATGTGCTCTGAGTAACAGGGACTCTACAGTCACATGCATTTTGTAATATAAGGAAATAAAGAGGAAAAAAATCCTAAACATTACTTCTTATAAACAACATCTTCTTTTGATTTACACTCACTAAAAATTATTTAACTTAATACAGAGCAAATCCTAAAGTAGGCTCTTGGTGTGGAGATACACAGACCTACCAGCAACATCTGAAGGGAAGACCGTATTTCAGACTCATCATTTTAATGTAACACAATTGTGTACCTAAGTATAGAAAGGAAACCTTGGATAACTAAAAATCCAAGAAATTTCTGAGTTAAAAATACTACATTCCAAAATTTCCTACAGCAAGTAACTTTTTAGAAGGATCCTTTGAAGTTCATCTCTTCTGAATGCATATCTAGTGCTCCAAAGCACCATAAGTCTCTGACCCACCATTGCCCGGGCTGCAGCAATTCTTTTAAAAGCAGCTTAAAATATTGGTAAGAGCTCCCCTTACTGGTCTGACTTAAAATTGTCAGCTGACCAGTCCTGAAAATCTGAAACAGTGATGGGCAAAATACTACTTCTATTCTGCATTAAAAAAAACCCCAGCTCCACATCAAATTTCTATCAGATATGCTATTTTTTAAAAAATTTCTAATTAGTTAAGTCATTAGACCAAAGATTATAACTTAGTTTGGGAAGAATTTGTTCTTCCATCACTATGAAATTATATTTATTGAATCCTTAATGTTGTATAGCCTTAATTTTGTCGGCCTTGCCACAGTCTGAATTACAAAACACAGACACCCAATTCTGACATACTGAGTAGTGCCTCGTTTCACAGTAACCACCATCAGCTTTAACAGGATAATTTGTGGGATAATCAAGGAGTCAGGGTGGAAATTTGTGTGGAATTTGGAACTGCAAAAAAAGTTATTACAAAAGGTTACTGTTTTCTTCAATATCCTATTGCTTGATCAAAAGAGAAAAATAAACCACCTTCACACCTCTCAGACTGTGTTGTTTTATATGATTAAAGACTTGTTGATTTTATATATATAAAAATACACAGATACATTTATATGTTTTTTAGAGCCCTACTTTTGCAAGCTCAGCCAAGGGGCTGACTGAAATTGGACAGTTTATGATGATAAAAGGATAACATAACGCACTTAACACTATGAAATATCATTATCTTCAATTCACAGTAAAAAATTCTGTTTACTTCAGCTCACAGTAAACAGTCTTGTTAATGCATAAAATACATGTTATCTAAATTGTTCTCACACACATGAAGCGGCCCCCCAGAATTGAGTGAGAAAAAACATAAAAACTGTTGTTATGGCACATTAGGAAAAAAGAGAGAGAATGAGAAGATATGCTACAAACCTGAAAAGATTGCAAAACAGAATTTCTTACTGTACAACAGCATTTCAAGGTTTAGTATAACGTATCACACAGCCATCTAGCTCTCAGCACTGTGCTAATTAATATTAAAACACCCAAACCCCACAAAACACCCAAACTACCATTATAAGCACATTAAACAAATAATCAAAACCACTGTCATTCCAAATGGTTCAGATACTTACCATTTTCTGAAATAACACCAGTTTAGCTACAGAGTCAAATCCACTCAGTCTGGGTACTCTCAGGTAAAATGGTGGAATTCCCTGAAGGATTCTCTATTTTCTGTCAGCACAGCTTTCTTTCTCGAGGCCACATCCATTCTCTCTAGCGATCGTTGGGTATTTCCTCCTTTACTGGACAATTATTCTTCCTGGGCTAATTGTTGTGCCAGAGAGGAGAGGGTACTTACACGTTGGTCAGAAGCCAAACAAATTATGGTCCCTATCTATACTGACTAACCAGGGTCATAGTCATTGTGCTGCCAACACCCATGTTAAAATAACCCACTCTCCAGAATTAGCTTATCCCACAATTCGTAAAAGTATCTAAATAAGTGACAGCATTTAGGCTTATTTGCTTTTTATACAGCTTTCTTTGAAACCCATTAATAAGCTTAAAAAAAAAATCTGAGACTTCAACAAAAACCCCAAAAATGCATAATAGTATAATTTTCAATAAAAACAAAGTGCTTTAATAGGAAGCTGCATTTTCAGTTTCCACCTTCTCTTCCCATGCAACATACATTGTTTGAATTACTCAAATTCTCTTACCTTGCTTTAGATATCTTTCTCATCTTTCTGTCAAATATTACTCTTTAGCATTTGCATTAATGAAAGTAGTACTTAGGAGCATGTTCGAGTTACAGTAACCACCCAAGAGCAACTGTTTACATCACAGAATGAAAACAGGTGAACTTGCAATCTTTCTTAGACTTCAGTATAAGTAAGTGGCAAGTAATAAATGAAGTGTCCTTTAGGTAATTGTTCTAACCATGCTCTTCTTCCAGTAGACAAGATACTTGCAACTCTGAAAGCAAAAAGTGAGCAGTGAAAGTCCATCAAGATTACATTTGGTGCGTCAACAAGCAGCAACAAGTCTGTCATTCAAGCTCTGTTTGTGCTGCTCAAGCAGAACCCGAGCAGAGTAAAGGGCCTGTGCTAGATACTAGCAAAAAAGTGAACCTGTTAGTAATAGATACCAACATTAACTTACCATATAATATTCCAAATAGTGAGAGCTAACTTTCTTACCACAACTCTATAATCACAATGTATATATTTAAAAAGATCTCCTTCAGTTTTTATTCTCAAATGCATCGAGCCTTTAAAAAATATATTAACACAGTTTCATTTCAAGCTCTACTCACCAGTAATATTTCACACCTAAATGAAAACCAGCAAAAACATTTAAAACCTCTAAGTGTAAATGCTGACTATCTAAAAATATCTTGGTATTTTTAACACTTTTATCTACTTTTCTCCCACCTGAGCCATATAGATAGGCATTTTTAAATTATTTTTTTGTTGTTAAAGCATGTAAGTTCCACGATTATATGCATTTTAAAACAAGCAAAACCTTCCAGAGGTCCAAGTTTATTCAAATACCAGAAACACTTGGGTGTTTTGTTTATTTGTTTTATTAATTCAAGTTTCCTCATTGGATTTCCTTCACCATACTATGTGATTAAAGACCCTTTTTTCCCTAGGAACTATGAAGAACTCAGTTCCTTAGACCACATGTGATGACACCAATTTTTCTTCTTTGCATCATTTGTTTATTCTTCCAGCCTAGGATCAGCTAGGCCTTGTTAGGTTGAAGGAAGGATTGAATTCTTGACAGGTTTAGAAGTCAAAAGTTCATAAACTTGTATGCTAAAAAGAAAAAAAAAAGAAAAAAGTTGCAAACAGAAAGTGTAAAAATGCATGCCTAACTGTGTTGTTTGTACAGTTTGAAATTTCTATCCCTCTGCATTATACAAGCCATTTATCAGTTGTAAATATAAGCCACAACACAGGTAATGCGACAGCAAAGCTGTACAATTAACCAGGAGAAAGCGACGAACTGCAGGAAGTTTATTATAGATTTAAAAGGAAAATCACAATAGAAATGGAGCACTAGACATGCTAAATATAGAGAAGCTTAACATGTGGAATTCCACACATGACTTTTTAAATGCTGTCATTTGAAGAGAGAGTGAGAGATGATTTACCTTTCAGCAAAATATGGATGGAAAATAAACAAGGATTCCAAAGAAAGGAAACTGACACTTCTAAATAAATTGTATTGAGCTAAAATGCCATGTTAAAAGTACTGATTATTTGTCCATTAAATGAGCCTCTGATAATCTTCCACAAACAGTTTTAAGGTCAATATTTGACCAATCTCAAGAAAGAGGTAAGGAACCACACACCTCTATAATAAAAGATTTAAACTTATTTGAAGTGAAGGTAAGTAGTTGGTTCTTGGGTTTTGTGACTGGGGAAGCATCCACTTATGAAAGAAAGAGATTGAACAACTTGGCCCAAACCCCATTGTTCTATACAGTCAGAGAGAAGGTACCAGAAATTACATGAAACTAAATTCCAGAGAGCTATTTGCTCATCCACATGGGCCTGACTACATGCAATTCTACAGAACTTTCTTTGGACAGCTTGTTGACTAAAAACATGTAGTGAAACTTTCTCCTGTATGTTCCCTATTCTAAAGGGAGGGAAAGAAAAAAACCCCAAAACAATCACCCAACAAACAACCCAAATAACCAACAGAAACAAACCCACCAATTGATAGCTACTGGACAAAAAGCAGCAGTGGGAGAGTCAGCAAGGAAAACTGTTCCTTATAAAAGCCTTTCTACTTACAGTTGCTTTCCCTCCAAGGATAAAAAGATGGCATCTATCTGACGCACATGAGGAGTCTGAAAACCAAGCTTCCCTTTGATGTAATAACCCAGAATTTTTTCGTTTACCAATGATTATTTCTGGATCCAGTAACTTTGACTATTCTGACTAGGAAGTAGGATAACAGAAATAGTCATACATGTTATTCTTCTTGTTTCTGTGATCTGTATGTGCCCAACCCACAGGCAGCCATCTTCACAGGTTTCATCATCATACAGTAGCTGACTTACTAAGTAAGCCAGTGTCTGAGCTAGAGTTACAAATACAGTGTAAAAACAGAACAACAAAACAAAGTAAAAACTCTAAACAAAGAACTAAGAAACTAGGAAGCTCTTCCTTTGCAGCCAAATCAGTAGGGCAGGAAGAGCTAAGCTGAAGAAAAAAACAAAAAGCCAACACTACAAAAAGTCCCAAACCAGCTTTCTTCTTTGCAGGTAGAGCATGTAAATCTCTTTCTTCTTCTAAATCACATAGTTTATTGTGACTAAGCAATTATACATTTAGGACTGGACTCCCATTTCTGTTACCCCTTTAATTTATGATGATCTAGGGTAACGGATTTTGTTGTCCCCATTCCCCCATATCTCTCCTTCCCCTCCAAACTCCCAGATACCCACCACCGCTCCCCAAACCCAGAACGACTCAGAAAGCACACATTTGGTAAAAGTAGGCAAGTAGTATGGGACATTTGTTACTTTTTTGGAAAACAAAACACAAACACAATAAAACATTCACACCAACTTTCATTCTGGTGTATAAAACCCATTAAGTTAAAACAATATCTGACCATGCCTTCAAATTACAGAGATGTTCGATCAAGCATAGATCATACCTTAACACTCTTTATTTTGTATCAGTCACACTATAATCAGAATCAGTCCGTTCCACAGAAATGTAACATGTCAGAGGAGTTTATATAGCATTCCAATGCACAAGCAATAATTTCTGGGTCATATCATTTTGCAAGATAAAAATCCTAACAGAAAAACAGAGCATGCATCAAAAATTCTCTAGGCAAGTACTCAAGTCTATAATTTTAAGGATTTTAATAAAGATACCATAATCTTTCAAAATGAGAAACAAAATTCCAGAGTATTTTGTCTATGAAAATGATGCATTTTCTAGAGTAGCCATTTCTATGTAGGACTTACAAACCACAGTGTTATCTATTAAAGCAACCCATGCTATTGAAATTCACTGTTTTGCAGAAATCTCATTTCTCTTGTCTTCTCACTTCTGAGTAATAGGAAATGAGTTCTGGTCCATTAACTCGCCCACTCTCTCCTGGAGCAAGTTAACCAACTCAGCTAATACAAAGACATGAGTTTCATCCAGGTCTTGTATGATGAACTTCTTTCCCAAAGCATTTGACTCATCCAGGTAGAGCAGAAACTGCTTCATTGCTGGGTCACTGTAGAGACAAACACACTTCAGATCCCACCTCATTGTAATAAGATACAAAACAGAAGAAACACCATTTGAAGACATTGCCAAAGACTGTAGGGACATTATAATTAATTTCAAGTCACTCACAACTTAAATACAGTATATGAAGCTTTTGAAATAGTTGTTCCTTTCACAGTAGTAATTGCTTTGGTCACTTTAGAGACAAAAATACACTGAAAAAGCCTAATGAGTAGAACCAGCTGCTTGATCTGCAGGGAAGTTCCCCTATGCTGCTGCTAGAGCAGCTTAAAAAAAAGGACTGAAAAGCAAAAATCCAACCTTTAATAAGGCAAGTTTAAACTCACATTTCTGTCTTCAGCAACAGCATCATAAAAACATGTTTTCTTAAAGCATATTTTTGTTTAAGGTTAACCAAAACCCAGCAGAACACAGATCTCACTCAAAGTAGTATAGCATGGACAAAAAGTGGTCTTGTATGAACTGTACATTTATCACACCCCAACTGAACAGTCGTGGTGTCACCTCAAGTTAAATTTAAAAGTTCAGAAGAAAACATTTTAGAAGTATGGAAATTACAGATAACCGAAACAGTTGCATAAAGTGTCTTCAAAAGAGCTCTCTGAACCACTGAAATTTGAAGAATTCAGACAATATTATTCTGATACTAGTTTTTACAGATCAGAGAGAGGCATGCTCTTCAGTAAAACTTAGTAGTTGATTGTAACACCTGTTGAAGAATATGTGCAAGAAATACAGGAGTTTGGAACCAGGTAGCTTAGAACATTTCCCAAACTATGAACAGCAGTTATGGCAACACGGTAATTCTTAAAAAGAATTCTTAACAACGAAATGAATTTTAAATGAACTTGTTGGTTAATCTACTCTCTTTTGAATTCAGGATGAGGACCAGTACTCCCTTACCTCAAAGCATATATGGTGCAAAGGGATGCCTTGTGAGACCATACCCTTCCCCTGGCTCCCTACTCAGTATCTCAAACATTATTAGCCTTTAATATTAGCCTCAAACCTGCAGAATAATAACTAGAGTAAGATGAGCTTTCAGAGTACCAAGTTGTCTTGGGTTCGTTTTTGTTTCCCAGCCCTGAGCCGCCCCTCCTTCTCCCTCTGTTCCTCAAAGTGGGCAAAAGGAAAAAAGGGAAAAAAAACTTGAAAGAACTGAGTTAAGTCAGGAGATATATATACATATATTTCTAAACGTTCACAATTATATATATACAATCTGCACCCACAATAGGAAAAGGGAAAAAGGAAGGGAAAAGGGAAGGGGGAAACAGGGACAATACCTGAGAGACAAGCCCCTCCCTAGTTACATCTGGTTACCAGGGAAAGCCTGGATCAAACCATCACATCTCTATTACGCTAAATTAAAATAATCTGCAGACTATTAAATATTTGGTAAAATCTGGATGATTTATACCAAAATGATAGCCAACTTTTTCTGCCATCGCATTTCTTAGTTAATATTCATATGCAGTTTTCTTTACAGAGGTTAAGCATAAATTGAAAACAGCAGCTTGAGAATTAAAACGGAGTTTGGAATTAGGATTAGCTACAGGTGCTTCTCTCCTTCTTCCCCCAAAGACCACACTTTTGTCTGCTTATCCAGCACCACCCTTCCTCTCAACAACCCCTTTTGTCTGGACTCTTAAGTTAACTTAAGCTCTAGAGGATTGTGAGAAGTATGAGTGTGATTCGTGTCGGTAAAAATGAACAGGTTAATGAGGCTCCTATAGTGACATGAGAAAAAACCTATGGCCAGCCAATTAAACAAAAATTCCAACTTACACACACATGGTGAGATAAACACGAGAGTGTTAAATCACTTTATCTCCTCTAACTTTGTCAAGGATAAAGTTGTAACACGAAGGTTGAAGAGTTAAAACTTTCCCACATCTAAGGGGAACAGAATTTATGGTGGGGTTATCAC
>JAOXXN010000446.1:54264243-54288170 GCA_026770055.1 Myrmophylax atrothorax
TATATCAAATGAAGATAGTTTAGACTAATGGTTTACCAGTGTGGGTTTTGTGGCAATGTATAGCTCTGTCTCACCAGAGCAGTGTGTATTGATGCTTCTAGCACGTTAAAAAATAATGAGGACCAAACAGTTACACTGAAGACAGAAGAAGCTGCTTTTCAGACATAAATTGCTAATGCAAAATGTACTTTTCAGTCTAGGTCATCTTATGAACTTTGGTCGGTTTTTTCCTTCTTTTTTTTCCCTCTCCCAGACATAGGAATTGGAGACCTTATTCCAGTGGATGTTAATCATTTAAATATTTGTAAGCCAAAGAAGAAGGATACTTTCCTGTACCAACGTACGCTGAAGTTCATTCAAGATGTCTTAGCCCAAGAACCTGGAGATTGAGCATTTGCTGTCCTTGGCTACTTGTGCCCTCCATTTGATGTGACACAGAAAGTTCTTACTTGTTAGGGGATCTGCAGAACTACAAGGGTGCTCTGTCAATAGTATCTGCTGCTTAATAATTTTCAGTACATCTCCAACTTAGACACCTCTCCAATTTATTTCTGAAATACATTCAAAACAAATACAGACTTGGCAAAAAGCAAATGTGTGCCCAGGATATCTTCTTTTAGCAAAAAAACCCAAGCTTGCTTTGGAGGCAGGTAAATATACCTAAGGTAAATATACATGTGTGACAAAGTCTTACAGAGAGAATCAGAAACAATTAACTGAGGTGGTTATTTGTTGTGTCAAAAAGGTGAAGAAGCTGTCACAAAGTTTTTGTTTACTGTCCATGTTAAGTAGTCTGACTGGAGCCTGCAGAAATAATATCCAAGTGAAGGTAGCATTTTGGTCTAGTGGCCCAGTTACAGGAGGTCTTGTCATTTGCCCTGTCATTTAATAGACCACCCAGATCTGTCAGCAAATATGGCATCTGTTTGCTGCATGAGAAAGAGATGGGTTGGTAGGTTGGCTTGCTTAGAGAACTGTCATGGATTTGATCTTGTTTGTATTAATGAAAACAAAAGAAAAGAAATACTCACCTTCTTGTATGCTTCTCTCCTAATCTTACCAACTTGTGAGACTGCTTTCTTTAGGACAGTGTGTCTCTGGTCAGACACAGGGCAGTTCTGTCCTTGTTCACATGGAAGATGCAGAACAGAGGCTTAGCTCTTCTGCTTTTCTCTTGGGACATTCCAAGAAGATGGTACATTCAAGTCCCTGGTTTATGCTTCTCATATAGAACCTTTTCTTTAGTTGATTTAAAGAAGAGCATTGAAAATCCTCAGGTGGAGTAAGACAAATGTAGTCCCTGACAAAAAAGCTAATGCTTTAGTAGAGAAAGTAAAGCAGGAAAAATTTGGGTGATCATAAGGCCCCACTGGAAATGCAGATCACCACAGATGTTTTGGTTTCTTGGGGCCCAAGTATGTTTATTGGTGTAGATACAGAGAAAAACAGCAGTGTTGTCTTTATTTATGTTTATGTTTAGGGTACCTTAACAGTACTGATGAGAGATCAGTATTTTTAGACTAAAAATGGCAATGCACAGTCATTTTTTGAAGTCTTAGAGTTTGCACTGTAGTTAAAAGCAGCCTAGTCTAAGTGTGGTCTCTTTCCTTCCTTGCTTTCCACCCCCAGCCTTCTCTGGAAACAAGTACAGACTGTGATAAGGCTGTACTGCCTTTGCTGAACCATTTGTTAAGTAAGGCCTGTATTGATGACAGGCCTGGGATGTCTCCTAACATGACATGAGTCTAATACTGCTGGTCTTAAAATTATGGCTATGAAAGCTACCAGAGAGGTGGGATGCCACTCACAGTTCTGCATGGGCTTGGTTCCAGTGCCAGTGGGCACTGCAGTCCTACCAGGTCCTGAGGCCACCTTGGTTGTTCCCACTTCAGAGCACTCCAGTCCAGGAAGACACTACATCTTAAAATACACCTCTAGAAGTTGAGCCTTGACCTGAGGGAGTCACATGGTAAAATTCACAAGAGCAGTACAGAGAATGTACAGCACTACACTGGCAAAAAGAGCACTTCCCCCCAACTGAAATGTAGGTAAGAACACTGCATGGCAGTGTTTCATATAGAAAATGTAACAGAACTGTCGTAATTTTGGAAGAGCTTTATTGTTTTTACACTGTGGTTTGACTTCAGAGCGTAAATATATTAGCACACTTTGTATTCACAAAGTAGAGTATGTGTAATTCATTGTGAATAGACAAGACTTCTAATAACTGAACGCTTGTTTAGTGTGACAAATCTATTGATTTTAATAGATTTCTTTGCCATACAGGGATTCAGATCAATGACGTTTAACATTAATCTTAGCAAATGCATCTATGTTTTGTTACTGGAACTGGAATTCCTAAGGCAATGTTTTGCTTTTTGTAACTATTTATATATGTGTAACTTTTAAAACTAATATTTGTCAGGGCAGTTGTTGGGTTTGGGTTTTTTGTTTGTTTGTTTTTTTAAGATAGTAATAAAATGTGATTTAAAAAATGTCTTAGATACATCACAAAGTGTATTAAAGGTTGATGATCTATAAAATGAATGTGCTGGATCATGTTTGCTTTTGTTAAAGATCTGCATTATTTTTTAGTGGTTGTGTCATGGTGGAACAATGTAACATTCATGTCCGGTGAGAGGCACAGTACTGGGGGGCAGCCGGTCAGCGATGAACAGGTTTTCAGTTTTGCTTTTGGAGTTTGCAGCAGTGCCTCCTAAAGCATGTACAGCCATTGGCTCAAGGGCCAGCAGGTCTGTTGCATAGCATTCATGTCTGCTTCCCATTAGGGACTTGATGCGTTTTGCTTCCTGGTGTCACATTAATTGAGAACAGTGTAAACTCTTTATGTAAACTCTTGGGTCTCAAACTATGCCCTTAATCCTGCCTAGCCTGGGCCCCAGCTGCAGGTGTGGTTAGCAGGTATGTGTGAGTTGTGTGAGGAGATGGTGTTTCATCCACATTGAGGCCTCCAAGAGTGAAACAGCAAGACAGGAAGAGAGGGCTAATGGAGGTTGGTCAGTCCTCTTGCAGGCGTTGTCCAGTACTCTTGTACAACTTGACTGGTATTTCTAGTAGCAACAGTCAGAGACTTTTTAATGGCTGTGATTACAGTAGTGTGAACTGGCTTTCACTGTGATTTGTGCTTTGTGGTGCCAGGCATTGCAGCTGGCAAGAAATGAGAAATTTTCCATCTGGTGAAAGTGGCAATTCTGGACAAAAAGGGAAAAGCAAAACTGTTGTTTGGTCCCAGTGAAAATTCCAACCAGTGTTTTGCTTTTGGTTCTCTTCCTTGTTGTTTGTTTCAGTGGTCACCCACCTAAATAAGCTAAATCAGGCAGTTGCTATACCAAGGAGAAGCACTTTCCCAGCCCAAGTGTAAATGCAGTAGAGCAAGCAGGATGCCTGCTGTAACTTCAAGCTGCAGCACTACAGGGACCTGGACAAGCTCATGTAGTGTTAGTCTCCTCTTTCCAAAATCTCTCACATTAAATAAGCATGCAGACACTTGTATACTTGCATCTGCTAAATTATTCATACCTGGCTTCACAGCCACTGTCAACAACTTTAAGATTCCCCAGGTGCTGGGTTCACAACATGAGAAATGTGGGATAGCCATTCTTTACTACCTATTACATGGCCTTGAAGACTGACAGCTGTCACTGAGAATGGGGCTTTCCTTTGGTGATGTGTGAACGAGGATGAGCAGCAGAGCGGAGGGTAGTTGTGGACACAGGTAACGATGGTTTGGGTTACTTGACTTCCTTTCACATGGTGAGGCCTGGCTTCATATTGAATGAGAAGGAAAGAATCACTGCCTCCTGCAGTCTGGTTTGCTGTAGCGGTTGCCCAAACGCAGAGCAAGTCTGGCCCTGCTTTGCTTTCCCTGACCATTGAAATTAGAGCCCAGGTCACAAGCACCTGCCTCTGAGCAAACACTTGGCTGGGATGTTGGGCACCCGTGTGGAAGGTAATTTATTGAGACAGGAGATTCCTCATTCTGAGCTGTAACCTTTTCATCTGAACTGTCTGTCCCTTTCCCCTGATTTGCTGCGATTGAACAGTATATGCTGTCACTGACAGCATAAACCAGCTCGCTGCCGGGACTTGTACTTTAATGGGCAGCTCGCCACATACAGAGATATAAGATATAATGCTAAAGGCCACATCCGTCTCTTATTCAAGGAGAGTAATAAAGCAGATTTTATTTGACTTGTATAAATCCACTTTAATTGGCTTTCCTGCTAACACTTTCATTAACATGTAAATTAGCTGTCCTAGAGCTGTTAATTATCTTTGCAGAAAATGTTGGATATGGTCATATAACGTACTCTTTCTTTTTTACTGCTCCTAATGTTTTATACTGAGATGTGCCCATAAATATTCACTGTATTTTTTTTAAAGGAGGACAAAGAGGCAAAGGCTCAGTGTCATCTTGTAGGGAAACGGCTATCTTGCTTTAGCAGTTCACCAGCCTGCTACCATGTTAAACTGACACTCTCATAAGAAGCTTAGCACTGGGTTTTATGGGCTTGGCCTTTGAAGGTTTTGGACATTTTTTTAAGTGTTGGCAAATGAGGGAGCGGGAGAGGATAACAGGTACTCAGACAAAGGCAGCATCCTCTCTTACAGAATGCCTTGAGTTCAAAACTTGGCAGTGGCAGTGAAACAGGTAGGCATTACAAGGAAGAAAATGGCTGAATTTCCAGTGTCCAGGAAGCTGAGAACAAGCTAATTAATTTTCCTACAGGGAAAAAAAACCCCTGTAACTTTTAAACATGCATTTTCGGAAAAAAATTAGAAAACAAATTTTTTTACAGCTTCACCAACTGCTTAAAAACGTTCTCCTTCCTTTAATAATAAAGGATGTTGATGCTTCCCTTAACAAGTTACCGTGACAAGCTGCAATCTGTTTCTTGTTTTTAGTGCCTGCTTTGCACAAATGGCATCTACTGTGTGCAGTTTTACCCCACAGGCAAAGCAAACGCCTGCACAGCTAGAGCAGGACACATTTGGGTTCCAGGACCAGCTCTCTCCTCATCTGCACTGTGGAAATAAAAGACTGACATGGCATTTGCTTATGAAGACACAGACTGGGAACAGGGACACAACTACAGAATTGCTAAACTGCCTTTAGCATAAGACATCAATAAGTCACTGACCTGTGTCATTGGCTGGTCTCAGCTGCTCCCTGTATTTCTTCAGGATTTGCATAGATAATATACAAGCAGGCTGTAGCATTTCTTCCAAAAGGGACTGTCTTTGTCCAAGTGCTATTTCACTGCCAAGTATGTTGCTGGACATGGGCTTGTGAACAAAAACCATGGTGAGTTTTGGAATTGTGCTGGCAGACCAGCTAGGGCTGCTTTTGAGTTCTGTAGGTCACAGCAACGTTTGAAGAGGCAGCCCAGGCCTTCTGGCATAGCCATACAGTGTCACGAACAGCACAGCACTTGTGTCTGTTGTAATACAGGAGGTCACTTTCCTGATCTGGCAAAAACCCAGGCCTTTCCTGCTGATGCCAGGCACCACCTCTCATGGTTCTGCTTTATATCCAGGAAGTAGTACCTGCCTCTTATTTTACTTCTAAGGAGGAATGAGTCTAACGAGGTAAGTGCTGCCAACACAGCCACTGGTAAAGATCTACAAGAAGATATGTCTGAGCATTGTTTCCACAGCAGAAGCTTAAGTAGCAGAGCAATACCAGTGTTACTGCTGCCGTTACACTGGTGCACATTTCCCCTTTTGGTTGTTCATTCCAGAATAACTGTGGCAGTCTAACTATGCGAGGTAAGGTTGTTTTATTTCAAACAATTGATTAAAATATAAATTCCACAGGAAAATGTTTTTCTTAATGTCTTTTTTCCCCATACATCATTACATGTTCTTACATATGATTTGTACCCAAAATGAAATAAAACATCTTAAGATGGATTAATAAAAAGAAATAACTTAGAATAAAAGTTTTTCAAACAAGCTGTAGATAATGTTAGGCTGTATGTACTCTATATACTTCCCTCCAGGGGCAGTATCTTTATCTTTAAACATGAAAATGAAATGTAGCATGGACAGATGATCTAGTTCATTAAATAAAAAAGATTAATTTTTTATTTTGCATCGCAATTAAGATTTCTGTAGGAGGCAAAATTTTACAACTCTAAATCAGTATTTGTCTTCATCAAGGTATTTTTGTTTTGTTCTGAGACAAGCAGTTTGTTGAACCCTTCTGACAATGCAGTGCTGTCTTCATCATCACTAAATGTAACCCAGTGACTGAAATCTTTCAGGTTAGGGTGTTCTAAATTCTCTGAAGTGTGTGCTCGAGATGTAGCTGATGTTGCCTGCATGGAAAGAGGGCAGGAAGAATGCATGCCCAGGTCCAAAAGATCGGTGTTCTCTGGACGGGAACTGATGTCCAAGCACTGTGGATGCTGGCCTGCTGGTACAGGAGGGCCCTGGAGATTAGCCATCAGTTCTGCAGGATTTAGTGCCAACAGCTTGGTTGTGCTGTTTTCTGGGCTGGCAGAGGCTGTGGGAGGTGAGCGAGCAGGGACATCAGTCTGGGGGCAGGACCCAGGGTTGTTGTTGTTGGAGTTTAACAGTGACCCACTAAAAAGTGGGCTCTCACTGCTCTGGAGAACTTGCAGATGAAAAGCTGCAGGAGCTGACTTCTTTCTTCGTGGTGGCACCCTTGGGGCAAAGGGAGCACTCTGGGGAGGCAGAACAATGGCTTCAGCCATGCTTGCTGAGGGGGACTGCCTTTCACTGTTTCCCCGGCTCTCCTGAGGCTTCCCAGCTTGTGGCGTTCTGGGTTTAGGGACTGGAGTAATCTTGGTTGGACAAAGAATAGCTCTGTCATCTAGATGGGGCTCTAGCAAGCCAAAAGGAGACTGTACTGTCTGTTGGTCAAACTGCTCTTCTGTAGATGTGGCCTGAGGGGGCAAAGGAAGAAGAAATTTG
This sequence comes from Myrmophylax atrothorax, assembly GCA_026770055.1. Taxonomy (NCBI): domain Eukaryota; kingdom Metazoa; phylum Chordata; class Aves; order Passeriformes; family Thamnophilidae; genus Myrmophylax; species Myrmophylax atrothorax. The sequence goes on from JAOXXN010000446.1 coordinate 54,271,204, forward strand.
AGAATAAAGCAGGTACCTTAAACTGTGAGTCATTACTGGTGCAAGTCTTACTGATGGCATTGCTAAGAAAAGCTGACAGTCCCGGAAGAAACAAAAGCAATACAAAGAGGAGGCTTGACAGCACAACTGTACCTGCTGGGCTCTGCTCATGCAGTGTGCCTTGCACCTGTGTTCATTTACAGAGCTATTTGAGAACAGGGACCCTACAGCCTGTTCACTTCCCACATGGGAAATACATCTCTTTCTGACCATCTCCCTTTCACTTTAGGATTTTGCTCTGGGCCAAATTAACACAGCTCTGTGAAGAGTTATTTATTTGTGACAGCTCTCTGCTGACTAATGTTATTTAAGCAAGAATGCATGAGGAGGCCTAAATTAATGGGCAGATGCCTTTGGGTACATCCTGATAGATAAGATTGAAGGACAATTAGCTTATGCTATCCCAATAAATGCATTAGTGGCTCTGTCCTGTCTCACTGATGCTAGGAACTGAAGATAAAAGTAAGCTCTCAAAGTACAGTCTAGCATCTATCCACCATTTAAAAATATATAAATAATGAGCCCCACTCAGTCTAAGATGGCAAGGGCTGCTTCAGATTTCTCAGGCTTGGTGAGTCAATGAAAGCATTTAAATTCTTTATTACTCTTGCATACTAGTAAAAGATAATATACAGACTTTTTAATGCAGGCAAAATATGTAGTCTATATTTTATGGGGGACTTATCTAACCCTGCCACTTCTGTCTCTATGCTATTGTCAAGTTGCCTACATTTGACTGCATGCTCCTTTAGTGAGGTGGATTGGGTAGAAGTTTTCAAGTACACAACTCCCATCTGACCTCCCTAAGATGCAGGAAGGAGTGGAATTCCAAAGCAGAGTCAAACTGAAATAGATCTATTCCTGCGGAAGTTCTCACCTAACTAAGACCAAAATAGCAATCCCTCTCAGCTCCCTTTCAGGAGTGACCTGGGAATGGCAACAACATAAACAAAACAAACTGATCAGGACTTGGCATGGACTGTGCTCTCTGTGGTTTTTGTTTGGTTTTTTTATGTGAATCTGCTAAGTAAAGATGGCACAAAGTCCATTACGGAGAACAGGTGAATGCCTTTAACAAAGGAAGGTAAGGCAGGAGCCCTAACAACTTAAAACAGAGCTTCCTCAGCAGAGGTTCTGTCAGAGGAAGAATATAAAAGGTTATATTTGTCTTTCTCTGGTACTTAAATTGCTTTCAACATTAAATAATCATTTTAGCAGCTCTAGAGGTGAACTATTATCTTCATTTTAGAGACCTGACAGAGATTAAAACCTGAACACCTACAGATTTGTATTTTTAAGAACCTGAATTCTTGAGTAGACTCCAGAATTCAAATTCAAAGGCTGAATCCCATTATAAGGTGTGCAAGAAAAGCAAGGACATGGGATGCAGAACTGATGAAGAAGCTGCCTCACATCATTACAGAGCAAAACACTCATGGTCCAAAGCAAACACTGTGATGAAGAAGAGATTAGTCTTGAATTCTGATAAGGTTTAGACAAACCAGAAAAAAAGTAACAAAATCTAAGAGAATGGACTGACAAATAGAAAAACTGAACATGGCTCTCCTTCCGACCTTTCTTAACATTTTATGCAAAATCATTTCAGTGCCTGCTGACATGACAGGCCTTCATACAAACTGTTTAACAGCCCACCCCTCCTGCCATTGTTTGCACTGTGTAATGGAGGCTGGATGCATTTTGCTGCAACTGTCTTACATTTTCCACCTTGACACCGGTCCTTTGCAGAAGGACTGGCTTCTTTGGGGTTGGAACTTTGGGTGGCGGGCGGTGAGGCACAGGCACTGGTCCTGCCTGCGACCCTTGAAACGATGCTGACTTTGGGATGCTGGGAAGAGGCTCAGGTTTGGTGGAAGTTTGGTTTCTGGTTGGAACAGGCTTTCCTGTATCTTCCTGTAGTCCTGAAAAGCAAAACCAAATATGCATTTCAGCCTGATCAGAATGTAGCTTCCAGATATTTTCTTTCACAATCATGTTTCCCAAAATGTTCAGACCTAAGGGGCTCCCTCAGGCTAAGAAAGTAGGTTTCAGAAATAAGCACAGACCTTTGCAATCCTGTCATATTTTTTAGAGGCTGTTAGGGAAAAACTCCCCTGTCTAAAATAATTTCAGGCCAAACTACCAGTGCTGTGCCACCATTCGTCCAAGTGGAAAAAGTACTGGTGGAGGGTTCAGGACTACTCTCCTTTTGCCCTTATCTGGAAAATCAAGATAACGATACAAAGCATGTCTTGTAGAGTACTTTGGGAAGAATTGTAAATGCCAACTGGTGGTACAACACAAGGGATTGAAAGTGATGCTGACCAGACTAGTTTTCTCACCCACATCAAGAGAAATGCTTAATGTGAATTTCAAAACTCATGAGAAGTAAACCTGATTTCAAAATTAAATGAACAGCACTGAGGAACAAACTTAAAGATGCCTTTATGATATTTCTAAATAAATTAAATTAGTCCAGACTGCATTTATTCTATTTATAAATGAAAAAGGGATGTTTTTCTCCTAAGCTGAGAGCCTTGCAAACTCAGGTAGCCATTCTCATTTATACAGCATCAGCAGAAAGACTGCACGCAAACCTGGAGGGTACATTCACAGTACCTAAGCTACCTTCCTCTGTAACTTGCCTTTGCAAGAGGCTCTCTTCTCCAGGGACTGCATAGAGAGACTAAACACAGAGTAGCCTTTTAGCTTAGCTATTCAAGCTGAAGTGGTGCAAGCTTCTATCTAGGTTACAACTATACTTGCTGTCTAAATGTGAAGAGAATCCAGGTTATTTCTCCTGCAGCTGTATTTGCTCTGTAGTTCTGCTTGGAATAGTGAGCATTCACTAAATAGAGCAGCAAATATCTTTTATGCAACTCTGAGCTAACACAGCATCATGAGTTTAGTAAGATCCCATCAAACTTTTCTGACTAAATCTGGATATAAATAACCTAAGGTGCTCCTAGTAGCAGGTTCTACAACAAAATATAAAACTTTAATCATCTTCAAAAAAGGTTAGTATTATCAGAACTGACAGAGAATACCACATACAATTTTGCAAGAATGTGTTCATGTGAAATTTTGAATAGAAATATGTGCATCTGGGCTATGATGAGATGGATGAATACACCTACAGTTTTCTTTAAATAAAGATTTTTAGAAGTCAAAAAGAAAGCTGTGCTCACCTCCTTTAGCTTCCATAAGACATCTAATAGCTTCTTCTGCTTCCTCAGCTGTGGTGGTTTTGATCTGCTTGACATTGTAAGGTTTGCTTATTCCAGTCCGGACTTTAGGCTTTAAAAAAAAAAAAGAATGAGTAATCTCGAGAGAATGGATTTTTTGTGTATACCTTTAATTTTACAGCTAAGATCATACACCTGTAAAATTCTGTTCTTGCCAGTGGCTATTCAGAATGTAGTACAAATACTAAAGAATCTTTCAGCAAATGCTACATCTTTGCTACCAGCTGACAGACAGGCCAATGCCTGACTGCCACAGCTCATCCCTTAGCCAGTGTTCAATGGCTTTAGGGTTCTCAGGAACCCTTGTTCAATGCATAGGGTTCTCATCCAGCGAGACAGGATTGGGAAGGTGTTTCTACATTCTGGTCTTGGTCTCCTTAGAGGACTAGCAGCCTTGCTGGCAATAGTCAAGACTTTTCCTGCATTTTGGGCACTGTCATGGCCCATCAAAATCGAGGTGAGAAAAGAATTAGAGCATATTATGATGGTGCTGAAAATTCAAGTTAACATCTGTCAGAAAGCAGTACGTGGAATAAACCAACAATGCCCTGGTCTCGCACCATTAATTCTCTCTCTCCCTCTTTGGTCTTCCTGGTTCCTGGCACTTTATTAACATTTTTCTGCTGTCTAGCAGGGCCTACAGTCTGATATTACAGTACTAGAAGTTATCTTAGCACTTTCAGCTCAGACATGTGATGGACTTCCTTCCTTGTATGACAGGTGCATCCTGTAAGTGATGCTACTTATCAGTGTAGATGGAAGAGATCAGGACAATGCCATGAAGCTGTGCTGAGCAGCAGGACTCACTGGCTGCTGAGGAGCACCAGGTAGCAGCTTTGCTGTTGCCAGGATGGAGCAGGTGGAATGGCTTCCTGGAGAACCATCTGAGGGGGACTTTTTGCCTGATGTTCCAGCTGAAAGAGGAATAAAAATAGCTTTTTACATTTGAGAGGTGGTGCAACATTTTATCTGCAATGAAGCAAAACCAATGTGTCTGGAAACTGCTTGTGATAAATAAAAGAGGTGAAGATGTGCTGTCACCCTCCCTGCTCCTCAAGGGACAGACATATTAGACAAGACCTTCCTGTAGGACACTGAGGACCTTCAGTCCTTCTGCATGGGTTTAATCTAGGCAGAGTGATGTGCTGAACAATCACTGGTCTAATCTAAGGTGAAAAAAAAAATCTCAACATGGAGTAAAATGCTGAAATCTTGAACTGTTTCAGGAAGCAGTTTCCTAGTTAATCTTGCTTTCATCTAATAATCAAATAACCTCAGCTGAGCATTAAGACGGCTTTCTAGGCACAGAAATACAGATACCAGTGTTGGCACTTCTGTGCAACAGACTCAGAAATGCGTGGGAAGAATCCTGAAGAACTCATCTAGAATGATAAGCCTGACAGAACGTTTAATTTAAGACTGGAAAATGTACACAAAAGAGATATTTTTGGGCTGCAAGAAAAATGGGATGTATAGCTTGTCTAATACAGAAAGCAAAGATGATTATGCTGATCTAGTTATCAGCATTCATCCAAAAGTAGCGACAAAAACAGGAGCAGCACAGCACTGATGGCATCTCAGAAGGGCAGAGCTTAGACAAAGAGCATCACTTCCCCTTTGTGCCTCACTGAAAATCATAAGCCACGTTGTATTTCTTTCATAAAAACAAAAGCAAGAATTGCTTGCAAAGCAGGAAGGGACAAAAACTGTCCAGAACAAGTATTTTGTCAAACCTTTTTAAAAGTATGATTACAATTAATGGTGAAACCAAGAAACTGTAAGAAAACACTCTGTGACTTTGGAAGTTAGCAGGCATAAATACCAATATTTTTACTGCCACAAAGTGGCTGCTCAACTCGCTAACCTGAGTGATGAATAAGTGTGAAACATACAGGCCATTTTATCCTTACCAAAGGCGCTTTTTTTGTGGAGTATCTGTCATCGTAAAGACAAACTTCTCCCATACTAACAGGAGTCATACTCAAGCTGAGACAGGCTGGGAGGTGAGTTCAACTAGTACAAGTCCCTCAACATGGACATTTCAGAACAAGGTACTACTTTCTTTATCATCAAGAAGCTGCAGGCCAAACCTGCCCAGCTGGGGTCAACACAGCGTTAAAGAAAGTTAAACTCACCAGGAGGGGGAGGCCTCTGTGGTGGCTGAAGCGGCCGAGGCCTGGTAGGAATGGACAGAGACCTGCTTGGCATCCGGCGGTGGCATTCCCCACTTGCCTCCAGCTCCCGCTTCAGATCAGCCAGGTCTGCATCATCTATGGAAAATTTCGGAGGTGTTTGTATTAGATACTCGAAGGGTGAGATACCCCGAATCCGAGTGGTCAGGAGAGGTGACTGTGACTGGCACACCTCAGTCAGGTATCTCAGCAGCACGACATGGCTCCTTTCATACTGCTTTGCTCTCCCCCAGTGTCTGCCTGCTCCCACTGCAGGAAACACCTACCCTTTTGACAAATGCTTCTCCCTCTCTCTCCTTTTCCTTATTAACAGTTTGTCCTGACTGCCTGTATCTGATTGCAGGGTTACTAGTCACCTTGTTAGATTCTGAGATTTTTACAGCCAGACTTGGTGGCAACCTGTTCTCATTCAAACTGTCATGGCTAGTCATGGCCAGTTCCTTGCTCTTTCACTCTGAACACAGGAATTCCATCTGAGGATTAGACACCTTTCCTTGCTCAGGAGAACTCTTTCTATGCCAGAGAAAAATCTGTCTGAATGGCTCACTCATCACATCTCTGCTTTCCAGCAACATCTCTTAACAGGTACACCTGCCTCAATCTAGACCTTGGCTGCACCTTACATCACTAAGTCATTACTCAGTCTTTCATCTCATCTAAGCCTGTCTGACAGCTGGAGAGAAGAGAAGGAGGGATTGCTTTATTCTCCCAGTCTGCTGTAGTGAAGGTTTCCACTTCAGTCCTCTCACCCTTCCACGGCTGCCGAGCCATGCAGCTCTGTTCTTTAGGGCTCCAAGATCCACTGGGTTTAGTTTTGTCCCCGTGGTTTGGAGATGGGGAAGCAATTGCATAGCAGAAGTCTCTCATATTTTGGGCATTTTTAAACAAGTTGTTTTTCAGAAAGCTGTGTTCTGCAGGGAATACTGAGCTGCCTCATAGCCTCCTACTCCCACTCAGCGGTGGATGGCAGCCACAGCTTGTGATCTGCTCAGTGTACCCTCCCTCTTCTACGCGTTTTCTGTACTTCTAAGCTGCAGATACAGACTCATCAGTAGGATCCAAGGAGTCATGCAGGCACCTAGAAGCATTGTTTGAAGTTCTGGCAGTGAAACTGAACAGGACAAAAAACAGCCATCACCACCCAATATCTTCTCCCAAAAGGCTGCTGGCAGAGACATCAATTTCACAAGGCTATGCCCTTTTCTGACCTCAGAAACACAGGTACACACTGTTGTGCCTGTCACTGGTTTCCAGCTGTGTCTACACCAGCTACACAATCATCACACCTTCAATTAGGAGTTACTCAGGCAGAATTGGAAGCTTATAGAGGCATCTGAAATTGCAGACACTCTAAGATGAATTGAATATATCATATTTTGAGTTGTGTGAGATCATGACCCAAACTTGACCTCCTTCCAACTATACTCCATAATCTCTCTTTACTTTATGATATTTTTGGTGGAGAAGAGTTAGTGTGGGTGACATGAATCACTGCAGTTCTCTGTGGCTTAATGAATCATCACACAGTAGGCCAGAGGTGCTTGGAGGGCAGGGCACCCTATAATAAAAGTGATTGGCTTCACAGTATTTAATAATGACTCCTTGACTCCAGGTTAGGTTTCCAGGTCTGGCCACACTGCACCCAGACTATGACTCAAGGCGGGCAAGAAAGCCATAAATCACTGTTTGGAAAAGCTGTCTGTGCAAACGTACAGGATTTCATTTAATCTTTTTGAACTCTGCTTCTGACTCAACCTTTGGAGGTATTAAAGTTTTTACTGTTATGTCAGAAGACAAAGCACTTCTGAGAGAGTGCAGAATGACAGCTACTGAATCACTTGCTGTCACAATGAGGTGTTTAACACGTAACCCAGTCTGTCCACGCTTGGCCACCAAAGTGTGTCCTGATCACATCCCAGTGTAAGACCACCACTGCCTTGGTGAGTTCTTGCTGCAGTTTTTGTCAGTATTCTCTTCACAGCTTTACCTTCTCCTTACCAAGACGAGTCACAATAATGTGAAAACAAGCCATGTGACCAAGAAAAAAGGTAACACACTTAGGAAGCACTACAAGAATGAATAGGTATGTTCTGTGAACCTCAATTTCTTCAGAAATAAATCAAATGGGAACAAAGGAGAAACTTTAGGCCTCGGAAGTAATTCGAAGAAAACAATCTCCCAGCTTACACCTGACTGCTCTGCCACTGCTACTATTGAAAGGACAGAGTTGAGCCCATCACTGAGTTAACAGGATTCATTTGGTTTGATTTTGCACTGGCCCTAAGAAAATAAAATAACATACAATTATTTTTCATATGCCCTGGTGCCAAAAACCATCAAATTGATAAAAAGACTTAGTTTCTTATGGCTATAAAACTAAACCAGCATTTTTCAGCACTCTTGTCTTGCCCTGAGCTAGAGAGAAGAAGAATCTAAGCTTTATGGCTGTTATGCCTGAGGGCTTCAGGTAGAGTCACTAACTCAAAGCGAGTTGAGCATGAATAGGTACTACAGGAGGACCTAGAATAAAAATATAAATGAACATGAAAATACAGACAACAGGAGAACAAACAACAAACCTTCAGGTCTTACTTTAAGGAAGGTAGATACTTTACCTTTATACAGCTGTGGGTTTTGTTCAGCTTTGTTTGAAAGAGCTATGGATGCACAATGCCTGGAGCCCTCAGACACCTCTTCTGTTGCATCTGCTACTAGGTGTTGATCCAAAGCATCATCTAAATAATCATCTTCATCCTCTATATCACCTGCATTAAAATATTACATAACACAGAATTGGTGAGCAAATGCATTCTCTGTCTATATACCACCAACTACTTAACCTGTACTATCAATTAATTTAATATATAGGCTGGGCAAGATTCTTGTGTAATCAACCCATGTGTTTCATGACAGTGTGTCTCTATACAGACAAATGTACCAGACACTGAATTTGCTAATGTATAACACTAAATTGACAGGATGACCTACGTAAGTTCTGTGCCCAGGCACACTGCCAGGTCATGGCTTTAGTTACAATCCTCTCTTTAAGAAACATGGCTTGGTTACAAATTAAGATATCACTGACACTCACAGTGTACCTTTCCTGTGCAACCAAAGTCAGTTAAGCAATTTCTCACAACTTAGCTTAGAAACCTGTTGCTTACCTTCTGAGTCATACTCCAGACTTGAGAAGTCAAAATTTTCTTCCAGAAGATGGGAATTTGCTGTGGGGGACATGGGGACATAGCTGTCCCGTTTTCGAGCAATTTCCTCATGAAGGCCCTTTAGCCAGTCTTTGGTCTTGGGCTGGATCTTCACTGTTCTGCCTTTAACCTAATGCAAAAAAAAATTGTTTCCCTTCGCCAACCAACTTTACAAAATGAGGACACCCGAAGAGAGAATAAGCAAGTACTGTCTGTTATATAACTGCTTCAGAAATTGATGCAACTAATGCTTCACTTCAGAAGCTAAATAACCCCATTTTCAGACTGTAACAATATTCTTGAAAGAAAATGAGCTTCACAGCTCAAAAGCACTGCTGCTGCATTTGGGAAATATTGGAGAAACAGGTGAAACATCAAACAATCAAATGGATACTGTGATGGTAATATTGGTGGGGGGGGGGTTCAATTTTTGAGTCAGCAGGTTTAAAACACAAAAGATTTTGTTGCCTGCTGCTGCCATCTTTAAGGAGACTCTGACCAAAAAATCTCATACATGATGGTTGATGTATAAGCAGAAGTATATTATTCAATAGATTAGGACTGCAGCTGTTTATATATGTTGCTCTATGACATTTGGGGTGAAATGTATTTGAATGAGCAGCTTTGACAGGGAAATTAGTTTGAAACATTCCCAGTCCAGGTTCCTAACACCATCACACACTGTATATAAAATTGTGTTTCAGTCCATGCCAAAAAATACATCCATGGCATGAGACAAATTAAAAGACAAAGCTGCAAATATTAAGGAAGAATGAGAGTTAAATCCATTACTTGAGTGTTTAGTTTATAGGGCAGCCCCACAAACAGTTTTGTCAGCATAAATGAGGGGATGATGAATGGTAGAGAGTACATGCACGAGAAGGAAGAGCAGGAGATGGGAAGGTAAACACCTGCTGCTAATGCTGAATTCACCATGGAGGCCATTGAGTCATGTTGTTCCAGCTTGGTAGAAGGAGTTTATTTGATACACTTAAGCAAAACAAAAAATCTCCAAACCACAATCATGAGGATTCTTTGGCAACAGCATAAAGTCACACAGAGTCTCAGGAGAACTGCTTAAAATGCCAGAACAATGACCAAGTCCATGTATTCTGCAGTGCTATCAGACCCCAGATCCTAAGCACTGCTTAGGAACTCCATGAAAAGTCACCTCATGCCATCCTGACACTGAAATACTGCATTAAAAGCCTCACAGTGATGAAAGCTAAGGACTTTGTGAGCACTAACTTTCTTTGAAATAATGCTACTTGATTTATCTAGAAACTCAACTAAGCAGCCACTTTTGAGAAATTTCTTATAAAATTATTGTTATAGGTTTGAGACAATCTTACTTTGACACCATCTATATCCATAACATGAAGAGCTGACTTGCTGTCTGCAAAAGTCACCAGCATTTGGCCTCCATTGATCCTAGGGAAAAAAAGCAGAGGAGAAAAAACTGTGCATTTTACTCCACCATTGAATAAAACCACTTAAAGGCAAGCATGACAGTTTTCTATCATACATAGCTTTATATATGATACATAAATGTATTAGGCTTTAGTTGTATTTTCCTTCACAATTCTGTTTTTTGGGGAGGAGTAGGTGATTTATGAATCCCAGCTGGGCTCCTCTCCCATCCTCCCTTGTGTGACCCCAGCACCCTGTCCTTCACTGGATTGCCCCTGGAGCAGCAGTACAAATATCTCAGGAGGTTACCCAGCCCAATGTCCACACTCCCTCTGTACTAACTTCCATGGCTCTGCATATCCTTCACCTCAGACGACACGTGATGCTTCCAAAGACTAGGATCCCACCAAGATCTAATGCAATTAAAATCAAACCAAACTAAAACCACCGAAGCATGTTCTTTTCTTGCTCCTTTTCTTCACAGGCAAGGTGAGGCTGCTGTTCCTGCAGGGCTGCTTTTGAATCTGTACCTTATATTTGTACTTCATAAAACTATACAACAGGTCACCTTTCAACAGCTTTCTCCATTAATAAATGGATCAAATACAACACAAACAAGTTTCTGGTGGTGTTTCCCAGAGGTCAACTGTTAGGTCTCTTGCCTGTATTTCTCAAAACACAGCTGTATTGGAGCCCTGCACAGAATCAATCAGAATGAAATCAAGCTGCTCTGCCAGAAGGTGTCACACTCTCCCTCAAACCCAGCAGGTGACAGCTCTGCGAGAAGCTGTACTATTAACAAACTAGCAACAGACCTCCAACAGAAAGGAGAGCCAGCAGGAAATCCTGCTGAGTGTGAAAGAGTGGTGGAAGAGAGCAGATCTTCTCAGAGGAAGTGAAGCAGGGCCCGAGGACCCACCAGAAGCAGCAATGCACTGAAGGAAGGCCTGAATCTAAAGGTGATTATTTACACCAAAGTCTGTGCTTTATGATGCTGGCCTGAATAAAATTGTCTTCCACTCAGCCAAGACAGCTGTTAGACTATCTCTTTAACAGGTTGTCAAGAGGTATAAGATACTCAAAACATTTGTATTAAATTTCTAATTAAGGACTCAACACGCAGTACAGGAATTCAACAGAGTACCTTGCAATACGAAGTTAACTCTGTAGGGACAAAAGGGATTTTCTAGTCCATGTGTTTAATAGATGACACACCATTTCAGATCCCAGACTTACCTGACCAGAACAACAGTGCCATAAACCTCAAACATTTGCATAAGCTCTGTACGCAAGTCCTCAGGAAATTCATTTTTCTCTTCAGGTGTTGGTGATAGCAGATTTACCACTACTGTGGCATCCAGTGGTCCCTGGAAAGATGACACTTCCCGGAAAACACTCTCACGGGCAGCTTCATTAACTTCCTGGACTTCCACCTCTACAATAGCTAACACTGGCCTACAGGAAACAAAGGAAAAATGCTTATTTAAAAATAAGAAATGCTTATATAAAACTAAAATCTATGTCAAGAAGTAGGACAGGTAAGCTTCATTTTATCCTGCAGTGGTCAAGATCATGCCTTGAGCACTATTAATTGTATTCCCACTCCTGCATTAGCTGAATGTAACAATGAGGACACACCATAAAGGAATTTACATAGCAATTGTATGTAGCACTTTTGGCAAACCTACAGACTGAAAATACCGGGATACTTCACTCATTATCAAACAGCTGTGTCCCAAAACATCTAAAGATCAGGATGGAAATTTGCTATTTTCTGTCTGACAAGGCCACATAAAGATATCTTCTTCCAAAAATCAAGGACAAGATACTCTCAGTGTATAATGTTTTATGTAACAAATATATGTCAATCCATCACATTATAAGCAGCTAGGGCTGCAAACTTGTTTCTTGAGCCATTTCTTACAAATTATGTCTGTGTGTGTTAGATCTGAACAAAATTGAGAGAGCTGCCTGAAAGAGTGAAACTCATCTCAGTGGGTGCAACCCACATTCTCAGACTTTTCCTGCATGTACACACACAGCAGTAACTGGGGTGGCTGCTCTTATAACTATGTCAAAATTGCTGCCTCCTACTTGTAACAGACCTGCTCTTGAATATGCATTACCAAAGCATACGAAAGCAACAACAGCAAAGCAAGAAAGGGATAGTAAAGTGGAAAAATGTATAGGAAGCATTAACTATTTCCTGAAGCACTGTGAATCATAATGCATTTCCATATGTCACCAAGATATAGCTATGCCCTTTCTCTAGCACAAACTTTGGGAAAGCAAACCTGCTGACTGTAACTAAAAAGCAGCTTTTGCAGTCAAGTTTGCTGAAACAGAAAGCCATGTATAACAGCCACGTTTCATGGATTGCATCCTCAGGGTCCTATATAATGAGTGCAGCAGCTCCACTGTGCTTTTCGGAACACAGCAATGTCAAAGCCTTGACACAGAGAAATTGATTGCAAGAGGCATATTCTTCCATTGCTGGAGGAATACAGAATAGTTCTTGCATGCAAGAGAAGCACAGAGACAGCTACTGGGGGTCACTGAGTGCTGCTAGGAGGAACAGTACTGTAGCGTTTCCACAGGGCATGCAAGGGGTGAGACAAATATTACTCTGAATGCAAGGGACCTTTCAAAGTGTATTTATTACAGAACTTGTTTCTCAGAAGTGAAGCAGAGAAGTTTAACAAAGAAAGGTCAACCATATCCCTAAAGTGAAGTTAATTATATGGATCAACCCAAACCACAGGCCTTTGATTTTTCTTCCTTCTCCCATCTCCACCTTTAAGGGAGGTGCAGAAGACTACTGTGAAGAGGTCAAACCTGGCCCTGTGTGGCCTGGCTTACACCTCTTCGAGCCATGCAGTCCCAACCTCCTCCCCTCCCACAGCAAGCTGCACGGAAGTCCATCAGAGCAGCTTCCTTAGGTGTCAGAGCTTTTCAAAGCCAAGCAACAGAAAGCCCTGTTTTCTGCACCTGTTGCTGCAACTTATCCAGTGTTTCCTGAGATCACAGTGCAGCAAAAATAAACATGTGACTGTAAGTATTTTCCACCCTGGTATAAAACCCACTACGCAGGGGAAAAACCCCACCACACAGATACTGAACAATAAATAGGGGTGTAATTCCTGTTATAATTAGACTTGGCCCCTCACTCTGAAGGTGTAATTCAGTATGACACATTCTAATGTGGTGGTCTTGCCTCTGATTGTTTGTGTAGGACTTTACCTGTGGTCAGACGCTTGCAGCTCCGCTCTCCCATAATACATCAAGGCTCCAGGGGTCCAGGTGTGCCTGACTTTGGTATCGGCATTCAGATCACTGTCTAGAAGATTGATCTCTCCAGCTATGCAGCACAAAACATAATTTAAAACTCACTCAAAGCAGGTTTAACTAACAGTTAAACACTATTTTATTAGGATACTCTTCACAGACCCCAGTAGCAGGAGGTGGGGTTTTTTTGTTCTTGTATATACCCTTCAAGGAAGAGCTTGTATCCTGAAAGATTTACAAAGTATGGACTAGAAAAAAGATACAGAAAGGACTGGGAGTGCAACCAAGGCAGCTGATCACTAGAATAAGGCACCTGCAAAATGGTTGACCTGAGTGCCACACAATTAATACCTGTACAACTCGGGTTGATAGAGCCATATTAATATTTTGCCTCCTCTCCCATTACTTAGCATAGAAACAGACACTGTACTTGGAAATTACATTGCTAATCTGATATTCACAGGGATTGGAGAAATAATACACAAGAGAGGAGAGAAAGCAAAACCATGCCCATCCAATCTTCAAATACCTCTTTTGCAATGCATTGAGGTGACAGAAAGTGCCCAGACATTATGCTAGTTAATAACAGGAAAGGTTTTAGATCACTGTTTGGGCAAATGGATAACTCTATCTCTTTTCTGTGGAGTTGAAAACAAGTTCATATGAAATATGGCATTTCTGCCAAATCACTCACACTGGGGCTACACTTTCTTCTCAGAAAGTGAGTAGTCCTTTAGCCTGTAACAATAATAAGAAGCAACACAAAACAATTAGAGCTGAGAGGCAGAAGAGCCTTGCCACCAGCAGTAAAGGAGCGAAATTCTAGTAGTGAACTAAGAAAAGCTTTGCAGGGCTGAGAAGTTGGGTGAACAGACAAGGGGTCAGTTATATATTCATGTGAGACAGCTGTGAGAGTCCTACAAGCTCTAAAGAAAGGAACCTGCCTTGACTCTTGCAGACCAGCTAGTCAGAATCCTACGTTCTGTGTGTACACCAAATACTGAAGTTCTCCAGGGGCAAGCCTTGCCATGCAAAATAAGGAATATGCATTGAAAATGCTGAAGGGTGTTCTTTCTCCTAAAATGAAAACAGTCAGCACAAGAGGGCTGTCTTAACTTGCTTATGTCTCACACAGCTTTTCTTTCCCAAATTGCATCTCTATCAATGGCTTAAGCTCCTCATTTTACTTTTTTCATTCCTTAAGTAAGAGTGAATAACTGTATAACACTAACATGTACTCTCTGATTGCCCTAGTTTTGCTTTGTAGTTTTTACACTTAACATAATCATGGTATGACTTAAATTCCAAGCAGACGTTTCCAGGCATGTGAAAAATCACATCTGCAGAGACAGACCAAATTAATTCTCCAGAGATTACACTTTCAATATGAATTTATTCAAACTGAGAAAGACTGGAGATAGATGTTTCTGCAGACTGAGAGAATGGTTACGAAAACTGTCCCTGGATACACTTCAGAAATACTTTTCATTTTGTAACTGTAACTTTTGAATAACAAGTGAAAACAGCCCTTCTGTTGTGCTTGCCACTTGCGATCTCAAAGTACTTTATAAGGACTAATTAATGAAATCTCCTCCAATTTTCAGCAGAAATATTCCTAAGAATTACCAAGACAGAAGAAATTACAGAAAACTGCTTATACATCTACTGAGGACAGCAGTTATAACAATATAGCCATTATAACACAGGAACCTTATGTGGACTAATGATTCTGTTGAAAAACAACATAATCATTTCTATATTGCTACAGCTGATTTGTTTTCAGTTCCTCAGTGAGCTCCCAGCACCTTTTTGATCTGTAGCATGAAGCTTTTGTTCACACAATCAAGACGAAAGGGCTTTCTCTATCTCTGCAAGTTAATCCAGTGAAGCAGAAAGAACATCTGCTTGAGTAAAGTATCATTCAATAGATTAAATTCCCCTGGGTTCTGGATGAATTCTATAACACAGAGTCACAGAATATGCTGAGTTGGAAGGGATCCACAAGGATCATGAAGTCCAGCTTGTAGCCCTGTACAGGACAATCTCAAAGCATCACACCATGTACCTGAGAGTATCACCCAAATGCTTCTTGAACTCTGTAAGGCTTGGTGCTGTGACCACTTCCATGGGAAGCCTCTATTCCAGTCCCAACCACTCTCTGGGTGAAGAATCTTTTTCTAATATCCAGCCTAAACCTCCCTTGACACAATTTCAGGCCATTCGCTCGCATCCTGTTCCTGGTCACCACAGAGAAGAGATCAGTGCCTGCCCCTCCTCTTCCCATCACAAGGAAGTTGTAACTGCAATGAGGTGACCCCTCAGTCTCCTCTTCTCCAGGCTGAACAGACCAAGTGATCTCACCCCGCTCCTCATATGGCCTCTCCTCAAGGCCCTTCACCACCTTTGTTGCCCTCCTTTGGACACTCTCCAACAGCTTAATATCTTTCTTATCTTGTGGTGCCCAAAGCTGCACACAATATTCAAGGTGAGGCCACATCAGTGCAGGGCAGAGCAGGACAATCAGATAAAGAAGGAAAGATCCTACTTACCTGTTTTTTCAAAAGGCAGTTTTTTTCTCCACCAAAGCACTCTGTCAGTCCATGCTGGGGTTCTGCATTTATCACTCGTATCATAAGCCTCTGAGCCAACGTCATATTTATATGTTGGTCCAAAATTAATAGTCCCTTCATGGAAGTCTTTAAATATCTATTAAAATAAATAACATATCTTTCATTAAGTTACAGATGAGGCAGGTCCCATTGTGATGTATCAACTTCTTTGCAAACCAACAATGTACTGACTTTTACACAGATTGTTACATTCACATGCTACAAACAAGGTTCTGAAAACGCAACTTCCTCACTCTCTCAAGGAACAAGATCAAGCCAACATGCAGGTATTCAAAACAACGAGACACACTGCCTTACTTTTCCACTGGATTTTTGCTGTTGCAGCTGATCAAATTCCAAAAGTGTCTTCCAATCTTGACGTTTGAGAAAATAAAAGACTTCTTCATATGTTAGATCAATGCGATAGTTAAAATCACCACACCAGAAGACATAGTCATGTGAGAACAAGCTCTGTCCCTAGGTCAGAGGTACAGAATACTGTTAATGTTAAATTACATTCATGAAAATACCTTTAAAATGCACTGAAATGTACAATTCAGTCTCTCTGAATTACTAAATAGTGGAACTACTCATCACATTCTATTAATTAAAATTCATCTTGTTCTAAATTAGAATGGTTCCTTCATCTCTTTGGCATCCTGCTGAGCTGAATTTTGTAAACAAGAGTGTCAGACTCTGACTCCTCTTTCCTGAAGGTATGGCAAAGCTGGAATACACCTTTATATTCACAGTTTGGCCATCATGAATATTCAAAATATATGTTTGTTTCCCTAACACATTCCACATGCATGTATTTACATATTCTAAATATAACACAAAATGTGGTTCTGCTACCAAGGCACATTCAGCAACAAAGCTCCTGAGTAAGAATAAGCTCCAAATTTGATCTTATGTGCACATCACAGTTTTGTAAACGTATTGAAATAAATGTCAATCAGTATTCACTCCAGCTGTAAATTTAGTATC
>JAOXXN010000446.1:54291460-54302039 GCA_026770055.1 Myrmophylax atrothorax
GCCAGTTTATAATGCCATGTCTTCTCCCCTCCAGGAAGTTTACTGCTTTTAGGCACATCTAGTTTCTTGATAATGTTCTTATGTTTCAAATTAAGTATAATACAATAATAAAACTATTAGAAAAGTTTTTCCTCTTCTTCTTGTCCCTTCCAAACAGATCAGCAAGACCTTATTTCTGAAATATGGGGAATTTCTACAGAATATACTTTTCAAGTTTACAATGATCCTTAAAATAATGATAATAACTGAATTTACTATTATCTTTCCTTTTACTTATGTACATATGGGAATCTGCTTTTCAGACAGTTAACAATTTAATTAGTGTTCATATGTGTTAAAACCCAACTTCACAATTTGTGATGGATTTTTCATTCAATTAAAGAGCAACAGATCACAACCCAAAGTTCATTAAATCAGATGCAGCAAATTCAATGATTATTGGATACAATTCTTTATATCTAACTCCTAAACGAGTTCTGTACTCTATGTTGTTAATTACTTAGCATTTCAGTGTCATGATTAGCATACACTTTACTACAGAAAGGTAACTTGGTAAAGCAGACCACCTGCTCTCAGGATAATTTCTCCAAGATAGCCAGACTTCCCCCAGAGCAAAGCATGGCTGTCTGATCAGATAAATATATGATGAGATCATTGTTGTAACCAACCCCAGGACCATGCATGTACTTCCCAGGGAGAAAATTTTGCTTTCCAGAGAGAATTCAAGCAGATCTGGGCAAGAATATTACTGATTTTAAGAAGGCAAATGCAGAAAAATGCTAAATCTCATTTGAGGTATTCTCAGAAATTCATGACCTAAATGATGCCGGATATTACAGGTCCTCTTTCCCCACCCTCTTCATTTTTTTTCTCTCTTCCTCACTCATCTTTTGTATCTTTTTTCCCCCCCCTTTAATTTCCTGTCTTTTCCTCACAGCAGGACACCACCAGAAGACACCCTAAGGGAGGCAACGGAAGAACATCAAAGTTTTCCATGAAACAATGGGGTTTAAGCACTCCGAAAGAAGCACATGTTCAGTCTTTTCACTCTAAAGAGTTCTCCCTTCCTGCCCCCTGCCTACTCAACTCCTGTTTGATATTCATCTGATTTGCATTCATGGCAAAGGTTATGCAGAGACAACCCACTGTAAATTCAACTGCTTGTCTTTCACCAATCCTTTCACTGCTGTATAAACTTCAGCTATTGTCTCATTTTATTTCTCTATTCTCTATCTTCTGGCTAAATCTCTTCAATATCTCTGAGTACAGAAACCTTTTTTTTGCACTTCTGATCATTTTTGTTTTCTTTTTCTAGATACGGGGGAAACTATGCAAGCATTCAGGTTAGGTTTGATTATGCTCACATAACACGTAACAGCACATTTGCGTTAAATGGTGCCACTTGGTCACTGAAATAAAACCCTTCCCTTTTCCTCCTGAGTTTCAAACGACTGCACCCAACTTCTTGCAGTTTGACAACTGTGTCAGAGCCACTGTGCTGTTCTGCTTTTGATTTCCATTTAAACCATGCAGTTCCTACTGGGTTCTCAAACTTTTTGTAAGCCAGATGAAAAGTCAAAAACTGAGAGAAACACTTCTCCTCTGGACTGCTTCACAGCAGGAAAAGAAGTAATTTTTTAAAATCATGTTGAAGACAGATTACTGGGAAGACAGCAATGCAAGACCATCAGTTACCTGGATTGCATTCCTCTGCCTGGCCTACAGCACCTGATGTTGAACAAGCTCTGTTCTGACCTTTTCAGTAGACACAAGATCAGAGGGAAGAAAGACACAGCTTTTGATATTTTAATCACAAAATGCAGTGGCCAGTCCATGCCCCTAATATAGAGTAGAGGGGACTGTTAGAGTCATTCTGGGCTTTAAGATCAGACAGATGCCCAAAGATAGTTTTGGATAATTATTCATTTCCTAACCATTTACACATAGCCTGCATAATTCTTGCCCAAGGCAAAGGCATTTTAATGCAGATATCCCTGTAGCTGAGTAATCTTCTAGGAGGAATTTGGTCACTCTCCAGGGACATCTGTGCTGGTAAAATGAGGATCTGCAGCTCTGCAGCCTCCTGAAAGGCACATAGTTCTGATTCTCTGTGGCATCTGGGAGACAAACACTTAATAGCTCTCAAGACAAATACTCTTACCTCTCAATTCTACAAAATGTCAGGGGGCAAAATTAGGTCTCTTCCCCCATTCCCCTTTCCACCTTTTCCACCATTCTTTTCAGCTCTGGAACTAACCCTGTTTCCATAAGGAAACAGTAAAAGGAGAGGGTTCAAAGGTAAAACCTGCCCTTCAGGCAGAGGAAGGCATTAGTCTTCATTCAGTGCACCAAACACTCTTGGATTTACTAGTCGGGTCATTCCTTTTCCAGAAAGACAGCACCCAAACAAGGTGCTCCACCCTGACTGCCCACCTGGAGCGTGCCTTGTGATGGGCTCCAGAATCCAGGTTTGCATGACTCTCACCAAGCTGAAAAATCCCTCCTATGCTCTCCGGCCACACTCCTACAGCAGATGTTACTGAAGATACAGGTTGGGGGGTTTTTTTGCAGGAGGAGGGAGGGTGAGGGGAGAAGTTGTTTGGTTGGTTGGTTTGGTTTTGCTCTTTGTTTACCTGATGAAGGGGACATGATATGGTCGTACAAAGATGAAAAGACAAACACCAACAAGCTGTGCTGACGTCAGCTGAATGTAGCGATGAGTCCTGGAAATAGCTTTTTGAAGTTGCTCTCCCCACATTTTTCTATTCGTTGTACTGGAACAAACATAAAATCATTTAATGGAATCTAAACAAACTACAAACAGTCAATAAAATGAATAGATTAACTGTGCCTTAGGTTTACAGACATCCCATTAGGCTGTAGAACTTGAAGTGCTGTAAGATGCACAGCAGAGACAGCTAACACCTCCTTCTAAGCTAGCCCAGAGTTAGTAGGGTCAGAGAGCCCAGGCACAGCACACAAATACAGTTATCCTGCTCCAGGATGTGTCAGGGATTTTTTTTACTAGGGTTAAGAAGACCTATGCTCACAAGATATTTGATACACCTATTCACAGGAGATAACTGGAAGCTGATTATAGCAACCATAACTGTAAAAGCAAATATTCTTATCAATCTCATGACTTGTAAGATTTCTTGTGCTCACAGAGAAAAGGAGATCTTCCCTGGATTTTTTTTTTATTGGAAGATGAGTGGCTACCCACAACTTTCGGCTGTTTTAAGCTGAAGGTTTGTGAGGGGGTGCACTACACCTTCACAACTGTAGACTCAGCTTTGTCTTCCCTCCAAAGTCAACTGATTCATGCAGATACACCTCCAGCCCAGCAGCCATGCTAAGCACTGCTGTAACTTGTCATTCCCAAAACAGACAACTAACTGGCCAGCCTGATGAATTAGCATTGGAAACATTATCCTCGGGGTTCCCTCCCATTCATACTCAAAAGAGCAAGTACACAGAACAGCCTACTGTACATGCTGACATGCCAAGCTCAGGCTTTGCCTTTAACTCCTTTTCTAGCCATAATTTTCACAAATACAATTAAGCCACAGAGACATTTCATTAATTTCAGAATTTCCACATGAGTGCCAATTGTGTTTGTAGTCACTAAGCACATTTTGCCAACATCAGATAGGGGTTTAAGGACAAGTGTGAAATCAATGTCAACTACCAGAATTCTTCTCTGCCAACATAAAGTGTATTCTATTGTATAGAAGTTCACAGAGAAAGATCCCTTTCAACACCATCCCAGTGATATTTTTTAATGGGAAACATATTTCCAGCTATGATTACAAGCAACAGACTTGGAAGGAAATAGTCTATACACCTGACCATAAAAAAGAACACGCCAGGTTCCTTTGGGGAAGATGGTGCTCTTTTTATTGGGGTTTTGGTTGGTTGGTTTGGTTTGAGTTGTGGGAAGAAGGGGGGTTGTTTGGCTGTTTTTTTGTTTGGTTGGTTTAGGTTTTTTGTTTGTTTGTTTTACCTACCTGGCATTTACAATATTGCCTGCACTTAACTCAACCATCTCTTCAAATCCCACTGCAAATATGTCAGGAGGGCAGTTATCATCATCTGTTGGCAAGAGGGAAAAGTCATACCAGAATTACTATTTTGTTATTTCTTCTAACGACTTGTATTCTAATTTCTGTCAGAGATCCTTCCTGTAGTTTTATCTTGTGCATCCCCTGCCAAGTTATACATATTCATAGCTCCTTTAATCTAATCTCACAAAACAACCCCTGCAGTTTCTCTGAAATTTTTTCCTGCTTTTCTCCCACCAGTTGGTCTCCATCTCTCTTGCAGGAAGCAGTTCAGAACAGAACATTATGTTGTAGCAATGTTAAGATGGGAAAATATTCAATGTTTTCTCTCCCTCACCCCACTCATCACTAAAGCCACATCTCACTACCCACCATCTTTCACCTGCTTTTCATTTTATCCAACCCGCTCTTCCTTTTTGACACTGATTCCTGTGTAACTGAAATTAATGGTCCACACACCAGTATGTCACTTCCATCTCAGCGCCTTTAGGAAGTTTATCTACTGGTTTTAAAAAGCCTTTGAAGTTTCTTCTTGTCTTCTTTCTTCCAAGTCCTTCTCAGATCATCTGCACTTAAGATTAGGTCACTCTAGAGCACAGAGACACTCCTTCCCTGGCCCAGGCCTACGGATGTTACCCCAGGGAAACACTGAAGATCAAATGCTCTCATATAATAGAGTGAAGGAAATCTGTTCACCCATCAGGTCTGTCCATTGCCCAAAGGGTTTTTATTTTTGTTAAACTGTCATACGACCATGGTGACAGTAACTTAATTCAACACAAAGACCTAAATAAATAGTAGATAAACATTGGAACCTAAATCAGATCTGACTCAGAAAGCATGAATGGAAAGAACAGTGAACTATACAGCACCTCTCTGTAGACACAAGCGTGAAACTAGCACATGACAGCTAGCTGGCTTAACATCACAGACACTGTCACATGTGTATTTCCCATTAATAATTTGGGGTGTTTGTCTTTGCACACTTACACATTTGTGTAGGCACTGCACTGACATTGACACAAATACAGACATTCGCATGGTCATACCCTAACTCTGCCCATTCATAACTCACTTCTCTTCCAGAAGCTGCTCAGACCCTACCATACTATGGCTGCCCGTACCACGTTGTCTGGCTCCTCTGGTTCTCTCATGGGAAGGCCTGGCAAGGCTAACACATGATAGGCTCTCAATTAATGTTAATATCATGGCCATAGTCATGTGCTAACACATCTAATGTTTTTGAAACAGTCTGGACCAATCACCTACCTAAGCTGCTCAGAGTACAGTGGTCTGAACCTAATCACATATCACTCAAGTACTAAGGGGTCAAACCAGACAACTTGTCTAAGTAACCAAGGATTTGAGGAATGAATTCCTGAGCTTCAAGGTCAGGTACAGAATTATCCCAGTGATGCCTGCAGGAAGTTAAATGTTCCACTGCAACAACAAAAGCACAGGGTTTACACAGTTTTGTAACCACTCAATTTTGAAGTGATACTTTTCATTTATCTTAATAAAAATCCATAAATCAATTACAATACCTGACCTTGTTGAATAAATAAGAAATTAGGCAGCCAATTTCAGCAGGACACAAGCCCAACAATTTTCTATACTGCTTAAAAAAAATGGAAATTGCCTTCATCATCATAAATCTTTTTGTCTGAAGGCTTTGATAGTAACATTTCCAGACAAGCTCAGATTCCAGATTATACAGGTATGGCACCTACGCATGCAGCTCCCTCTCATGATAAAGAACAGAGAACAGAGATATGGAAGAAGAAAATGAAATACAGGGTGCAGAATAAGCAGATACATCCCATGGTTGCATAAAAGAGAGCTCTTTATTCTGATCTGCTGAAGGTTCAAAACAGTCACACGGTATAGACTCAGGAGTTACTCTGACTGTCAGGAGCCCTTCACACACCAATCCACTTCTGCAGGGAGGCAGCACAAGCAGACCAGGTGATTACTCCCACAAGAAATGACAGAAAATGCCCTTCAAGACGTACTGCCTTTGAAAGGCTGGTCAAATCTTGTGTTCTGACTCACTGTCTCTAGAGATGCGAGCAAATATTGCTTACACATTTTGACTGTGAAATCTTACCTTGAAACTCTGAAACTCCTGAGAGCTTGGGCGAATCCAGCAGCCAGTCTGTCAGCTCACTGGTACCAAGGATGTTGCTTCGAAATTGCTTTCCCCCATTCACATTCCAGGTCCCCGTGGCAACACGAACACGCTTGAAGCTTGTGAACTCAAACTGACGCTCTGACATGGCCTTCAAAATACTTGGAGTTACTGACAGAAGAGGGGAGAGAAAAGAGCGTGTGTAAAAGAAGAATGTGCTGTGAAAGGACAGAAAACATACAGACAGCAGCAGCACAGTCACTGTGAAATAATGACATTACCCTAGCAGCAACAACACAAAAGCTAGGGAATAACTCCAATGGTGATAGCAACAAGATAACTGGGATTGATGTCAGCAATTTCTCTTCCAGAAAACAGGCACCCTTTGAAAGCTTGTGAAGGGCTGGTCACTCACTTTTAGTGTACATTTTTCTGTACTCCTTCAAGTAATACGAAAAAAAAATTCTTCTATCTCCCATAATCTCCTCAGTTTAGTCTACAGCAATGTCAGGGTTTAACTCCATCTGGCAACTAGTGCTTAGTAGTGCTTATCCCAGCCACTCACTCACTCCATGCTCTCACAGTGAAATGGGGAGAGAATCACAAAAGTGAGAAAACTCATGGCTTGAGATAAAGACAATTTAATGGGACAGAAAGGGGAAAAAATAATTATAATGATAATAGAATTAGAATATACAAAACAAGTGATGTACAATGCAGCTGTTTCCTGATCCCCAACCAATGCCCAGCCATTTCCAAAGCAGTGTCCCCAGGTCAGCTTTCCCCCTCAGTTTATATACTAAGCATGACATCATATGGTGTGGAATCTTCCTTTGGCCAGTTGAGGTCAACTGTCCTGGCTGTGTTGTCTCCCAACTTCTTGCAGCCCTCTAGCCTTCTGAATGGGAAGTATATACACTACTTAGCAACAACTGAAACCAACACTGTGTTACCAACATGCCATGGTTTAAACCCAGCCTGCAACTAAGTACCACATACTCACCTGCTCAGTCATTAGTCTTGTATTAAATCCAAAACACAATACTATACTAGGAAGACAATGAACTTTATTCCTGAAAACAGGACGAGCAATCAAGCATGTCACCAATTATAACTTAAACTGAAGCCCTGAGAAGTTTAGAACATGAAAGGAAAGGCAGAGAGCAGCGCAGAGTCTCACCTCAGTCCAAATCTAGCACTGTCATGGCTCTCTAGGCTGGTCAGACATCCTCACAGGAAACTGTTATATTCACTTATTTTTGATGAGTACAGAAAATTAGCAGTGTGCATTTGTTGTGTAAGCAACTGGAATAAACCTATTCTTTAACTATCTGACTTGCACTAGCCGTCAGGCATAGAGAATGATGCTGAATCATGCTCTGGAGTAAACTGACCACCCAATACTGCTTGTGAAATTATCTGTATTTTGCATGTTATCTACCTTCTCAGAGGGAGCTGCATTTATTCTAGATGGGTGTAAACAAATGTGTTTATGTTGTGGACTATCAGAGGCCTGGAGTAAAGCAGGGAATGAACCAAAATAATAACAGAAATGTGCTTTTAAAGATCCAAATGGCTAAAAGCATGTGCAAATAGCAAGGACAAAAATTAGGAGTTAAAAAGGCTGAGCTCAAGACACTTCCTTAAGACAAACTCTGACAGGACTAGACTGGACATACAGCCCTAAAATCCTTCCTTCCAGTCCAGCTTTTCTAAACTGTCAGAGAATATCACTATCAAAGAGCAGACAAAACATGCTCAAATGTTCAAAACAAAATATGAGAAATAAGCACAGTGGAATTATAATACACAGAGTTGTTCAAGTTTTCACTTGAAAGCAATGTTTTAAACAACACATTTGTGGGAAAGTAGCCTTTTTTTTTTCCCCCAAAGGGTACAATTGCTTATATCTGACAGCTAAAAAGCCACAAAAAGAAAAGTGAAGGATTTACACTGGCCTTACCCAGTAGTGCAGTCTGGTCCATAAGCATCTTGCCTTTGTCTGCATATTCCTCACTGAAGAAGTCACCCATGAGTAGCAACTCAATAGCTTCCTGCTTTACGGCATCAAAGAAATTTGACTGAATGGTGCGAGACACAGAGCGGGCACCATCCTTGAGCTTCCCAACCTACATCAGACAGGAATCATCAGTGCAAGTGATGCTGAGGAGTAAATATGGCAGAACTGTTTATTCACAAGTAAAGAGGGATGTCTTTTTGCTTTACCTTGTTCTTCCCCTCAAGGGCACGACTGCCACTAAATACTCTGCTCAGATTTTGACCATTGAAAGTCCACATCTCTTTGTAGGATTCCACAAAGCGCTCAGTTATAGATTTAGAGTTCAAACCAAGGCTTTCTAATTGAGCAAGCAGTATCTGGATTAGGTGCAGGAGACAAAAAAAATAAACAAACCACCAAACAACACTGTTCTTAAATGTGTTTTCGCTTTTTATCCTCAGTTTAAGTATTCCAGTCAGCACCATCCTGTATCATAAAGCTGGCAAGACACACTTGCACAACTGAGACTTATGCCCTCTTTCCTGTCTTTCCCATGGAACAATGTATGCAGTACAGGTATCCCACAGAAGGTCCTCTGACAAACTCACCTCCAGTGCAACGAAGGACTGTACACTATTAGTACGATCCACGCAGTCCAAACAATTCATTCGAAAAGTACCTGTCTGCAGACTTTGGTAACCAAACACAAGAGGAGGAAGGAAAAAATGGTATATTTTAAAATAACATCTCATCATGTGTTGATTGAACAAGATTATCAAATGTTCAGCCTGAATATACCCATTCACATGGTACAAGCACACTGTGCACAATGTATTCAATTAACACATCTAATTACTTGACTGCACCTGCAAAACTGTATTAGCAAATCCATGCACTGGTAAATTTGCAGATTTGAAACACAGAGATGCAGTTAAGCCAAATAATTGGTTTAGCACCAAGACTACACTTTGCCTTAAAACTGTATTTCAAGATGGTCATTTATGGACACGATGCAAAACACCTGTGAAGACCATGACAAACAGTGCCTGGCTATGCTGCAACAGAGGGGCAGTGACACTCACCGTGGACTTACATGCTCGCCCTTTGTGAAGATTCCAAAGTCTTCCCAGTGCAACTTCAGCTGAGGCCTCAGCAAATTTTCCAATTTCTCAGCTTTCCCACCTTTTGCAAATTGGTGGAAGTCAAAATTTATCATGGGAGTGTCTTCTGCATGGGAAGAGGCCCATAGCAGCTTCTGTTTAGATAGAGAATGAAGGAAAACAAATCCTGCTCAAGTTACGTGTAAGGATCGATACCAGTATGTTTTTATCATTACTAAACCCTGAATGTTGCTCACATAATTCATAGGGAATTTCGAAAGGCCAGACATGAAAAAAGAACTCAATTCCCTGTTTGTTTTCATCATAGAAGAAAACCTGGTTGTTAGACCCCAGGTTTTCTGCAGGAGAACTCAAACTGTAATGGCAAAGTAAACATCAGGATTGTGCCTTGGCTAGTGGCAGCCCTGCAGCAGTGAGCTGCTACCTCTGTGCATGGGGGTGTACAGCAACAGTGATGCTCTAGGCAGGCTCAGGGGTAGAAGTAAGAGAGGAATTACGTCCCAGGAAACATACTATCAAATGTTTCTGGTAAACTGCAAAAGTAAAAGAAAAGGCACGAATAGCCTCATTATTTCATGTCCAATTTCAACAACCTCACATGTATTTCCATAATCACCACAAATTTCATTAAGGTATCTCTAATAGATACAACAGCCATACATCCTGTTCTCCACAATGCCAGAGAGAACCACTACATTAACTCTAACTATGCAAACCTTTGTCTACTCCCTTCCCTCCTGCACGTTCTCATCCCAAGAGACGGATGTTTATCTGCACTTAGATTGTGACACACACTGGACAAAACAAATCTAATATTACATTAAAAGTGTACATCCAGCAGTTGCACCAGCATAATTGTATCAAGCAGTCCATTAAGCCTGCCCTGCAGAAGCAAATTTAAAGGCAATATTTGGAAAGAGATGTGTAAAATGTATTTCATTAGACTATCACTGTTGACACCTCAACCTGCCCTTACAGCTGCTGGCACTAGCAATGCACTTGAGCACGACATTCACCCACAGTGTAAATCATTGTCAGAGTATTTGCACCTCTACATTACAGCATTGCTTTTACTGTGAACATCATGACACCTGTAACAGGGAATTCTTATGGGAAGAACAGCATTACTGGGAACAATATTGATTTTTGGTCAGGTAACTGCTGATTCAGGTAACAGATGTTGCATAAATGAATGGTAGTGATGCCATTCTGATCAAGAGAACCCAGCAGCAGTAATTACAAGACTATTTTGAGCCAACACTGATAAGAA
>JAOXXN010000446.1:54311951-54328474 GCA_026770055.1 Myrmophylax atrothorax
AATCACATGTTTTCCACAGCACATATCTGTCCCACTTTTCTGTCATTGTATTTTTTGCTTTATTACCCTGTCCTCTAGCAGATCCATTTCCCTTACTCTAAGGTACTAGACAGAAGAACAGTTCTTTAAGAAAAGAAACTTAAATAAAAGTAAACAGCATTTTATGTCCAGAATTTTCCTATCCTCTGTTTTCCTTAACTCATGGACAAGAAATACATCCAAGAAGATCATAGTAGTTCCTCTAGAAGTTCAACAACGACCAATTATTTTTGGACAACATTTTGTCATTAGGACTGATACATACTGCTAAATCTCTGTCTTCAGGCTTCATAAACTATTGAGGAGTCTTATCTCTTGTCTTAGATCCAAAATAACAG
The DNA here is from genome assembly GCA_026770055.1 of Myrmophylax atrothorax. Classification (NCBI taxonomy): domain Eukaryota; kingdom Metazoa; phylum Chordata; class Aves; order Passeriformes; family Thamnophilidae; genus Myrmophylax; species Myrmophylax atrothorax. The sequence goes on from JAOXXN010000446.1 coordinate 54,312,329, forward strand.
CAAGTTGTTGCCTACGTATCTCAGGGGGAATGTTCATTCCTATTAAAATTCAAAACACTTGAGGACTACTTCATTAATCCCAAAGGGTCTGGCCCATAGTACAATCCAGTCCAGCCAGCTACATGAATTTTCAGACAGATCTCCTGCAGTTTCCCATCAGACATCATAGTAGCAACTGGACACTTAACCCATGTGGAAGACCTCTTTGTTTTAATAATAGATTATCCATCCTTTAACCTCTGGTGTTAGAATCTGCCATGTTTTTATTGCAACTCCTGTTGTCTTAGACACTCTTTGTGATCTCTTTCTCCAGCTCCAGGATCAAGGGTTATAGTACTGACAGTTCAACAGGACATTTTTCAATCTTTCTCTTCTGTTGCATAGGGCCAGACCTTGCCCTTGTGTGATCCAAGCATCCTTCCTTGTAACTTAGGGTTCACACACAGGTACTGCTAGTAAGCTCCTGGGCAAGAAGCAAACATCTAGGTCAACCAGCTGGTTCTAATCCCAGAATACTGTGTCCATTCATTGCTTGGGATAATTTATTCGCTAATCTCCATCACTCAGTTTCCTTAGAAGAAATAGTCATTCAGTCACAACTTTGACTGGTAAAATTCATTACAGACTCAGGGAGCACACAGAGAGACAGTCCATGACAAAACTGATACTCAGATGGTTTATTCTGGGATCCCAGCTCTGCCACACAACCCACAAGGAGCATGGACAACAGATGGCCTAAACATACCACTCCGCATGTCCCTTTAGCTCAGACTGCAGGAGCCAAGGATATACTTGCCAAAATAATCCTTTTTGCCTTGCCTGGGGGTCATACTAAAACTTGGTACAGAAAAGAAATTTACCACATGATAGCATCCATTCCTCTCCTAAAGAGCTCCCCCAAACGATCTAGGAGTTATTGTGAAATCGGGATCATTTTCCTTAATCCATGCCTGCCATTTTTTTTTTCTTAAATTGGAAGAAAGGGAAGATTAATCCAAATTCATACTATTTTCCTTTAATGTTTTATCAAGGTTTCCATTTTCTTTACTGAACAGTTCCATGAAGGGAAAAACAACTGAAACCATTCATTCATCTTTGGTTAATTAGATTGTTCCCTCTAAGTTACACACTAAGACATTAAGAGTGTAGCATGACTCTGAAGAATAACTGTGGGAGCAGCCAAAATGTGAACAGTAACAGGCACACAACCTAAATGAAGAAAGCATGCTAGTTTCTCAAAACTATCAGCAGAAAAGAATCAAAAGAATGCAACACAGTCTCAACTTCAAAGGATTACAAGGGGAAGAAGAAAAGGTGAAGGGAAACAGTTAAACTACAACTGAGAAACAAAGTCTGATTTTAAAACTACTCGAGGATTAACTGCAAGCTGCAAGCAGGCAGGCTACCATCCTATTTCCAAATAGTGTCAGCAAAACTGGGAGTACACATTAGCTAGACCGCCTTCTTTTCTCCTCCCTTCAGTTTGCTTTCCCATGTTTCCTCTAAGTTTTTGTTTCTTCTTTCTTTGTAAAGATGCTAGCTAAATGATCAAATATCTGAAAGATCTACTACTAGCTTTTTTTTCTTTTTGAAAAGCAAAAGTGAAGTAAGATATTTAACTTTTCCCCTCTTCTTCTCGAACACTGTGAGTCACAGTAGTTAAGTGAGCCCACAAAAAATGACTCATTACAGAGCTAAAATGCCACAAGGCTAACTCAGTGGGAGACAAAAGCATACCATCTATGCATAAAAGAGCTGCCTGAAGATAAGATTAATTGTTTCTCCCTCTTCTAAAATCAGAAAAATGTTAGAAACAATTCCTACAAAGAGTCAAAAAGTCCTGCCTTTTCAGAATCCTAGGGTGCTATTATCCATGAAAGCACATAGCCAGCATGCCATGATACTGTACACGCTGCAGCAAATGGAAACAAAATGTTATTCAGCCAAGATATTACCTCAGAGGAGATTAGTCAGTAGTCTACTATGAAAGTAGGAGTTTATTCTAGGACTCTTCCTTCCTAATGGCAGGAGGATGCCAGCCAGGACTGGATCTCAGGCATCCCAGTGGTTAGCCCAACTTTGCTTTCTTAGGACATGCAGCTTGGTAGAAATAGTGCTTGGCACCATTAGCAACAGCAACCTTATTTTCTTCTTTTAAGACAAAAACCAAACAAAACCACACAATCCTTTAAAACTGCAAACCTTCGCTATAATTCTGAAACCACATGAGCCTTTCACTCCAATATCATTTCACTCTTGTGCTTTTGCTTACCCAGTTGAAAAAAACACTCAAAAGCCCTCAATCCTTCCTCTTCAGCCTCTGGCTGAGTGGGAACAAAACACAGCAGTTCCCATGAAGAGCCTGACCCAGCCCCAGCTAAGGGAAGCATTAGCAATCAGGTACTGTTTTGCCACTCACCAGGAGCCAATCCTCAGGTTTCCTGCTGGAATGCAAAAGCAATCTTATTTTTCATGCTAACCATTTGCAACATGATGTACTCCAGGAACGTAATTAAATAGAACGAGTTACTTCTGACGGAAATAGTGAGCAGGATAGTAGAAGTATTTTCCATAGACAACTGCTAAGTTCAATGTCACAAATATCTGAAAGAAAACTAACAACTCTTCCTACATTTTCTTTCCTCTGCTTTTCAGTGAGAGAATATTCTTCAAATCCTGAGTAACATGCTCTGCAATAATGCTCATGAGAAGATACTCAACTAAAACAGCAGAATGTATGAAGTTATTACTTAAAATGGCGTGTCTCCTTTCTTCTGTTCCCATGTTCCAGGTGAATATTCCTCTTTTCAGTAAGCAGACCCATCTGCATCCCCCAATGCACTGACAGTCTTTCTAGAAAGATGTAGATGCTGCTGCAGGACTTGACCTGTAGTTGCCTTAGAGCAGAAGATTCAGAGGCTGGCATTAGAGACCCAAGCACTTCAGGGCAAGAGTCTGGCATCCAACAAGCAGAACTGGAAGACTGAACACTAAGTGGAAAGCTTTCAGCCTAACTGAAAACGCAGGCAAACAAGGGAAAGAAGGGATGTGAGCATGTCACGCACATGCCTATGAGAACTCTGACCACTGGGCAGAAAGTCACACGTGTCACACTGTGCATGCTTTGAGCAAGCCTTGGGAATCAAACCTCACCTGTCTGCAACTCCTCCAGGCACAGGCACTCTACTGAGGAACAAAGCACTGTCAAATCTAAGGTAGTTCTACTTGTGTCTTCAGGCAGAACCAGATGAAAAGGTTAAGATGCACCATGAAGGCAACATCTTAGAGGAAATTTGGGAAGTGTCCAAACACTGCTGGATTTTGGACCAACAGGTGCCTGAAGGCATGTCTGCCTCATGCAGTGGGATAACAAAAAGGACAGAACCAGGTGTGAGCTGCTACATTCATGCACTGCCATGAGGAAATACCAGTAGCAATGAAGTATGGGCACCTTCAAGAGGGGATGCCACCCTTAGCCATTAGGCACAGTCCTGCAGTGACACAGCTTCAACTCTTCTGGAACAAGCAATGACACAGTTAGCTGAAGTATCTCTATGCTACACTCACTGTGTCATGGTCCCTTATGAGTATCAGGTAAGCAATCTGCTTTCATTGTACGTGCACGTAAATGTACATACACATACACATATAAAACAATCTACACTACATATGTAGTTGTGTATATCTGCCCAGAAGATGCTAACAACAACCAAATTTTACGAGTGAATCCTTGTCTTTTGTTGAAAACTACCAGCCATTTATCTATTCTGTTTATAAAGGCATCCATTTCTGTATGATGGTTCTGACTGCTAGTAATTACTACTTCTGTTCAAAAAGGTGATTGTACTTGAATAAGCAAGCACTCATTTCAGCTGGCACAGAGGACTTCAGATTCTTCAGGGTCCAATGCTTTTTACTGACTTTCCAGGTAGCAAGCTAAACCATGTGTAATAAAACCAACTGCCTCTCTTATTTTGCTTGGCTGTGCCAATCAAGGGAGCCTGCTGAATGCATTTCACACACATATTTTGTCTCAGCATCAGCTGGAAATGAGGCTTTTACCATATATGCATAAAAACGGTCATACCACCTCTCGCTGGAGAGAATCGCCCACGAATCAAAGGGGAATATAAAGCAATCTATTCCAAAATGAGTTGAACTGGAATATGACTGACTCTGAGATGATGTTATTTTTTCCACATTTTCTTTACTAGCAAAAGATGATTGGACAGTGAACCTTTACTAACCAAAGACAATTTTCCAGCAAACACAGCACTTTTGCTGGACAGCTTCCTGAATGGTTAAAAAGCCCATGTCTGTATTTCACTATAGTATCAAATGGCCAGAAAAAAAAAAAAAATCGAAAGTATTAGTGAAAATTGTGTGAGTGAAAAAGTCAGAAACACAGAAAAAGAGCAGGTCGCAAAGAAATGCCTAATGGGCAAGAATAGATCTGCCTTGCAGTGGTATTTTAAATATGCTCGGAAGAAACATTTCCTGAGCTCCTTTAATTCTTGTTGGAAATTCTGCCCCAATTAAACATGAGCAGACTAAATTATTTAAAGCCATTGGATACATCCACTTACCTGCTCTGTCTCAACAAAATTAGACACGTGTCCGTCGTCGTTGACTCCTCGAACGTGGAAGCGGACACTGGCTCGCTCGCAGCTGATGCGAGAGATGAGGCAGGCTTTGGCCTTCTGGTGGGAAGCATAAAGCGTGCGAATGTCCACGACACCACAGATCACTTTCAGCAACCAGTCAGAGCAGTTCACCTGATAGTGTTTGAAGGGCACATGCAACAGCTGGTTCCTGAAAGGTTCAACAACATACAGACACATTACTGAATAAAATAACCAGGCAGGGACAGGTCCCATCCCACAACAACCACTAATTTAATTCAAATTAATGTTTTGTGGCCTCTTTTCTGTTGTACCTTTCCTTTATCCAAAACCAGGAAATATCAGGAAGAAACCCTTGTGAACTACTACAGAGAACTTAACATAGCAAATTTTAGCAGCACAACTCCCACCAAGGTGCTGCCTTTATATCTTGTATCTGTAATTTAAATTCAGATACAAATGTCACTTCTTTCAGCTCCAGAAATACATTTATTTTCACTAATTTTTTTTGAAAAATTACCATGTTGTCAAGCTAATGACCTTTTTTGAACAGTACTGCCTGGACCTTAGCACCTGCTACAGGATGAACTACCAGTTCAAAATCCACATGGATTTGCTGAAAAAAATTTCCAAGTAGAAATTGGAAGTCAGTAGAGATACTGCAAAAAGTGTTATTGAAATTAAGAGGAACATCTGTTCTAACCTTCAGTTTATTTTGAGATCAGTGACTCAAGGAACCTATCATGCCTGGTTTACATTGATGATAGTGTCTTTTACTATGGCATTTTTCTTAACTTCATTTTTCAAAATGTGCCTTTTGTCACACACAAGGGCAAAGAAAATCCCATTTATGATGCTTTGCTGTTCCAGAGCAGATCTGTACAAGAGTTACTACACCTAGCAAAACTCCTGAAGAATTGTTCTTTTAGAGTACAGTATTTCTCGGAAAAAGGTGCAACTCATCCTTACATTTTTAATCTAAATATGTAACTGAAAAAGCTGCCCTAAACCAGTTTTTGCTCTCTCTTTCACCTAGTTCTACTCACAAAGGAAGGCCTCAGACAAATTCAAGTAGAACTTTTTTTTGGTTGCAGTTCATTTAAAAAGCAGTTTGTGTTGCCTATAACTAAGGTCCTCTGACACCTTTCATCCTGCAATATTTATCTCATTGTTTACTTTTCTCAAGAATCTGTTGTTTGGTCTGAAACTTCCCAGATCAGCTAATTACCTCAAGATAAATTTCCTTTGGGACATTTTTTTGCCCTAAATGTGATGATGTCACCACTCACACCTGTTCTAAAACATACAGAAGAATGGAACCTCTTCAAGCTCTACTTCTAGATTAGCCAGAAGCAGCAAAGAAGGAAAATTCAAATATACTTATTTCCCAAGAGGAAAAGTTTCAAAAGACAGCACAGATAAAGAAGTTGCTTTAAAGGTTGTTTCTTTATTACGGGATACTGCCAACTTACAAATCTCATCATTGGAGCACAGGTTATTTCTGCCATGTGTCTGACTTAACATGTTTGGTGTGCTTTTTGAGAGGGATGCATAATTAGCACAGTTGAAAGCAAATATTATAACTATCTCTTTGGAGTTAAATTCAAAACACTATATCTTACCTGGCAAAATCACATCATAGCTAGAAAAATTATTTAGCCTAACTGAACTGCTCTCCCCTGTTAATTTATCATCCATTATGAACTTTTAAACTTATTTAATATTCACCTACTTTGGCACACATGACTTATCACACATTCGAGCAGCACACCCACATTTAACCCTGCCAGTTATTTTCCACCTACATCAAACCCTCATTTATTTCCAGTACAGCTATGCCTCCTGTGTGACTATATTTTGTTAAAAAAAAAGGTATAGAAATTCAAGCATTCTGCCAAAATTTGTAAAGCAAACAAACCAAATTTCATCAGTCATAAACCCACCTAGAGAAAACAAAATGCAGCACTGTGTTTTCTCCTTTCCCCTCAACCAATACTTACCACAATACAAGATACTTTTTCTCTGCTTTATAAGCACAAGAAAGTAAAAAGCACAGAGCAGTGTATCGCAGGAGTTCCTTCCCTGCAACACTCACTTGCACTGAGCTGTAAACATATTAATATTGATGTTTTCAACATAAAAACTAGGGCACATTACGGAAACATTAAGATACAGACTTTAAACACACACTTCTTGGAAATAGAAGACACTTCAGCGCAGACTTACGGAAAGGGATTTAGGAAAAGGTCAAGTGCAGATTTCTATTACATAACTTTAAAGCAAATCATTAAAAAGAACTCTAGAGGAAACTGTTCATGACACATAGAGACATGTTTCTGTAGTGTGAGCAATACATCTTGTGTTTCCTTCTTTGAAGCATAAATCATCAGTTTATAATTGCTTTTCACTATCAGAGTATTTTAAAACAGAAGTTATTTGTTTGACCCAGATTTATGATGAATCCACTAAGGCCACATGGCCTCTGCAATGACACATCAATGAAATGAAAGAATGTGCACCTGAAATGCACATGTTCATTTCCCTCGGAGAATGTCTGACCACTAAGACACATGTGGGGACCACAGAAGACTCTGGTATAACATGCAGTACTAACCAGAAGAACGAGTTACCAGATTCATAGTGGTTATCACCCTGCTTCTGAGCCCGCAAAGTCAGGTCAAAGTTGGAGCCTGCATTAGGCCATGAGAAATAGAACATGCCAGAGTTCAGTATTTTCTTCAAGGCACTAACGCGCTCATCTTCCTTAGTTTCTTCCTGGAGAGGACAGAAATCTGTTCCAGTAATTTTATAAATTTCAGCATCCAGGATTTTTCCCACCGACGTGCAGCCTGTTACCAGAACCAGAAAGTGCTGTCGAGAGTTACCTAGAAGGGGACAGAGAGTTACAAAGGGGTTACTTAGAGGCAGACAGAGTTTCTCATCAGTGCTGTCACATGCAATGCTGCCAAGGCTCCAGCAGAGGCCAGCGTCTTTGCTTCACAAGATAAATGCAAACCACAGGCATGCAGGCTGTGCTCTCCACATTTCTAAATTCCTCTTAACCGCAGGTAAGTGACTGCAATTGCACAATATTCCACAGTACTTATCCATCCACATACTTTACTGCATTAGAGTGGATTTTTTTCCACTGACCTTATTAAGAGCAATGTGCTTGCTGCTGGGATATTACTAAAAAAAAAATCAAATTTCTGCACCCTAGAGAACAAACTGCAGTTAGATTCTTTACTGGCTTCAGCTGAAGCTGGATGTGTTCAGGCATTAGAAAATTTCAGTATTATCAATTCTTGAAATATAGTTTTTCATGTCACAAAAGAGTGTACATGATTAGATGACAACCTCAGTTAACACTACAAGAATTACAGCTGCCATGGCTGTGAAGCAAAGTGTGAAATCATGAAGCAGCTGAACTTCAGGGCCCCAAAAGTAAAAACCTAAATTCTTAAGTTTGAGAACACCACTGTAAATCTGATCTCCTGTCCATAACCTCTGCTCATTCTCTCTCAAATGATAATTGAGAAACAGTAGAACAAGTGTTCTGAAAACACTGCTTTTGCTAGGAAGAAACTGTTTGATTCATTTAAATTGGCCTGTAACGGAGACAGTGTTATCACATTTACTCTAGTTAGTAAGAAAAGGTGGAAATGAGCCAAGATTTATAAATTTAGCATAGCAGGACCAACAGCTGACCTGCCAAGAGCAAGTTAATTAGCTAAGGGCACAGTAACAATCTGGGACAGGATGGCCTCAGACAGCAAAAGGGAACACTTTGTAGGATCACTCTTCAATCCTCCAGGTTGAATCATCTTCTGAAAACACAGACCAGCTCTCACACAATTCTTTTTCTGAAACACTAGCAGGGGAGTCTTTGCTTCCAGAGCACGGGCTGGATACAGAAACTTGAGTTACGGGTGGTGTTCAGCAGGGCCAGAATATTTGTGTAGGCACATAGGACTGGAATGGCAGAACAAGGTGGGAGATTAGATCTTATTCATTTTGTTCTGCTGACTCCAGTTTTGTGTAAAGGCCAGTGTAGGTGGTATTTACTAAAAAGCTCTGTTCATCACATTTCTTTCTGTAACAAGGGTGTGCTGTGTTTTCCTTCACCAGTGCTTTCAAGAAGTTTGCCTTCTGTGCCTTTTACACCAGAGCAGAGGGCTAGAAATACAGAAAACCTGACAGTTTATTCCTCCTTTGCACATGACTGTGCATCACTAAAATGTATTAGGAGTAGGAGACATATCAGTTATCACCATCTAGTTCATAACTGACTAGATACTGTCTTGAAACCTCTAGAAAGGGTTAGGAGGAGTTAGCTGTCTCTGGGGATAGCAAATAGCTGCTGTGACTTAGCTGAAACCATGCAAAACTGATCAGCTCAAAGTAAACTTCACTCAGGAGAATTTGGGAATATTCCATACTATCAGCTAGCTTCAGGGACAAAAAAACCCAGTAGTGATGGACTGGGAGGGCTGTTTGGCTGGGATGTTGAGACAGAGAGTACAAGTACTTTCAATGCCTTCAGTGACCTTAAACTTTCCTAGACAGTTCAGAAGAGATCAAAGTCAACATTAAAACAGACAAGGAGAACAAAACTTTAATAATACTGAGCTTCTTATCTGTGGTTCTGTCCTTTGAGGAGCTTGTTACCAGTGGAAAATAACTGAATCTAAACAAAGCAATCTTTTAGTCTAAGAAGGCAATAAGTAGGAAGAAAGCAAGACAGAAAAGCCAATCAACAGTGTTGTTTTGCCTTACCTAGAAACTTGCTATTGCTTACCAGAGACTCCAGACTCTTTTTACTACCTCCTCCTCTCAACCACTCACCCACCAAATGGGATACATATCCACACATTCAAAGGTGCATCATCTCGACTCCCCCAGATCACTAGCTAATAAGCTCAAAACCAGCTAGGAAGCTATTGAATCATCCCTGAAGCATCAGAAGATTGGTTTTCTGATGCTGTAATACTTTTCTGCCACTGTGCAGAAAACCTCACATGAAAGAGCTGAGGTTGTTCAGCCTGGAGAAAAGAAGGCTCTGGGAACACCTTATTGCAACCTTCCAGCATATAAAGGGGAGCCTACAACAAAAGATGGAGACTTTTTACAAGGGCTTATAGTGATAGGACAAGGGACAACAGTTTTAAACTGAAAGAGGACAGGTTTAGATTGGATATAAGGAAAATATCTTCCACAATGAGAGTGGCAAAACACTGGAACAGGTTGCCCAGAGACACTGTGAATGCCCCATCTCTGGAAGTGTTCAAGGCCAGGTTGGATGGGGCTTTGAGCAACATGGTGTGCTGGAAGGTATCCCTGCCTATGGCAGGGGTGGTAGAAGTAGATGGTCTTTAAAGGTCCCTTCCAATCCAAACCATTCTACAATTCTAGAGAGAGAGAGAGTAAGGCTCTTTAGGGTACTCCAAATTACAGAGCAGCTGTCATGCATGTCTCATGATACCTTTGAATAGAGACAGGCTGGCAAGGGAGTTCACACTTATGGCCCAGACAACTGGAGAAAAAGGATGAAAAAAGACAAATAGATTTCAGGTATAATAAACTTAGCCTGCTTTCCCCCTCTGTCCTCCCAGGCTGCTCTGTGAGCTGAGGTGGTCTTCCACCTCTAACCTCTCTTATTTGCCTAAATCACTCAGGATATGCTATAAAACCAGCCAGAATGCAAAAACCCTACAACACCACAGCCCCAGCTTAACACAAGTCTCTCTGACTTTGCACCACAGAAAAAGTTCCAAGCCCCATCCTCTCACATCACTTTCATTCAATGTGGTATTTGGACAGTGTACCTGGGAATCAGCTCCGGGCTATCATTGCATGGTCTGTGGGAGCTAGATCCTTCCCTGATGCCCATGCTGCTCTTGGCACAGGCAACAAGCTAGTCACAATATCCTAATGACAGTGCTCAAGGTCGGTGTCCTGCCCCTTTTGATTCACAGACAGATGTAGCCATGGGGTTCTGAGCAAAGGTAAGGCTCCTGTCAGCATTTCACCCTTTTAGGAACTCACACAGCATAGCTAATGCTACCAAACCACTACACCACTATTCACCTTTTAATCATGTCTCCAGTAAGGTGTAAGAAATTCCTCACCACTAAGCTATACAGTTACATGCAGAGAAAGCTTTCCTTGTCTTCCCTTCTTTACCTGCAACATTAGTTTATGCCTGGGAATCTCTTCTTTCAACCCCAAACCTTTATTCTCACAGCTTTCCCTATGCCAATGTTGCCAATGTTCTTATATATATTGATAAATACAATGCACAAGTTTGTAATAGCTGCGCTATCTCCACTCATGCTTTCACTAAGGCATTTTTTTCATATTGCAAATGTTATTCCAAGGAATAAAACGAAAGGGAGTACCAAGCAAGTTTGCAGATGACGCAAAACTGTGAGGAGTTGTTGACTCCCTCAAAGGCAGGGGGCCTCTCCAGAACGACTTTGGCAAGAGGACTGGGCAATCACCAACCACCAACAAGTGGAAGTGCCAAATTCCGCACCTGGGATGTGGCAACCCTGGATGTTTGTATACACTGTGGAATGAGATGCTGGAAAGCAGTGCCATGGAAAGCCTGGTTGATGGCAAGTTGAATGTGAGCCAGCGGTGCCCTGGCAGCCAGGAGGGCCAACCATGTCCTGGGGGGCATCAGGCACAGCATCGCCAGCTGGGCGAAGGAGGGGATTGTCCCGCTCTGCTCTGCACTGGGGCGGCCTCACCTTGAACATTGTGTGCAGTTTTGGGTGCCACAATATAAAAAAGATTAACCTATTAAAGAGTGTCCAAAGGAGGACAACAAGGATGGTGAAGGGCCTTGAGGGGAAGCCACATGAGGAGTGGCTGAGGGCACTTGGTCTGTTCAGCCTGGAGAAGAGGAGACTGAGGGGAGACCTCATTGCAGTTACAACTTTCTCATGAGGGAAAGAGAAGGGGCAGGCACTGACCTCTTCTCTGTGGTGACCAGTGACAGGACACAAGGGAATGGCCCGAAGTTGTGTCACGGGAGGTTTAGGTTGGATATTAGAAAAAGGTTCTTCACCCAGAAGGTAGTTGGGCACTAGAACAGGCTCCCCTGGGCAGTGGTCACAGCACCAAGCCTGACAGTTCTAGAAGTGTTTGAATGATACTCTCAGGCACATGGTGTGACTCTTGGGGATGACCCTGTGCTGGGCTAGGGGTTGGATTTGATGGTTCTTGTGGGTCCCTTCCAACTCGGCATATTCTGTCATTCTGATTCTGTAATAAGGCAGAAACATAACATTTCCAGCCACAGGAAAAATGTTTCTGCTTATTTGCCAGTCCCTGAAAGTCTGATCTTTATGAACTTACTTAAAAAGAAAGAAAAAAGAAAAAAAAAGAAAAAGAAAAAAAAGAAAAAAATCAGTCCATTTACTTCTCAATTTAAACTTTAAAAGTCACTGTGGTTTCTTTTCTGTTACATAAGATTCAACAAGCCATAATCTTTCCTGTTGAAAATAGATATGCAATTTGAAAACAGCTGTATCAACCACAACCTCAATGCACTTAAATTTAAGGGCAGAAATTACTCAAATTACTTCCATCAGGATGTACGCTGCTACTGGAACAAGTAATCTTTACAAAAAGCATAATTAAAATCAACTTTCTCCATTCCAAAAAATTCAACTACTATGTTATTCAGCAATTGTTCAGTCATTGCATGGACAATAACATTTTTAGCTGACAAGAATTTATTGAAAAATTCTTTTGTTTCCTAAAATACTAATTTTTATTATCCAGTAAATCTCGTAAAAGAATACACAAAGTTGCACTCCTGGTTTACTACACCCACCCACCCCACAAACAAAGAAACAAACAAACAACCCTGATACAAACACAACAAGGAATTTCCTATGGTAAGCAGATTTGCAAGAAAGACAAGACATTTTAAATTGGTTTTGCTGAACAAACTGTTAAAATATCACTACTTTAATGAAAGAGATCAAACTGAAACACACGGATATTCCTTAAACCCAGAAGGAATATCCCTTTAAAACAATCAAGACTATTCTATTAATCCCTGCAGCCTTAACTTTTCAAAACTGCAGCACACTACCCCTTCGAATTCTATAATTATACTGAAAATACTGCTCCTTCTAAGTTTTCAGTAAAACTGTTTCATGCAAGTAGCACTTAAAGTACCAGACTAACACTAATCACAAGAAAAAACACCATCTAGTCCAGTCAAACCCAGCTGGCAGCACCATCAGCAAGCATATTACAGAGGTACAACTTTTAAAAGGAGCTAAACAGTATTCAAGATATTTACATTTCTTCTGTTCAGAATATGAATAGCAACATGGAAAGAAAAGTGCTAAAGTCGTGATACAAGCAGTGACCCCTTAAGTGCAAACTCAAATAAGACAGAAAGTTGAGTTTTAAAGTGCTGGCAGTGCACCCTCCAGATCAAAGGGAGAATTAACACTAAAGGAACTCCCTAAACTCAGTGGCCTGGCCAGTACCACCAGTGCAGCCAGCCTACAGGGGCTCCCTGCTCTCAGGAGCTCCCTGCATATCTGGAACATGGGATAAGCCAAACTCATATTATATATTTCTCAAAACAGGAGCCTAACAGTTCTTATATATATATAAAAAAGTCATTTCTGGAAATAAACTGTGTGGAAAATTTATGCTATTTTCCCCTTGATTTCATGTGCAATACAGCAGCAGAAAATACGTTATAATGAGCTGAGAGCTGCAATGTGCATGATGATGGGACCAGCACAAACGCCAGTAAAAACCAGTCAAAAACTGGAAATAGTTTTCCTATCAAATGATCAAGCCTCCACATTGGGCTCTTACATTTCAGTTTGTATCAATCATATCATCAGCTGCAGACTATATATTGTCCCCCACCTTGGAAAACAATTTTTTTGTTTCCTTCAACTTCTACAAGTAATTTAATGTACAATCCTGATTCATATTAGCCTTTCTAACTGGTACACAAAGATAAAAGTGATTTAGGAACATAGGAATTGTAATTGAAGGTCATAATGGTAGAAATGTCCCTCATGTCCTTGGGATGCAATATGGAGTGTTTTAAATTAAAAAAACCTCTGAAATAATTTTAGAGCAAGAAGTGAAGTGTTCCCTACTGGTCATGCTTTCTACAGCAACGCATCTGTGAAAAACCAAGACTCATGCACAGTACTAAAGAAAAAAATTCTTTCAAAGCTTATGGACCAAACATTCATCCCAGATAAATGGGCATAAATGTTCATACATTGTGAATGCATGATTACATAATAAAGATCATCACTTTACCTCATTATAGCTATAAATCACCATAATGACCTGTAAAGATCACTTTCAAAGAAATAGAAGAAATGTTTTGCTCTCAGTGATGTATGCTAAATGCCCTTCTATCAGGTTGCACAAGAGAGGCAGAGGATGAAGAATGTTTGGCACAGAAACAAGACAGTAATTTCCATCCATTTTTTTCAAAAGCTCTTGTGAAACCAACTGCCTTTATCCAAGTGAACAGGAAATGCAGTTCTGGAATGTCATACTGTACAATAATAAGCTGCAGTTTCTGTATTTAACCTGCTTACATGACTCAAGGCAATTGTCCTGTAGATTGTGGGATGACTTCAGTGTTGCCTATTATGAGCTGTGGTGAAAAGGAGGCAATATTCAATTCCTATTTTGTCCTCCTTAACTGTAAATATTTCACTCAAGACTGCCTTTTCCTTTTAAAAATTAATTTGCTCCAGTTTCTGCTCGTTCTCTATTCCATCACAGTCATGCCACCACCTTATGTTCCCTCAGCCTGTTCCATCTCTGCTCTGTACATACCTCCACTTCATTTTCTAGTCCACTGAAAAACAATTTGCAAGGTATTTTTGCCTCTTGTCTGCCTTCAAACTAGCAACAGAACACAGCAGAGCAGTAGATTCTAACCACCTAGTTGAAAATTTCTGAGGAAATCTATTGCAGAATTATGAAAAAAACCCAGTATTTTCCAAACTACCATTTTAATCTCAAAGATACTCCTCCCTCTTCAAATACAATTACATTTTCAGGAAATGTGCAAAAGGAATAGAAAACAGGTACTTGGTTGTCCTTTTTGCCTTTGAAATGTCTTCCTTTCAACTAAACGTTGTGTATGTGCAAGAGCGAGAATATATACAGTCAAATGAATTCAGAATGCCCTTGCAAATACAGCAGCTGTATTAAACTGAACAACCTATGTGGTGATGGTGTTAAAATACCACCTTTTATATGCAAAGCCAGCTAACTAACACTGCAAAGCCAGCTCTTTTAACGCTTTGCTTAAGATGTATTTGTCACTGCTAGATCCTCTTTGGCAGCAAAACCTTGGCTGAGATACAGCTCCGAAACACTGTACAATTCATTCTGCTGCCATCCATCTCACAAAAGAGAGCAGAAGAACTTAGTGAGTCATGTTAACAGACGTAAGTGCATAGAAGTGAATGTTATTACTGGTGGGAAACATTAACTTTCTGAGTCAGTTTCACATATTTCATCTACTTTCTTGTGAAAAGCACGGTCTACTTTGGCAGGCATACAATGGGACTTACTTGGATTCCTAAGTAGAGATATTTACAGATTAATTAAAGTGTTCAGAGACATCTTTCATGTCTTGGCAAAAAGTCTCCCCTTCTGCTCTACAAATATACTCTTAATATCCCAGTGGAATGTATTTTCACAAATATTTTCAGTTAATTTAGTACTTACAGCCTGCAAGTTTCCAGTAGTAAGAAAAAATACGGATACTCTTGTGATCACTGATGCTCAATGAAGAGCTGGCCAATTATGCCTTGTTTGCAGCTGCTAAAATACATTATATAAAATAGTTACATTGAATTCCCATGGTGGTTTGACCTTGGCTGGACACCAGGTGCCCACCAGACCCGCTCTGTCTCCCCTCCTCAGATGGGCCAGGGAGAGAAATCTAATGAAAGGCTCATGAATCATGATAAGGACAAGGAGAGATCGCTCAGCAATCATGGGCAAAACAGATTTGACTTGAGAAAACTAGTTTAATTTATCATTAATCAAATCAGAGTAGAACAATGAGAAATAAAACCAAATCCTAAAAACACCTTTGTCCACCTCTCCCTTCTTCCTGAACTTAACTGTACTCCCAATTTTCTCTCTCTCCTCCCCAACAGCAGCACAAGGAATGGGGAGTGGGGGCATCACACATTGTTGCTCCTTTCTCCTCAGGGGGATGACTCTTCACACTCATACCATGCTTCAGCATGGGGTTCCTCTTATGGGAAACAGTCCCCACAAACATCTCCAATGTGAGTCCTTTCCATGGGCTGCAGTTTATCAGTAACTGCTCCAGCATGGATGTCTTTCTTAGAGTGCAGTCCTTCAGGAACAGACTGCTCCAGCCTGAGACCCCACCAGGCCCACAAGTCTGCCAGTAAACCAGCTCCAGTGTAGGCTCCTCTCTCCACAGGGCCACAGGTCCTGCCAGGAGCCTGCTCCAGTGCAGACTTCC
>JAOXXN010000446.1:54333147-54343150 GCA_026770055.1 Myrmophylax atrothorax
ACCACCTCTCTGGGCAGCCCATTCCAATGCCTGATTACTCTCTCTGTAAAGAATTTTTTTCTGATCTCCAACTTAAAATTCCCCTGTCAGAGCCTAAGCCTGTGCCCCCTTGTCCTATTGCTGAGTGCCTGGGAGAAGAGGCCGACTCCCACCTAGCACAACATCAGATGTTGATTTCAAGAGGAATTAAACATATTTTAGTGAAGTAAGAATTAGTTAATTAATTAATCAGATACTGATGTTATATTTGTGTATTTCTGTAAGAAGTGGCTTCAATGGGCACACGCTGAACATTTAGATATTAAGCCAGAACACACATCAAACCTGTCACTGGCTGCTTTCATGTCAAACCAGCATACTTTCTGCATGAGTAAGTCTGCATTTTGTGTACATTTCCCAAAGAGGAGCAAGGTTAGCCTCCTAAATGAGGAAAACAATGTCCAATGTACAGACAAACAGCAACATGGTAATTTTAAAAATTTGCTAGTAAGTAATTTGCAATCTTATGCTCCTAATAAACTTCAGCAGTTAGTAAAATCTGAAACCTCTGGGTATAAAAGGTATGAACTGAACTGCTTGCTATGGATGCTAGAACAGAAAAGGAGACTTCTCTTTATAAATTCCAAGAGTCACAGAGCTCAGTGAGAAACATAGAAAACAAATAAAAATCCCATATATTACTGACATTTTGAAGTGAAAGGAAGGACAATTCCTCTCACAAAATTCCTTAGCAGAAGCAACCCCTAAAGGAAATTAAAACATGTTTGTCACAATTTTTGTATTCATGACAAATAAGGAAGACTTGTTAATTTTTTCTTAATTTTGTTTTTACTACATAATTTCCCAACTTATCTATTGTGCTTTCTTAGAACGCTGAGTAAATCAGGAGAAACTTGTAAAATGTTGATGCCTCACATCAGTGAAACAAAACATAAGTACCAGAGGACAAAGTGATTTTTATCAGGTAACATAAACCTCTGGACTGTATCAAATTAAACATTTAGTAACAGCACAACTTAAGAGCCGAGACTCCATGGGCTCAATTCTCAGGCACTTCAAAAAAAAGCTTCACAAAAACAGTTTTGATAGACTATGTTTCGTTTTTTGAAAAAAGACTCCCTGTCAAGACTTCCTTGTGTTAAGAAGGAAAAAAAAAGGAGATGAAAAAAGTGGTGCTTCATTTTCCATGGCATCTTTACTAAGTAGAAAAGAGAAGCAACAACATACTGACATTTTTTTCTTAAATCTGTTCTTTCTTTAAAAGCTAGTCTTCATACCCTTTAAAATAAAAAGGGAAAACCCAAACCAAAATTCCTGCTCCAAATATCCCAGCTTTAGGAAGAAATAGACAACAACAGAAATACCAAGAGATTCAGATCTCAGACTGATGCAGGCCAGGTACAACCTGAAAGCATTTCAAAAGTCAGCTTGAAAGCATGGTAATACTTCTCGAAATAGAACTACAAGTCAGAGATGGCTGTTAAAAATGTCTGGTAAGAGCACGACCTAGAGAATGGCATTTATTTCAGCATGGAAATAAGCAACACACAACTGGCAAGAAGCACATTAACACTGGCACGTAGGGAAGCCACTGAAGTTTCCCAGGTCAAGCCAGTGGCATCACACTCACATCAACTCCTGGCACAGGACTTCTCCAAACATGCAGACAAATAGCTGTGTTTTGCCAGTTCTGGTACAGAAATATGTTGCTGTTCTGGGCAGGCCATTTGTGAGAACATATGCCTGCACAGGAGGAGCAGGCGGGGCTGCAGCACCAGCAGAGCTGCCTGCAAGGGAGGAGCAGGCTCCCAGCACAGAGCTCCAGGATGACTCTGCCTTGCATTGCCACTGTTCCTGGCTGGCTCAAAACTTGCCAGTAACTTCTACCACATGGCAAATCCTGATATTTATTCTAGAGTTCATTTTGCTCCCTGAAGCAATTTAGACTCTGAAACCAAAGAAGTGACCAAGTGATCTTTCCCTGACAGCTCCATACACTCTCTAAAGACAAGGCATGCACCAAGACTTCACCTGTGATTAGTTCAAGAGGAAAGGCACATGCCAAACAGACACAGCAAATGGAGAAGCCAGAATGTTTTAGTGCATATGGACCAAACTTGGGAGAGGTGTGTGCATGGGTGTGTAAATTTCATTTGTTAAAGACACTGCTGGAATTTGAAGTCTCCTGTGCTTTTACACTCCTCAGTGTTGCACAGAATCCTGAGATGCACTGTGACCATCATCATTTTGCATGGGTGAGAGAGGGGGCTTCGGGCAGCAGTTCCCACTTGCTGCACCTCCTCCATAAGGGTCCTCATGAGTGTGGGGATCATTCCTTCACAGCCTCACAGCCCTCAGCCTCCATGGCAGTGTCTTGCTCCATGCCCTGCAAGTGTGCAAGCAAGGATACAGGCACCATCCCTCCAGCACTGGGGAGGGGGAGAAGGAATTCCCAACAACCATCATAAAAAACAATCTATAGACAAGATCACTAAAGGATGACTTTAAAGGACATTATTTGCAGAGGGCTTCAGCCAGGTTCATGTCCTGTTATTAAAAAGAAATACTTATAAATCTTAAGATCTTATTGATATCTCAAATAACTGTCATCAAAACCTGGTCTGAAACATGTCCTAGAGCATTTGCAAAATGTTAGGACACAAGAGCCAGAATCAGAAAGAGAACAACTAGAGAGTGAACAAAACTGACTGATTGCTACTGCCTTTGCTGGATGAAGAGAGTTAAATGGAAAAATTAGTATGAAACTCTAAAGGATTGTGCTGAACAGACATAATAGATACCAATATCTGACAGGTTGCAACAACATTTTAATGCTTGCAAAACAAGCGGCACAGAATAATTCAGTGAAACTAAGCTTCAATAAACTCTATTAAAAGCAACTTTTTCCATGCATAAAATATTTCAGAACAAAAAAAAACCACAAAAAAACACACCATGAAAAGACATACAACTACATATACTATATGGCTTATCCAAGTGCAACTTCCTACTTGTAAAACATGCAAATTCAATTTAACAGCCAGAGGGAACTGGCCAAACATACACACTTTCATTTATTCGATCCCTCCTTAGGGCAGATTCCCCAGACTTCAGTAGGAACCAGCAGAGCCCTCACACATACAGAGCCCAGAAAGGTCAGGAACCAGAGGAAGAGGGCAGAAAGTTCCAACTCCAACACTGGGGATAGACACAGTAATAACTCCAACCTAAAGATAAAAATTAAGAAAGAGTTCTTGATAATGAGTCTGGAACTGGGTTATAGATTCTATATCTCTCCTGTGATACCTAAGCCTGATTCCGGAAACAGACACCTGCTTAGCTGTAGGTACTGTTATATGTATATAATCTGAAGCACATTTCTAAGTCCTTTCAGAAAGATAGGTTTGGATGGATGGGGTGACTTTACTTGTGTCATTTAGCATTTGGGGGAAAGAGGTGTGAATTTTCCATAGAAACGGGAAATCTACAATCAAACAGAAATTTCATACCAACCCCCCCATATATACACTACCATAAGCATTTGCATAGAAATAAATCCAGTGTCTGGTATTATATAAGCTTAGACTATTAACTTGCCTCCAATTTTTGTTTTCTGTCATCCACGGACAGATTTAAAGTCATATTTTCAATAACTTTCATCACTAAAATCTTCCTGTTCACATTCAATCCAAGCTACACAGGCATTGTGCAGGTCAGACTGTATTCTGAAACACCATACAGGTCAAGCTATACAGAGCTGGGAAGAATCTGTGGTCAGAGTTACAGTTTACAGAGTTGAAACATTTAAAACATTAAGCAATGTATTTACCAGTTTTCCAGTAAGAGATATTTCTAGTTGAAAAGACAACAAACAAAACAGCAAAGTGGCATTTTGGGAAGATTAGTTTACTGGCTTTCTATATTAGATTGAGAACATTCTGCTTCCAGTGAGAGATTGTGCTTTCATACGTGCATGCACACATATGAATATATTAATTTACAACCAAAGAAGAATGGATTCATAAGACCACCAGGTTTCTACTGGCCAGCTTTGTGGACCACAGGCAGTCAAGAAAATAAAGTAAAAGGGAAGACCCTAAGTTATTTCTCTGAAACTTGGCCATTATCTTTATGTGGTTCCTGACATACACTGCACATATTTACATAGAAACCTGCAGTCACTACAAACATAGCCACCACATTTTCCCCTCACAACCACTACCAGTTTCGACAGAAAACAAGTCAGGTAATCTACACTCTACTTTTACACCAATACATCTTCCCTCTTGTCTGTACCCCATTTGCATTTTGACAGTAGTGAAAGAAGTGTAACACACTTTTCCCTATAACCTATAGCAGTGACTTCCAGCATGAGAAACCACAGCTCACAAGTGCCCACTGCCAGCCCACTACAAGTTCTGTAGGGATCCACAAATGGAAGCGTCTCAACATCACTAAACTACAGAAAACTTCACAAAAATTTGTACTAGCTATATGAATATTCTGGCATAAGGGTAGAAACGAGCCATGCTGTAGGGCTCATTGTTTTGGAATACATTCACAGCATGCTTACACAAGTATTGGTGTTTGATTTCCATACCCCACTCAGTGGCATAGTTGTCCACATAAATACAAAACTAAATCTAAATGTAAACAGTGAATGTACATACAGCACAGAAACTGCATTCTGTAAATAAAAAAGAAAGAAAGATACACATGTAAATGTGGTTTTGCAAGACTGTACCCTGATTTCACTCAGCCACATCAGAGAACCACACACACACACGAACAACTGCAGGTGAAGCTCCAGAGACACAGAGCTGCTCCACAGATTGTACACACACCTTAACTCTATATATAAAGTTTGTCTCTATTAAAGGCCAACTTCCCAGTGTGGGTCAAAGTCTGGAGGAAAAACTTCAGCCATATTTGCATAAACATGCACTGTATCAGCTTTGACGTTCTGTGTTTTCAAAACACCACAGTCATTTAGGATCCACCATAACAGGTGTTGTAACATCCTTTACCAAAACAACCGCAGAATCAAAGAGCTTGCAAAAAAAAATAAATCTGTGTACCCATTGGCTCTGCCTTTGAAAAAACATATATTATGCTTAATTTCAAAGGCAGAGCACTCCTTTTGACAGCCTTTCACTGAAATTACCTGCTATAATAAAGTTAAATAACCGTATTTTCAGCACTATAGCCTTAATTTAGTTTAGTCACTGTCTTGACAGCAGTCCAGAACTACCTTGTGCAGTTCACTTCATCTGTGAGCCACAGAAACTGGAATGTGTTTCAAGCAGGCACATCATCTGTATCTATATTCCCTGTTGCATTAAGCAAAAACTTCTCAATCAATGGCAATTTTTCTTCATCCTTCATGACTCCAGGTTTCTTCCACAAAATCTATTGATGTTCTAGTTCAAAGAATTCCTGGAAGAATCGTTTCAGGCTGTCACCCATCCTTCTGGAGATAACTGAAGCTTGAGAATTGCCAGTGGCTAAAAAAAAAGGCCTCTTGCAAAATGTATCATTACATTCAAAACTGAGATTTACCCCCACCCTACAGTGACATCATGAGAGGAAGAAGAAGAACTCCCATCTTCAAAAATACTATTTACCTTACGCTAGAACAGAAAATAGTTTGGTTGGTATTACATCACTATACAGATTAAGTTAATGGGTTTAGGGATATGTAACTAGGTTTCCTGCAGTGATTTTTGACTCCTTGATTTTTCAAAAAGTTTCTTATGTTAGATTTCCATTACAGGCCAAGTGTTCTCATTTTATAAATTGCTGACATCTCAGACAAATAGAGATATCTACATTACTTTCCCACTACTGATATCAAAGGCGCAAATATTTTTCAAGTATTAAATCTCTATATGCAGTAAGGAAATTCTGAAATATAACCAATTTACAACTAGAATTGTCATTGTAATCTTTACAACATATATAGAGAAGGAAAAGTATAAAGTCAACCATTCACAAGACAGCATAAAATTGTCAGACTACATATTTGAAAGTGTTTATTTTAATTATGAGCTTGCCAGAGGTTTATGGCCTCTATAGACTTTGTGTTTATACAAGTGTGTGGGTTTTTTACAATTCTTTTTTTGTAACACCACTGCTTTTAGGACGATTCTCCCTCCCTTCGGCCACCTGAACTAGGTTAAACTCCACATTTGTTTCTTCTAGTACAAAATTATTATAGAAGCAATTAAACTTTGATGTCATGCCTGTTCAAGGGCAGAGATACTTTGTAATTATGGAAAAAAAATAATGAACTCTGACTAAAATCTGTTCTCAGGCCTTCCCTGTCCATTTGTGATTATTCCCCTGTACAACTCTATTGACATGAGGCTGCTATTGCAAAACTGTTGTAAAACTTGAGTGCTCCAGGTACACATATCTGCTTTTATTCAGTGTGAAGGTTTGCACAGGAAACAGTTGCATAATCCTTCTCACCACAGGTATGCAATTTTTTTAAACTTTATTTTAGAAACAGAAAATTAGACAGAAAAGTAAAAACTAACACAATCCTAGGACTAGTATGTCTGAAACCACACACATGCAAAGTTTATGTTAACCTCCCACTGTAGTGTTCCATGGTTAGTAACAACATAAAGGCAAGTCAAACAAAACAGAATTAATGTTAGTTCTGTTACCACCCTGCTGTGAAACTTCCTCTTCACGATTCTCCTAAATTACCATCACAATACCTACTACTGGTTTTCCCTCTTTTACTGGTACTGAGCTGTCTAAACAGAATAAATAAACTGAACAGGCTTCACTGGATAAACGAGCTTTTCTTACATTACAAGAACCGACCCAGGAAGAAACAGAGAAACCAAATGAAATAAAAAGACCAAGATGTTAACATGGAACTGGCTGAATGCCAGCACATGCATGATCACAGTTATCTCAAGAAGTGACTCTGGACTTTCAAAAGGCATGGCAAACAGGCTCTTACACTAGGCACTATACAAATCACTACTTCAAAATTCTTCTAACACACATTTCAAGAAAGACTATACAAATTCGCTAATCAAAGAATCACAAACATTAAGATTAGAGAAGAGCTCAAAGATAATTGAGTCCATGTTAACCCAGTACCACCATGTTCATCATTAAAGCATGTTCCCCAACTTCTACGTCAATTGGATCACTTCCAAGGATGCTGATTCCACCACCTCCTTGGTCAGCCTGTTCCATTATGCCTAACCACCCTTCCCATGGAGAAATTTTTCCTAACATCCAGTCTAAACCTCCCCTGGGGCAACTTGAGGCCATTTCCTCTTGTCCTGTTGCTTCTTACCTGGGAGAAGAGATCCATCCCCACCTGGCTACAATCTCCTTTCAGGTAGTTGTGGAGAGTGATAAGGTCTCCCCTGAGCCTCCACTTTTTCAGGCTAAACAACCCCAGTTCCCCCTGGCCACTCCTCATAAGACGTGTACTACAGACCCTTCACCAGCTTCTCTGGACATGCTTCAGCACCTCAATGGCTTTCTTGCAGTGAGGGACACAAAACTGAACACAGGATTCAAAATGCAGCCTCATGAGTAAAGAGGAAAAATCACTTCCCTGGTCCTGCTGGCCACACTTTTTATACAGTCCAGGATGCCTTTGGCCTTCTTGCTCACCTGGGCACGCTGCTGGCTCATGCTTAGCTGGATGTTGACCAGCACCCCCAGGTCCTTTTCCACTGGGCAGCTTTCCAGCCACTAAATCATTTAGAGTATGGCAACACTGGGGGAGAAAAATCTACTTTATGTTAATGATTCCTTTAATTAGTGAGACTGCAAATCTTTCCGACCACTGGTTGTACAAATGTCTCAACGTTGGCTAGATGAATGCTGGTCTTTCCATTTTGTTCATGCACATTGGTTTTAGGAAGTGGAGCTGCTTCAGATTTGTATCAGGATAATGACATACAACCCAAAAGCTGCTGATATCAATATAGGGTTTTAATGCCAACAGATTTTAGAATCAGGGAAAGTGAGTAAAGTGCTGGTTGGTACTAAGAGATTTTTCACTGTCAGTTCACTGAAAACTGACACACAAAAAAAACAAACTAGAAAAATATAATGTGCTCACGTCCACTGTTACCAAAGAACTTAAGAAGAACTCAACACCCAAAGTATTATACAATACAAAACTCCAATAAAACAAAATACATAAAAAACCTCCACTAACAAACAAACAAAAACACCACAGTGTGGAAATAACATCTTTTTCATGACAGATCAAAATTTCTCCACTATCAGAAACACTCTCATGAAAATCAGCTGCTACCTGAAGACCTTTCTGGCTTTCTTCATTCATGAAGTACCAATACCCAATGCTGAATGTGCTATTAAGCATTTTAGTCTGAATGTCCTGCCACTGTACATCGTGAACGAGTCAGCTCAGTGGACCCAGATCCTGAGCTGACATTGTGACGGGCACTGTACAAACCACAGTGTACGTTCAGTTCTTACTACAGCCCTGTGAACACCAGCGTGACTGCAGGCACAGGTGAGTATTGCACAGAAAACTATTTAAGAAAACAGTACAACCTGGCTCCCCTGGGTTGTTTTTTGCACCTTACATTTGCCGTCACCTCATTTTCTTGTCTGCCTCAACATTAGCATTATGTCACTCTCGTGTGACAAGCATCAAAACACAAGGTCAGACTCCTCCAGTAGCAGCCAGACACTCAAGTTTAACTATATACGGTGCAAATCACAGGGGCAGGTTTGGCACCACAGCAAGGAGCCAGGTGTTTTGTTTGTTTGTTTGTTTTTTATGGGACACAAATCTCACGTCAGTCTTGTCAAAACAATCTCTTCTGTGACCTGGCTGTCCACACCGGTGGTTAACACCCGATGTAGCTGAGTAGAAACTTCGAGAGGCAGTGGGCCCCATCCCTTTACCGGGACCCTCCTCTGCCGTCAAGGCTGTAGAGGACAAGTCTTGCACAGCAAAGGTGTCCTGTGCCAAGAACCCCACAACCAGGCAGGCGTGTGGCCTCTCCTGCTCCTCTGCTCTGCACCCTGGCTGGGAGTGAGGAGCCTCAAGACAACCAGAGCAGCGACGGGGCCGGTCGGACACGGCCCGGGAGGCGATGCTGGCCATCCCCCCCGCATGGCAGGGCACCGGGGGTCATACGAGTGCCACAGCAAGTGGGCAGGCCGCTCTGGAGGCCGGGGTACAGCGAGGAGCTTCCCTTGGCCAGCGTCCCACCGCCCGGGGCTGCGCTCTCCCCTTCCTCTCCCCACGCCCCGGGGGAAGCGCCCCAAAGCTCCCGGGCAGGGGCCGCTGCCAGCGCAGCCCGGCGCCCCTTCGCAGCACCCGGCGCGTCCCGCAGCACCTCCGCGTCCCCTCCCGCACTTACTGAGCGCTGCCACCGTGCCGGCCTCCAGCAACAGGCAGTCCTGGCGGGACCGCGCCTCCAGAAGCGCGCTCGGCCCCGGCTCCTGCTTCCAGAGCAGCCGCAGCCCTTTGCTCAGAGCCATGGCAGCCGCCGCCCGCGGCGAGGAAGGCGCAGGGGTGCGGGCGGAGGCGGCGGCGGAGGAGCCTCCGTTCCCCCGAGGGCACGGCGCGGCGCTCGGGGCCCGCCCGCAGCCCAGGAGAGCTCCTCCGAGTGCCGGCCCCCGGCCCTCCCCGCCGCTGCTGCCAGGCGGCGGGCAGGGAGGATGGCCGTGTCCCGGTCGCGGTCCCGGTCAGCTCAGCAGGCCTCCGGGAGCCTCCAGTGCGGGGCCGTCCCGCGGCGAAGGGAGCGGAGCGCTGGCGGCTGCCGCTCGTCCGCGTCCCCCGCAGCCCCGCTGCTGCTGCCGCCTCCTCCTCCGCCTCCTCCCTCTCCTCCTCCTCGGGGAGTCCCCGTCTACGGCCAGCGGGCCGGGAGCGACTTTCCCCTTCGCTCTCCGCCTTTCTCTTCCCAGCCGCGGCAAACTTTCCGGAGTTAACTTTGCCCCCCCGGCTCCGCGGCTGCGGCTCCTCCTCCGGGACAGGTACAGG
>JAOXXN010000446.1:54359887-54373184 GCA_026770055.1 Myrmophylax atrothorax
AGTCAGGAGGGTTCCATCCACCACGAGCTGGACTGACCTGAATAATGAAAGCCTACAACATACGCATAGCCTTTGCTGGTTTGCAGTCACTATTAGACCATCCAGTTGTGACGCCTGCTTTATGGAAGACACATGGATGCTTTTCTCATCCCTCAGCTGGCTGGTATGTGCAACCTGGGGAAAAGCTATAGGGCAGATTTGCCTCATACTGCATTCACCCTGTTAAAAACCAACACGATGATTTCAAACAAAAAGATAAAATAGTCTGGTGGATATACATAAATATTTATTATCAGTTTAACTTCATTTTACTAAAGTCTTTAAACAGTTTTGTTTGGGTTTTTTTTGCCAAAATGTTGCATCTGACAGTTGCTGCTGTCATAGCTTCTCTGCACTGGGAATGCACAGCTTACACTTAAGATTCCAAAACAGTCTATTCCATATAAAGAACCTTCAACTTCAGTGCATATGGAGCTATTTAAAGATTGGTAAAAAGAACTCCCCTTCCCCCTCCCAAATTAAGAGTCTGTTACAAAAAGATTTCATTACCAAAAAGTGAATATACAAATACTAAAAAAATGCTGCCTTGAAAAAGTGATTTCAGAATTTACTGTACACATTGTAACAATTTATTATATAAGCTGCTTCTACATGCTGTAAAACATTTATACACATTCTTTACAATTTGTACATATTTAAATGGCTGTATCAAACAACAGTGCACTATGGAATTTTGGAAGCAAACAACTAAAATTGGGAGAAGAAAAAGACAAGATTTATAAAATGTGAACAAAACTCGTGACACTGAGAAGCATCTAGACTTAGGCTTAGTCTCATTTGGTTTGGCTTCAGGTTATTCAGACAGACCTAGATTTTCCTTCTAGCACACAAAAGTAATACCAATGCAAAACAGAGTAAGGCAACTATTGAACCAGCAGACTGTACCCGTCACTTAGAATGGCTTATTGGTAAAATGCCTGTTCTAGGGCTTTTGTTCCTAAAATGTTTATTTTCTAGGCACATTTTAGCAAAACCTGCATTTTGGCTTTCCTTCTTGCCTATGGCAAGAAGTGAATTACTGTAGTTGGTGCCCATTGTGAACACAGTTGGTGGTGGCTTTTTTGGTTTGATTCTGTGAAAAGCCAAGGCCTCAAATGGTATTTCAGTAGTATGAAAGAGGACACTGATAAAACATGATGACCAAAGCACAGAGTTTGTGTGATACCTAATGTGATTATTCAGTACTTTTGTCACCTTTCACTTTGCATTAGAAGGCAACAAAAAGTTAACCGGACCCAACAGCGTAACATACTACTACACGAAGACCTGAGCTTAGTTGGAATCTGGGGACTTCTGCTAGTTGGGGTTAGATGTGGCAGTGCCCCTCTGGTGAAACACTTCAAACTCTCAGAGGGGAAGCTGGCCCTGTAGAACACCAGTGCCTTATGACATAACGCTGGGGGAGTCGAAGTGCTGGTACGGGAAACTGTTTTCCACATGTTCCTGAATGGCTCGTTCCCTGTTTGTACTTTCTCTTCTTACACAGTGCATAGCAAGAAAGAGTGAGCCTGACACAAGCTCTGAGGTGGTGTGCCACAAGTGCAAGATTTAGTTAGAAGGAAAAAGAAGAAAGGGAAGAATGAATTATATTTACCAGAAGTCATAATGGGAGTAGTATGCCATGGCTGCATATGGGAAGGAAAACTTAAGAACAAAGCATTCATACAGGAGATTATCCTGAACATGTGCCAGAAACATACATGAATATAATTCCTCCTGGTTATGAATCGCTAGAGAGGTCAATTGAATATGATGAGTATTAAGTAATTTCTCAAGTTTGCCTGCTTTCCCACTTAAAAAAAAAAGATACAAATGTGTAACTCTGATGTTGATTAAGAGTTTTTGGAAGAACATCTGATAGACACAAGTCTTCATTAAGTCCATGGCAATATATCACTTTGATAATTTAGATCCCTATAACTGACAGCATTATCTAGCTGTTTTTATTTAAATGATAATACAAATGGGAGAGCATTCAAGATAACAGAACCTTATCTTATGATTGAGGCTGATAAAGTAAAATTTTGAAAAGTACTTTTTTCTACAACTGATTCTTCTTGTTGGGTTGTTTGTTTGGATTTGGGTTTTGGGGTTTGTTTTTTTTTTTAGTTTGTTTGGGGGCATTTTTGAGGTTTTTTTTAGCAAAAGCTAACAAGTTTTTATTTGCATTCCCCCATATCACAAAAGCACTTTGGAGTTGTTCTTTATTGTTGACTACTCCTTATCTTCTACATCATAGGAAAGCGGCTGAGTGCCTGCCTCAGCTTCTGTGCAATCTGAAACAAAGAAACAGAACATATTTAGTTTGTAGTCACTTTACACTGTGCAGAAATATGATTGCAGGGTAAGAAATTAATTGTTCCCTCACGTGATGAAAAACTGCAGGTTTTGTGCATGTAGAACTCTCAAAGTATTCATTATAAAGACTTTCCTTCTCATATATGCACTTTCTGCTCTGTTCATTTTGACTTTCACTGCTCAGGTTGTGTTGGAGAAAGCACTTTAGGCAGGGCTGTCATCTTGCCTATTTGCTTATCTAGCACTGCACTACACCAGAGAGCTACAGAAATGAAGCCAAATTTTTTCAGGAAACCCAATTCCCCACTGAAACATCACAACAGAGCTCCTGTGCAGTCCCCACAGCTCTTGTGGTAGCCAAGACCCCACATGTAAATATGTACTGGGTGGGGAGAGAGAGGTGGTACAAGGAAACTGGTGAGGCTGCAACCAGGATGACTGGAACAGACTGGACAAGAGACTGAAAGAAGCTAAGGGGAAACCTATGCCTAAACCCTATCAGATGTGTCAGAGAAAGTAAGCAAAGTGACCTGATGGCAGACCTAAAATTGTCATCCACTAAAGATACTTCTGAAGCCCCACTGGTAAATTTTACCGCTGAGAAGGGCAACCAATTAACTCCTTTAAGTGACAGAAGTCAAGTTCCAGCACACCCAAACTTGCATGTTTTACCAGGATACCACATGAGAAAATCTGTTTTCTGGTTTAATTACGAAAACACAAGGAATACATGCATGAGAACTAAGGTTGTAGGCAGAGTTCTCAGACTTAACATATTGAATGTCACCTAAACCCCTCCTGTCCCTCCTGCCCCATACTTGTGTACATCAGGTTTTAAAGCACAGAAGCTTCCCTTATGGGAAGGAAAGTTCCTATGGGAGGAAAGTTTTGTTCAAATGTTTTATTGTTATATTCTGTGCAGCAGGCCTTGCTTACTGCACAACACAGAACTAAAATTCTTTATAACTCTAGTACTGACATTGAAAAAAAGATAAAAGAAGTCAAGCTGTCAACATTAATGTTTCTGAACACTGGTTTTTTAGTTCTAATAGGTTTATTATGACAGCCATGTATATAGGATAATACCTATGGGAACATATTGCTTTAACTTAGTCTTTGGGTTTTGGGGTTTTTTACAACTATTTTTACAATTTTTTTGTACAATTCTTCACACAAATCTTCTCACACAAAAAGATGGATTAAGTACTGTATTTCTCATAAAGGTAGCAGCACAGTACATTCCAAGAAAATAGCCCTGAAACACTGCACCTTACCGTTTCATAAAACTGTGCCTGCTGCTCCAGATAGAGACGAATGACGCTGTTGTAGTCATAAATCCGGTTACTGTGGAAGTGATTCATCTCAGCTGCAATGAGACCCAGGAGACAAATCATTTAAGAGACGCATTTGTAATTAGGAACAGCCTCACTCAGTTCAGGTTAGTAACTGTGCAACAGACTCAGTGTCCAGCCCTGCCAGCACAGTTACTATTCCCATGTTTCCACAACTTGTTTTGCCTGCAGCACTCAAGTTATGATGGAACTGTTTGTAAAATTGGTAGGGTGTCAATTACACACACATAAAATCTGGACACTTCTGGACAAAGTCATGTTCTTATATTACAATACTGAGGTGTACAAAGATTCAATAAAAAACACAAGCAGAATTTTCTCCTACTGAGGTAACTGCTCTTTCCTGAAGTGTTTCCAACAGATTTTGGCTAAGACATTCAGATTTCCAAGGGTATGGATTTCAAATTCTAAGCCACAGCTGTAAATATTTAGCTCAAAATGATCATTAAAAAAAAAAAGATACAGCCAGTAGTGTCTGACCCATTCATGAATGAGGCTGTTTCAACAGATAC
The DNA here is from genome assembly GCA_026770055.1 of Myrmophylax atrothorax. Lineage (NCBI taxonomy): Eukaryota > Metazoa > Chordata > Aves > Passeriformes > Thamnophilidae > Myrmophylax > Myrmophylax atrothorax. The sequence goes on from JAOXXN010000446.1 coordinate 54,364,110, forward strand.
CTGAGAAACAGCATTACTGAATCCCTAACACCACTTTCTATACCTCTTGTCAGATCACAGTTTAGGGATGGAAGAAAAAGTTAAATATATTTTGAGATATCAATAGAGGGAGAAGAAGTATTCTAGATTGAAGAAGTCATCCTAGAGGTTTGTTCCACAACTGCCAGGTATACAGCACAATCCTCTTGCATTGCTGTGACCAGAAAGAAGTGGGTGGGGAGTTTTCTTGTTTGTTTTTTAAATCAATTTTGTGTGCTGTTCTGACTTTTGTCATGTAAAATATTGAATACTCTTGGCTTTAAGTCAGCTAAAAAAGATGCAACTCCCTCAGCAATGAGTAGTTTCCTTGAAGTCAGTCACAGGATGCACTTAAGGGCTTGATATCCTGCAGGACTGAGACCTGACTCCTCACTTCCCTGCTTTTTCAAGTGTGGTGTCCTGCATCTCATATTTACAACACCTCTAACCTAAGGAGGAAAAAATTCATTCAAAGAACATCCAGGAAATAAGATCTTATCCACAAGAACATGAATCTCAACTAGATCGTGTCTGACTAAACCATGAGTCAGAAAAACACCTCTGTACATGATGAACTGCTTCTTGCACCAGGGCCCATGCTTTTAATGTGAGACATTATCCCTTCAAAACCAAAGAATCAGACTGGAGTAGCTGTTTTGTGGTTTTTTAATTACATTTTTAAAACATGTGTCTCTTGCTATCGCAATGTGAGATTTAAAAGAAAAAAAGGGGGGGAGAGGGGTTGTAAAATAACTGCAATTTAAGAAAATCTAAGCAGGTCACAAAAAACCCCCTTCACAAACAACCCATGCCTAGTTCTTATTCCAGTACAAAGATTTTCTTTCAAGTATGTTACTTAACAGATATCCTTCAGAAGTCTATAACATTGCTATTTAGCTCAAAACTTGGTTTACCTTGTAGTGCATAAGCCATGGTGCTCACACGTTTCACCATGTTCTGTTTGTCTTGTGGTGTTATCTTGCTGGTTGCAACTAACTTATCACTTTCCTTCACTCTTTCTATTGCTCCCTGTAGGAACCAAATGCAGGAAAGATTAAAACAGTAGTCAACTTAGAGGTCTCTATAGTAACCTAAAATGCCACTAGCAACATTTTTGAGTTTGCACACTATATACATATATACACACACACAATACTGATTCTGCCTTCTAACGTTTTCATCCAAAGTTTGTTACTTTACTTTATTGCTTTCAAGAGTCCTTGCAAAAAGTGACTTCAAACACAGGCATGAACAGAGTCATCAGCAAGCTGGGTTTGGTACAGGCAGAAATACACAGGATATATATATATATATATAAAAAGGACAAAAAGACCAAGTTTCAAAATACAGCTGAACAACCTCAGTGACACCCAAAAGCCTCGAATTACCAAATGCCTGTAGAACCTTTTTTGCACATTGTACAAAATGAGGCAACATGAGCTATTTTTCAAGAGACTACAATTCATTGCAATGCATAATCATCGATTCAGGAAAATCCCTTTGTCCCATAAATAATAAGCACAAAAAGATACGCCTTTCCTACACAGTGTATTTGTGCCAAACCACGTTCAGGAGAATCTATTTACATGTCTCTTGGCAGCAGGCTTATGTTTCAGGTTTTAAAAACATTCCTTCTCCTTTTATGGTATTTCTCCCCAGTGATTCTGTGGGATGAGTGGCTGTAAATGTCCAAAGGAAAGAATACACAAATCTGATACACTTTTATCTTTGCTGCTCTTCAGAAGTATGTTCTTATTTTATACATTTAACATTTCAAGTGATAAAAACCCCAAGCCACATACTTATGTACTTGCCTAATACTGCCCAATTTTTAGTCTCATGAAATACATTACAGCAGGCATGTGACCATAAGGAAATCTCTAAGACCAAAAAAAGGCATAATATCCAAACCCAGACATCACAGTTTTTGTATTACAGAGAAAAAAGTGGTTGTTTTTTGTTGCTGGTATTTTGTTTTGTTTGCTTTTTCTTTCCTTCAGAAATGTCAGCCCTTGTCTGGTTTTTGATATAAAAGAAACTTCTAGGTAGTGCATGATTATTTATCACATATCAGTAAGTGTACACAAGTTTTCCTACAATACTGGTGAGGTTTTAATATCAACTATCACATAACACTCATGTATTACAAATTTACACTACTACTATTCACCACATTGGGACATGAATCAACCTGAAGAAAGTCATGAACCCTCTACTGGTCTGCTATTGCAGAAGGTCATGAGATTCTCAGATCTTGGAGAGAAGTTCTAGCTTCCCTCCCCTCTAAGTACTTCTTAACTTAAAAATCAACACATGAGTTTCACAGAAACTTTAGTGTTTCTAGAAGCAGGGGCCAGGCTGCTGGACAAATGAAGGTACAACACCACCACTTTTGCTGCTGTCCCTACTGCCCAACCCCAAAGGAAAGGCTCTTCACATACCTTATGAGCTGCTATGATGTCAGGGAAGCAACCGAGAAATCCCTTATACTCATGATTTGTTTCCATCAAAAAGTGAAGATCTTTCTTTGGCTAATAAACAAGTATAAGCATTAGTAAAAGTGTCTGTGGCATATTAACAATCACAGAAAAGAAATTATGATGCCAAAAGAGGATGAAGGATAAAAAAGGGAAGGAAAGGATAGAAAAAACCCAAACAAAAAAAATAATTATTTACAGAAAGTTTTTTCATATATAAAAATGTTTTTATTAAAATATAAGCTTTTTAGAATAAAGGATCAGTGAGCAGATACCTCTGTCCTTTGTTTTAATCAACATTAACTTATGAAGGGAGGGGTTCTGCCTTAGATTTTCACTCAAGAGGAGTTACCAGTACAACCTCATCACATGTACAATCTCATTACTTATACAAATATGTAAAGGCACAGGTGCATCTCCTTAGTTATCAACTTGGCAACCTGCTTTAAGAATCCTCTAATAAACCTTGAGATAAAGAGGATCTGCATTTTGGAGACTTTAAGCTTAACATACTAAAGATTAATTTATGACTTGAACACCAATCAAGGTTTATTTCAGATAGATTTTTACTGCAGCAGGTAACTGCATTGTCAAAGCAATGAAACGTAGCCATGATCTGGATCATATAGACATCTGGGGAGTACACAGGGAAGGCAGAAACCCTATCCTTGACAAGGCAGCTCACTGACATCAGAAAACAAACACATTTAAAGTGGAAGTAAGCATTTTAGTATTTTAGAAACAAGAATTTGGGCTTTCTGAACCAACTGAAACACTCTCCCACCACATCCCCTTTATGGTGACACAGTGAAGAAAAGAAGATGAAAGTGCACTTAAAAAGTGTTAATAGCAATTTCATTTAGTTGGTCTACAGCACTAGCAGTTATGTTTTAACAGAAGAGAAAAAAAGTCAGAAGTGATTCACATATGTTTGTACACACTATGCCAGTGCATTCATAATACTCCTACCTGATCTGCTACAAGACTGGCAATTTCTTCATAGGTTTTCCCTGCTTCTGTTATTGCTCCATTGAGATCAGTTTCTCCTAAAAGTAAACATATTCAAATTACAGTAATTTAATTAAAACAAGAAACTTGCCTGGATTCAAGGCAAATTTATAAAACAGCTTATTATAAATAATTAATGCCTAGCCATCCTTCTATAACCAGCAGTAATATAGAATTTAGAAAAATATTAAAGGAGGAAAAAAATTGAAGATCTTGCAGAAAATTAATGTTCTAACACAGTACTAGCACTATTTACTTCCACATTTCATAATTCTATGTAGTTTAAGAACACAGGTATTCCCCCATACAGGGCAACAGGAGGTCTACCAGACTAGAAATGAAGAGTAAGGGGCATGACAGTAGAAAATGACTAACGAAGCTGAACAACATCTGATGTTCGGATTTTTAACAAATGATTTTCACATCTGATAAGCAGTAAATTCTCCACAATGCCCTACAAAACAGTGTTGCTATCCCTGAGCTCTCCAACAGTCCTGGACCATAGGTCAAAGGGCAGATAAGAAGCAGGAGGCTCAAGTAACTTCTTTCTTTGCCAACAAGATTTCTGACCCTTTAGGAACTCTCAGATAATATTTTCAAGCTCTGAAAAAACCACTGGCTTTCAGAGTGAGTTTCTAACTTTCATCATCAAACAAAACAGATCAAAGGGCCCTACAATCTACACTTAACAACACAGACATCACCACAAATCCTAAGCTAGACAACACCACAAGCACTCATAACACTGTATTACTAACAGGACACAGCTATGTGGGACAAAGATGGAAACAAGCCTTACATTCTTGTATTTTTCATGGCACTTCACCTTCCCAAAAGACCACACACTTTTTCCATCCTTGTTAACTTGTCCAAAGCATGTAAGTCAACAGTACAGAAAGCAAATTGAGGTAGAGAGTAGAAAGGGGAAGGTATAATTTGCAGATATCAAACTTTAGTTTAAGAAAAAAATATTATTCTCAAGCTTTCAGATGTGCCTTGATATTAAGCAAAGGTTACTCTTATGAACATTTTGTTTTTATTCTATAGACATTAATCAGTGACTTCACTGAAAATTACCATTGATTTCATTAATGATTAATCTAACATTAGGGTTAGATTAAAGCCTAAAGCATCTTCTTTTACGACAACATATGGTTTAATCTATGTTAGAGACTTACTATATAGGATTCCTTCATTTTAGCATGTCCTAAAGGGAACAAGGTTATGACTGAATGATGCTTCAGTTCTATCAATCAATTCTTACTCTCCATTAGACTGATTTCATAAAGTCAAAAACCCTTGAGAGAAAGTGATTGATCCTCAGAATTAGTAAGTCCAACAACAAAAACATCGCTAAAGAAATAATTATTTTTCTCCAATTTGAGCCTGTTAGGATAAAAATAAACCCAACATAAACTCCCACTGTGAGATCTAAGAGGTACACAACTCAGAAGATATCTTCACTTTTTTGTAAAACAATAAACAAACCCTGGAGGTGATTGATTTCTTTATTTCAGGCAGACTTAAGTAATTTCAGTATTTTACAATTCCCATGTTTGCTCAGAAGAAACCTGGAAGTAACTGCTGCTAAATCAACTGACTCCTAGATTGTGGGATAAAACATTGTGTAGTTTTAGAGTCAGAAGCCAGGTTGGTTGAGATGATGCTGTGCATTTCATAATGCCATAAAAGACAATGACTTTTTCCATCTGGACCAAGAGGAAGAGCATGTATATTTAAGTTGAAAGAGAAAATCCTCCCTTTCTGTGCAGAGTTCACTCAAGGAACCTGCATAGATTAAAGCTTCAAAGAATCTAACCAAACCTTCCAAACTACAATCCCCTTTAGTCTGGGGCAGCAGGGAACAAAGGCAGCTTGTAGAAGGCACAGGACACATTAAGAGCTTTTACTACTAGCAGAGTCAGGGTTCTTTAATCAATAGAAAAGCAGAAAGCCCTAAATGCTGCTGACATGTATAACGAAGTTATGCCGATGTGCATTACATATCCCCACCAGAAACAGAGGGTGCTTAAAAGCATTGACTAAAGGTTATTACAAAAAGAACAGTTAAAATGGCCAGTAATATTCTACAGATATTTTAACCCAATCACAAGGAGAAACTGATATTTTTGTTTACAGACCTGCATCCTGTCACAAGGAGATGAAGCAAGATGTAAAACTATGAGGAGCCTTTTGGAGATGTTTAATAGAATGTCTCTTAACAGTTCAACTGCTTGATAAATGCCAATGATAATTTCTGAAAGAATACACCAGACATATCTAGGGAACAAATACTCTGTAAGGCTTGACTGGGACAGCAGAACTTTTTTGTCAAGAAGTGTTTTTGTTTTCTTTTCTTTCAAAGCATGTTTTAATATAATTCAATGAGAAAAATTATGAAGCTTGACGTACTAGTAGCAAATATTTGTAGCAAATTTTTTTCTTGATAAGTACATCTCAGACTGATAAATTCAGCACACAAGCAATTTGTAAGGCAAGATTTGCCTGTTGCTAGTTGGCAGGATAGTGCAACTTGCACAGAACAGCCTAACAGAATTCCTGAGGGGTGATGTAGGATTAGGAGATCTTACTATGCTTGAATGGCATACTGGTCATTCATGTTTTCTTAATATAGGAGAAAGACTCATCCAGACTTGGTGCTACAAAAGAGAAGCCATGCTATTTTTGGCCACGTTGACCTAAGAGCATTGTGTGATGCACTAAGATAGGCAACATACTGCCAGGCTGCAAGATGCTTCCAGGTATGTTCTGCTGCTGTCCAATATTCATTTCTGGACCAGGATCATGCTTGCCAAGCAAGCACATGTTCTTAAAACCAATTGGACAGTATATAGGCCCATGGACAACTTAAATCAGAACCTCCCAATGTGTCCTTAATAGTTTTAATGGTATCCTTACCTCTGCAAATACCAGGGACAGATTCCTAATATGCATTGTGGCTGGCAATTAATTGATAAGACTCATTCTGTAGCACAAAAAAAAGAGCTTCAGTGAGTCAGGTAAGCGAGTGCATCTTGCCAGGTGCAATCTTAAAACATTTTAGGCTGGAAATCAGAAGAGAAGGCAGTAGACATTTGCTGATCGAATAAGGCAGCACTGATGAAAGTGCTAAGGACAATAGATACATCCCATCTTAACTATGCAAATGAACAAACTAACAGTGTATATAGGATGACAGAAGTCAGCTACCAGTAGCTGAAAAGCTGAAATTGTTTGTGTCATCAAATCAGTTGTTGCAATCTTCAGTGGCCCATATGCTAAACTTCCAGAACTTTAGTATTTAAAAAAAACCCCAACCAAACAGCCAAACAACAAAAAAAAACACCAAAAAAACAAGGATGAAGAGATTTGGCTCCCAACAGAAAGTGAACTGAGTGCCTTTAAGTATGGCTGAATGAGCCATTCCATTTTACTGACAGTCCAGTAAAATCATACCTCATGCTCAGCCTAGCTACCACCTCTTCATTTGAAGGAACGTGCCATCTTTTAAATACTGAGATCAGAAAAGCTGCATCCTGTCAATTTAAATCCAGGTGCTTATGGCTCTTGCACAGAGTCTGCTCAATCCAGAGAGCTGTACCTCACAGAACGATCAAGTGAAATTGTACACGAACAGCAGGCAGGACAGAGTTAGGGCAGCAGTGATGAAGACGTTTAAAGCCACCTGTGCATTGTACTTGCTCTCTCTTTCTGGGAGCTCCAATTAAAAAGTAAAGAATCTCATATATTATTAATTCAGAAAAAACACACTGGTGTACTATTTATTGAAAAGAATGAAATATATGGAGTCAGAGCAAAGGCATCTGTGGGAAGAGAATTTTCCTCAACAAGATACTAGGGTGTAACCAGGCACAACTGGGCGAACAGCAAAGAGATATATCCTCGCCTTGGTCCCAAGCATCATAGAAACTACTCTTTCATACCTTTCAAAGATGCTGGAAATGAAGGTGAATCTTCCCTCATTTGCTGATTTGCAAATTTAGTACCCTAGCTTTAAGCCATATTGTTATCCCTTTACCCTAGCAAGAGAAGTGTGTTACAACTCAAGCAATTTTCAGTCCTTTCTCAAGAATTCATGCTGCAGATTCTACCCAGCTAGGATTTACAGTTTTCTAAGCCATGCTAAAAGCACATAACCATGCAAATCCTCTACTTCATTCTCACACCCAAAAGTAACTTTTTAGGCATTACGTTATGCTCCAATTCTAACTAAGCAGTCATCCTGTTGAAGTACAGGACACAGATGCGAGCAAGCTACAGGGACTATGCCTATTTCCAATGCTTCCAGCAGCACAGAACCTGAGCTTCAGAAGGTTGCACTTTAATACATGATTTATGGGGCAAAATGTTGTAAGAGTACAAAGCAAGAGATAAATGAGCAGTCAGAGTAAGTACTGCCCAACTAGTAGTTCTAAGTCAGAAATATTTCAGGAAGCCTCTATGCTGTAACATTTAAGGTTTTAGACTAGAGCAATTTTGCTATCAAGTCTAGGAAAAAACCTCCAAAAAGCCAAACACATTTGAAAGGAGAATCCCAGAGGAAACTGACTCAGTAGGCTCCCTCTGTGTATGAGGAAATACTTTCCAGTTATCTGGAAAACCTCAGCAGAGCTTAACATATCAAAGGAGGTTTTTAAGTTTGATCTAAAGACTACATTTTAGGAGAACTTTGAGCAATTGATGCCCTCCTTCTCCCTCTCAGAACTTTCATATCTAACATGACAGGCTCTATTTTAGGGCTCTTGAAGAGAAGCAAGGGTGAAGGACAAGAAAAGGCTACAGTAGCCAACCCTCCAGCCCACATAATGGATTACAAAATACTGTAGTAAGTCTTCCATCCTCATGTGGAGTTGTTATATCATGAAGTCACACAATAGTTCTATGACAGCTATTTTCAAGTCCATATTTTCTTCTCTTTTCTTTTGAAATCACAAAAAAATGCCACAGCACATTTTGTCAGTCAAGTCAGTGACCAGATTATATGTTAAAAGAACAAGCTAAACTCCTCCACCACCACTAACCCACCACATGATTATACAGTGAGAGACAACAAGATTGCAGACTAGAATATGAAATCCCCCAATACATAGAGGGAAGCAAGTTTTCAGTATTTTTTCCAGAATCATGTTTGACATCTAAAGCTCAAAGACGAAAGCATTAAGATCTTCAGGAAAAAAAATGCAGCATGATATAATTAAAATACCTCTTTTTAAGTAAAGTACAAATGAAGTTATAGAAGTACCTTGGTATCCACTAGTGCTGAAGACCAGGGCCAGGGTCTGCAATGCTTTTCCTATCTTCTGGTATTCCTTGGGTAGCGCTGAAAGTGGGAAAAGGATGAGGAAAAGAGGGGAAACAGAAGCAAAAAACCCACAAGGGTAAGTGAGACTAAATCTGCAGCATTTCCAAAACTTGAGAGAAGCAGATGTAAAAAAAAAAAAAACAAACAGGTTTCACGTTTTGTCTAGTGACACATTTACAATCACATTCTTACCCCCTCCCCTGCTACACATGTTCCAAAACTGGATAAAGCAATCACAGTGTGTACTCT
>JAOXXN010000446.1:54379162-54398504 GCA_026770055.1 Myrmophylax atrothorax
CTGCTGAGCATCCGAGATCTGACGGGATCGGATGGCAGGGAGGCATTGAACTGCCCGGGACGGTTCCACTGAGACTCAAACTCACGACCTTGGGATTCGGAGTCCGGAGTGCTCTCCATTACACCACGGGACCGCCCCTAAGCTCTACTTACAGAATCACAAAATAATTCTGGTTGGAAGTGACCACAGGTTGTAGTCCAACCTCCAACTCAAGATTGGTCAGCTGTGACCTTAGTTACACAGGTCTTGAACTTCGGAGGTTTTTAAGACCAGACTGGATGATTTATTCTTCCAGCAAGATCTATGTGTATTCAGAAGTATGATTATTTTGAGGAAAAAGCAGAAGAGAGTTTTCTCATTTATTTCCTCATTAGTAACAGAGCTGGAGCTCAATCATGAAGAAACCATTATTTACTGAAGGTTTATTTACTTTATTTATTATTTACTGAAAATATTAACACCTCTCAAAAAAGCATAATAAAGTATGTGTTTGGGGGGAACAAAAAATGGCTGGTTATATCAGGTAAGACTGCAGCATAATGCTTTTCCAACCCATATCAGTGAAAACTTGAGTTTTTGAGGGAGGGGGGTTGTTTATAAATACAATACAGGATCAGACACAACCTAGATATGCTACAAAGTAGCTTTTGTTAGCAGTAGCACCACTCAGAGGATCACAGCCATTGATAAATCAAGCAGACACAGAGCAAGGAAACAGTCAAAAGAGTATTCATGCATGGTGCATTCTGATGGAGGACACAAACTGTACCTTAAAAGACTAGCAACACAGCTACTTTGAAGAGCACAGCTCTTTTGGAACAGTGTACAGCATTTCCCATGAGCAATGTTATGCCTCATTTTGATTAATTACCCGAGTTAGGAAAGCCAGCAGGTTCCAGCCTGTCACTACTGGCCACAGGGGCAGTATGAGGCAAATGAGGTGGCCACAGAGCTGAACTCTTGGTCTGAAGGGGCATTTTGGGGAACAGCAACAACTCAGTCCATGTGTGAACTTTAGTTCCTACCTTCTCATCTCGGAAATTGAGGAATTGCTGGAAAACTTCACTTTCTGAGACAACAGGATGGCGACACATTCTCGTCATCCAAGCTTGCAGTCTCTCCATACGCATTTTGATAAATTCTTCTTCAAAGCGCCCTGTTATATATTGAACAATAATGGTTAAACCTCTACTCTAGCACCCTCCGTTTTTTTGTTTCATTTAAATTGAAACAAAACCTGTAATTCAGCTGGGAAGTTATTAACCATTTAAAGACTCAGAACTTAAAAGAAGGAAATATGTCAACAAATCAGAAGAACCTTAAATTACAGCATATTTATTACTGACCAAGAGGCCTCCATATTGAGACTGCCATGAGATATAAAAAGGCCCGTAATATCCATTCACAATTCAAATACATTTTTAGGGGGGAAAAACCCAACAACCTTTGGATGGAAAAACTAGGTATTCTGATGACCCAAGAGAGAAGCCAGCCACAGGATTGGAATGCAGATATTTTTCTGATAGTCTAGTAAGCTCATGGTCAATGTAAGCCTCAAACACTGAGGAAAAAGGAGTTACTTAATTTACAAGTTGTCATGTACTAGCTAACAAAGCACTGACATTGGACAGCTCAAAAAATTTGAAATTAGACTGCTCAAATCAAATCACAGATTTAAAAAGCAGCACCTCCTATACTTCCATACAGGTGAATTGGGAAAAAAAGTCAAAATATCTCAAGAAAGGCTATGTATAAACTGGTTAGAATACACACCTACATGCAAGAGCGTAACTGATTTTTTTGGTAAAGAGATTTTTAACACAAACTAAAAAAGTAACCCTTTTCTTTAAACCAGTAGTGCATCATCACTGTGTATTCGTAAGAACCTTTTAGTTTTAACACAAACTAAGAGAAACCTTTCTAATTTTAAAAAAACACATGACATCAGACTTCTAAAGCGTACAGTGAATAGGATGTATTTGAAAGGAATGAGAGATTCCTCCAGCACCCAACTCTTTTAATTTCCATAGCAGCACAGGTGACAAGCCTTGAACGCAAGTACTCTTTCAATGTAATACTATTGTATAGTTACTATGGCAGCAGCTCTACAAGGCTGAGTTGTTTGGGGTTTGGATTTATTTATTATTTTATTTTTATTGCAAATATGGAAACTAGCAACCCTAGCCGATAAAGAACATAATTAATCAAAAATGAAGTTTGGGTCTGGGTACTTTTCCCGCAAACCAGCAAAAAAACACCAAACAAACAAAAAAATCAACAGCTACGGAAGAGACATTACATACCCCTCAGTAATACTTTGTTTCATCTTTAACCTACACAGAAATCTTCAGAGCATTCCTGCAAGGAATGCAAAGAAACAGAAAAGTACTATTTGGAAGTTGCATGCTGGTCATTAAGTTTATCATCACCAGCAAAAACAGGATCCTAAGCAAAGTCAGTTTGTAAAGTCTTGTTTTCTCAGGACCAGCAGACAGAAATACTTTTCTAGACAATCTTCAGCAGAAAGCCTCCTAAACACAATGAAGGATAAGCACCATTTTTCCCAGAGTTTCCCTGCAATGCTTCAGAAAAAAGAGGCATGCTTTTTTTTTTTCATTTTTAGCACGAGGCAAGGTACTCTCTCCCTCAGACTCCAGAAGACAGAAATCCACAGGCAACATTTTACTGTGATGCCAAACTCTTGAGTCTTTTAAGATATAGTAACAATGAAATCTAGAGACCTCATCAGGTCTTCTGGTTTCCTTTCAGTCCACATGCACATGTTTAAATAAAAATGCTGGTCAATTCTAAACACGAGGCTAAGGGGAGGAAGTCACTTCCTCACTTTTCAGTTTCCTCGGCATTTATCCCAGCAACTTCATCAATGCTTAGCTTTCTTTAAACACAGCAGAGCTGCTGCATTTTCAGTGATGCCCACAGCCACATGGTTGGTGACATGCCGGCACTTGTATGTTTGTTTTTGGCTGGTTGTCCTACAGGCTGGATAAAAATCTTACCAGAAAACATACAAGTGGAAATAGGCAAAAGTAATGCATTTTCATCCTATACAGGTGTCCATTCTTTTCTTCACATGCAGTCTAGCATGTCCTTGTAGAAAGGAAGCTAAAGACTACTGAAAATCATTGCCATTACCATACTCTATTGCAATGACTGAACTTATATGCATTTAAAGGGTCCAATCCCACTTTTCTTGAAGACAAAACACAGGACTTCCACAAGCTTCAGAGAGTCTGGTCAACCTGAACTGACATCAATCCGGTGCAGAATGTTATACAAGTGAAAGATGCTTTCTAAATCAAGTGTGAAATCAAGCAAGAGGAGAAACAGCTGCAACATTTCACTTGTAAGCAAAAAAACCATTTTGTCAGGGAATGCTCCCTTTCCTCTGTGAGCTTTGCTTCAAAGCTCCTACAGTGTAACATATGTACAACTAAATGCAAAAGAAAAAACCCAAACCAAACCAAACACAACACATCCTTCCCACCTTGACCCCTGCAAAAAAACCCAAACCCAAACCAAACCTAAAAGTTCACTCAAAAACATTTGTCCAGACAATCAGCAAATATGGAGCATAAACAGTTACCTCTTCTCTTCAAAAATAAATATTATTTAATGTAGTAACTAGAGGGGGTTGTTTTGTTTTGCTTTTAATTAGCTTTTTTTAATCACTGGACTAGATACTTAACCCTGAGTTCCGAAGTTATTCTCTTAGTACTGATCCTTTATTATCAATCGGCCATAACAATTCACCATAAGTTTTGAACAGTGAAAGGCTGGGGTTTTTGGATACCTTCTTTAAAAATAACAGGAAAAACAAACTGTAGGAAATAGCCAAACATTATAAAAAAGTGATCTCCTTATTTCCCATTCCATGAATTCACAACCAGGAAAAATTACCTGTTACTTGCTTGTCTGGAAGTGAAGGGATTGGAATGGCTAATCCAAATTTAACCAGAAGCCGCTCGTACAACCAGTCAAAGTGCTTGTATCTGTGGTTGACAGACCGATTAGTGTTCTGTAAGAGAAACACAACTCTGAACTTTGACAGGCATCTACAGATAACGACATGAAAGATCACCAGAATGGTAGCTACAAGGAATGTAAATAAAATTTATGATCTAAAGCCTTATTACAGATGAACTTGAAATGCTACTCTTTGGGAAAAAAAGTTATGACAACTAACACTTAGTCTTAAAATGCTCTGGCTAAGTCACACAACCTGTATTATTTATATGTTCAAATTACACATACTTGAAGACAAAAGATCCTATTTCAGATACACTTACAGTGCAGGTCAGCTGATATTCAATGTAGCTCTTGAGACCATACATTTTAGAACCTTTTTTGGGATCAGCCACCACACAGTCAAATGTAGAGGTAGGATATACCCACATCGGGCCATAATCACCGATCTGTAAGAAATTCCAAATATCTTTAAATCCATCATGTTGTACCACAAGTAAACAAGGAGACAAGTATCTTCTCTCTTCATTTGAGAGTTTCCATTGATTTCAGTGAGAGATGGACAGTGTGGAAACAGAGGGGTTTCTTGCATCTAGGGATGACTGACCACAGTTGAGTTGATCTTGTATATTTTACAATTTTACCCCAAAAATAGCAAAGGAGTGATGAAGTCTAAGACTACAACCACATTTCACCAAAACAGCATATATCCAGAAGAGTTTGGGTTTTAGATCAGAAAATGATCTGACTGTCAGGACTAAACATTGCAAACCTTTGCAAATTTAGCTCCTACATATAACTATCCAGATAACTAATAGTGTAATGCATTTGCTTTGCCTCCCAATCCCAAAAAGGCTCATTTTCATGATCACAATGCATATTGAGCACAAGCAAAATAGTACTGAAAATAATAATAATCATTATTATTATCACACTTACTAGTTTTATTATGACAGTTCTATTTCTAATTATATGTTTAGCATCAGTTTCTTCCAACCCAAATACATACAGCAACCCTGAAGCTAAAAGGTCAGTTGGAAAAAAAGGGAAGGGTGAGGAGGATTAAAAAACCCAATCAAACAAAACAGTAAACCAACACCAAAACAAAGCACACCACCCACACAGAAAAATTACACCCATGTCCCCAACTTACAATTATGGGAATTTTCTCTTTGGGTTTTGCTAGCTGCTTTGCCAACAGATACTGTTCCATTCCAGGTTTTGCAAATCCAGGAAATCTAACAACAAAATGAAGCGATAAGTTTATTCCGTATTATCTTTCCTTTGACATATGCAGAATTACCAGCCATTAGAGAAAAAAAAACCCTAAGTATTTCTCAAATATAGAAAAGGATTGATGTGAATTACTTTAACAACTAAAAATTTGCCCTGAAAAAAAGCAGAAAAGTTTTAGCTAGTGACATGTAGCTTTTTCTTTTGCATGTGTGTGTAGTAAGGGCCTCATTTTCCAGACCAAATGGCTATTTGCACTCTGCAGTCCATCAGAGCAAACACAATAGGAGGACACAAAGTAACACCTGTCACTCCCCTGAAGTCCACCCTCTCTGGAAATATACACACACAGAGATGCTCATGCACCTGACATTTCTTATTATGTAAAGTAAATCCTCTGAAAGAATGACAAACGGCAGATTTATCAACATGAATTAACTGAAATAATTTATCCACCAATTAGAAAGAAAGTGCTACAAAAATCACTGTAATATCTTTAAAGTCTTATATAAAGCTTTATAAAAAGCAAATTGTGGTCATCTTTCTAATTAGGAAGATAATTAGCCCTTGAAGTATTGCAAACCTACTGCCTGCTTGCAGAAACATGAGAAGTAAAGTAGGATTTACTTTATAGACAAATAACACTTTTAAATAAAGTAGTTTTGTGGGTTTACAACAACCAGATGCCACAACGATGCAGTTACTCTTGCAGCACTGGACAAAAAACCTGATGAACAAAATTAACAACTAGTCATGCAGAGACAGTTGACATTAGTTACATACCCAAAGAACTATTATTCTACAATCTTTTTCCACTCTTCTTTTATCTGCTTAGAGATTACTACACAGTAGCTCTCAGAGTAACAGTAGTTTTAGAATAAACAAACATTAAGTTGTAATGTAAGATACTGCAAGTATCACTCTGACAAAGCTTGATACTACTGCAAGATTTTTATCTAATAATCAAACTTTCTATGACTGAAGAATCAACTCGGATGATGCACAAACACAGTAGAGCAGAACGTTTTTCCACTGGAAACTCAGATTGCTCAGGAACTCTGGGGCAGCATCTCTGATCAATCTCTACAGTATGGACAACATATCCATCATCTTTCATTTTCATTAAGAACACATACTGTCAAAGACAGTTAAATTTTGAAGACCAGTAGGTCCAGAAGTTCAGACATTGTGAAAGGGTTCTTTGCCTGTATAACACCTCGAAAAGTTATACAGCTTTGTCATGTACTTTCATGCTTTCACGGATCTGTGTCCTCTGATTATTCACGGAGTATGCTAAACTACAGATCTATCTTCTCTTCTACCAAAACTGTAATATTTACATTGCATAATTCAAGAAGGTTGAATGGTCACACATTTACACATCTTGACAAATTCCAGTCCTTTTCAATATATACACATTCCCCCTGCATTTTCAATTACTTGTTAAGTGGTAACTTCATAGCAGCTGCACGAGAATTTCCACGCTGGACCCCCCCAGCCTCTGATGCCTCAGTTTCCTTGTAACCAAGATAAGATGGTGAAGCTGATTTTGGGTCATCCCAGTCATCATCCCAATCATCGTCATCAGCAGCTGCTGAAGTACAGAAGAGGGCAAGGGGATGGGGGAAAGGAGAAAGTTAAACAATTTCTCTTCAAAAGAAGCAGCAGGTACTTCAGCACTCATACACATGATCAACTAGGCAAATATATTAAGATCTAGTTCAGTCCCCTGTTTTGTGATTCCTCCTCAATTACCATTATCCCCACCAAATACAACCTGCAAAGCACTGCACAAGAAATCCATTGAGGGAGAGTGAAAAGAAAATAAACAAGAAAGAACATATGATGGTGTGTTAAGGTGAATTCAGTAGTGTTCCATATTCACAGACTCCAGGTTAGCATTCCCCAGTTACGGGTTCTCCTCTTAATTTAGGCTTTTACTACAAAAAGTAGAGAAGCCTTCTGAAAGGCTACTCACTTCTTGAAATGAAGGATTCAAGAGACTACTTCTTCATAAGCGTGAGGGCAAAAATTCAAGGGTGTTAAAAGTTCCAGTTATGCAAGCCGAACAACATCCCTGAGAATAGATCATGTATGCACAAGACTTTGGTTTATCAGATTTTCATACAAGTTTGATGTGTCTGTTTTGATCTGATTTTAAAAAAATATTTTTAAAAACACTATTATTTTAGTGTCCACATTACCCACATGGCAATGTGCTACCAGGAAACTGATTTTGTTTTGTTTTTGAAATAAACCATGTCCTATAGTCATGAAAGATTAAATAATTCTTACCTCTACTGTCCACCTACTCTAATTTATTCAAAAAATAAGAGCATTATTAGCGCACCTGGTCCTTGATATGCCTGTGGATGACCAAAAGCTGCCGCTGCCTCCCAGTTATTTGAAGCACTGTTTCTCTGGCCAGCTGCACTTTCAGGCTTCGTCGCCCAGCTGTCAACAGCACTTCCATTATCCCAGTTCCCAGACTTCCCAACGTTCCAGCTGGACCAAGGATCATTGGCAACGCTTGCCTACATCATATGAAGACAAAAGTGAAGAACAAATTGCTGAAGAAACGAGCAACAACCACATACTTTCTTCTTGCAGTCTTTGATCTCCTGCTGATAGGCTATGAGTTTGCATTTAGCACTTCACTTGTTTGATTTAGGAGCAGCTGCCAGACCTTATGTTTCCAGCTACACAACATGCAGCAAGCACCTGGAAGAACTGACCAGCCTTCCAGCAACATGACACCAATACATACTAATAAGAGTGTTACTCCTCAGGGAAATTAACCTATTTGTTGCAACAGTGTTAGGAAACAATGTCACGCGGTAATTACTTTACACAGACACCATAAGTATGGTGCATGTGAAGTATCCATGGACTAATTAGCACATTTAAAACAGGAACTCAGAAGTCAAGGATTAGATTTTGGCAAATACTTATTTTATCAAACTCAGATTAGTGGCTTTACTAAAATCAAATCATAAACTGCCCACCCACACCATCACTATTGGTGTGACAGTGAGGGAGTTAAAGCCAGTAACCTGCTGAGCTTCCCTGTGAGAGCTTAACTCATGCACAGTGAAGGAAACAAACATCTGCCAGGAAACAGCCTGGCATCTCCCTGGAGACCCACTCTCTCAGCATAAGCTGATGATGCTGTGGAGGTGGAAACCTCAGTGAAAGAGTAGAGAGCACACATGCCTCTAACTACTGCATCAATTTGTCAAGTTCATCTGCCAGTAAGTTGGATTAATAGCTTAGCATCCTGCTCAGCACCTTGATTTTAACACTACACTTTGAAAGAGCCTTGACTAGTTAAGTGCAGTTTACTCCAGACACTTAGCACAGCGACTTGCTGGCAGAAAGAAAAAACTGCACACGTATCAAAACTCACATACCCAAAGAGTAGGAGGAAGAAAGAGGAGAAGGGGAAAGAATGCAAACAAAGCTGAGGAGGCTTGTCTTGTTCAGCAGAGGGAGCAACTGAATTTTGTAAAAGAAAGGCTCAAATCCTACAGAAGCCAGTGCATTATTATTCTCATGAAGCAGCATATCAAAGAAGAGATGTCTAATACAAATTAATTGCTATTAGACTGTAACATTCACATGTATCTTAGAACATTTGCCGGAACAGAAAATTAAATAAAACTCCCACTAAAAGCCAAATTACTATGTGCAAAAATGTTGAATAAGTTTGCTTCTTGAAGAAAAAAGTACAGGTACTACACATCCCATTTTCCTTCACTAAACATTCTCTCCTTTCATTTCAACTTTGATATACTACTTAGGAATATGAACTCTCACTTCAGTTTTTCCTCAAATAAAGTCATTTGACAGTCAGATTTCACAGGCACTACCAAACCTTAAAAACTTGAAAATGATGCTGATATCATATTGATAACTGAGGGGAGTGTGCCAAGAACAGGGATGAGGCAGAACCGGGGATGGGTGAACAAAGATTGGATAGACATTATTTTAAAAACCGCAGAACCAGTGTTCGGATGCACGTGTCATCGTGTATTCCTATAGGCTCTCTGACTGCAAATTAAAGGACCTACCCCTTTTATCTTATCTCGTATACTGAATTGGCTGGAGTCCTGTCTTCAGACAACAATATAACACTTGTTCTTTAGGTTCACAATCCCCAGGATCTGGAAATTAAGACCAAACTCCAGGGGAGGAAAATCAAGATTCAAAAGACTCACAAGCATCTGTGGGTCTCCAGGAACTGGTTGAGAGAGTCAGATTATGTGGACAGCTTCTATATTGACATTTGGGGAATTTTCTTTTTTTAAGGATGAAACGCTTGCAAGAACACTATGGGAGCAATATTCTTGAGGTCTACCTAATTCTTGAATAGCTGATACACAGTGCTACTCTCAGCAAACCACAAAGAAGTTGCTGGTAGCTTATATGAGCCTGCTCTCTTCCTGTGATGTTCACCTGGCATGAATTTAGGTGAGGACAAATAACCATACATGGCATTAGTCAGAGTTCATTATCTTTGTTAAATAAAAGCACATACACAGGGGCCCAACCACATGCAAAAGCACACTTGCTTCTAACATAACTCAGAGTACCTAGAATAGTTTGCATAATGGTAATTTGCCTATACTTCCGCAATATAGGTTGGGCTGATCACTAGCAAATGGAAGCCCAGAAGTGGGATGATTGCCAAAAGGCTGAGTAAAGTTTTCCTCCTCTCTATAGTAGTTCATGTGAAATCTGGTACATGAGTAGGTGGCAAAGAAACCTTAAAATCTGCTGCAAAACAAGGGGGAGGCAATAAACACTGGGTACACTACTAAAGAATGACTGTCGAGAGCAATCATCAGACTTGCAGTTGCTGATATATAGTGATG
Source organism: Myrmophylax atrothorax (assembly GCA_026770055.1). Classification (NCBI taxonomy): domain Eukaryota; kingdom Metazoa; phylum Chordata; class Aves; order Passeriformes; family Thamnophilidae; genus Myrmophylax; species Myrmophylax atrothorax. Next base: position 54,389,254 of record JAOXXN010000446.1, read on the forward strand.
CTGTACAGCAAGGGGAAATGTATTACTTAAATTGTGCTCTCAGATGCCTTATCTCTGTGTACTTACATCGAAGTTCTGCTCAAATCAGAAAATTTTACTTCTGAGGTGTCTAAGAAAGCTTTGGGGTAAGTTCTTGCCCCTAGGCCTACTGCCCACAGACTACAAAAGGGGTGGAATAAGCTATTGCCCCCCTCATTCCTTTCAGCCAAAGGGTCCATATTTCTTATGAGACACTGGGGAAGAGGGTCAGAGATGGGCTAGGAAACTATATATATAGCCAACAATTTTCAAAGAGCACTTACAGGACTCCTTTCAACTTTCTTGAGATGTTTGCCTATGTGCACACACACTGGACACTCCTAAGTAGTAGTCAACAATCAGTAAACATGGAGAAGGGTTCAGGAAGCAGGCCTGTCACCCTCAAGGTTCCAGGCCATCGTGGAGGACCAAATAAAGACACATCAGTTCTTAAAAGGATAATCTCAGCTCCAGTCTGCAATTCTGTAGATGTCAGCAGCTGACAAACTCCACATAAGCCATTTATGTGGCTTGGCTATGGCTGAATAAATCCTAATTAAACCAGCATGTATTTTTCAAGTGATTAAATAACATGTTCTACACCATCAGTTTTCCATATCTGAAACTGATAATCCTCTGATCTCTCCTTAGTCATCACAAAAAATATGAAGAATCCTCACAAGAAACTGAAATTTATTCAATATAACTTGATACAGCACACCTAATATCCAAGTATGCACGCAATCTCAAATGCAAAAACATAAAAAGAATGCCACCACCACACAACTGAGAAACTAATCAGCCTTCAAATGAAGCATTGCATCTCTTCACTCTGCAGGGTAACATCAAACAAGTACACTGAGATTAAATTCAAGGATAAATTCCTAAAGGCAGCTGATTTTCCCTTTTGTAGATACTACGTGCTTGCTTGCTCCTACTGTTCTAGGAGAAAAGAGAAGACAAAAAGGCTATGTGGGGAATGGACAACAGAGGGAACCATTACTGAATTTTTAAGTGTCTTCCACTTACAGAAACAGATCATTACTGGTGAGGGGCTAGGGGATGGGAAGAAAAGTCTAGTGTGTTTTTGAAGATCTAAAAATAGTTGAATGAGAAAAAATTCAACCACTCTGTCAAATCCTCAGCTTGGGAGTGGAATATCAGTATCTTTACCAGATGAATCATTAATTAAATAGGAGAAGTGACATATTTGCTATTTTCCAGAGAATCCAAAGCTATAGACAGTAAAACTAAGGTAAGGCACTGAGGTGTCTCTCTGTCCTCGCTAAAAATCTTTATTCAATCTGTTGCCCAACCAAGTTGTTCCTGGCAGATCCCTTCCTCATGTTAATGCATGCTCCTGACGGACAAATAACCCATCCTACCCCTCATGGACAAAAGCCAAAACAAACACAATGCTCAGATGCTAAAACTAATTTAAGTACCTAAAAATAGCAAGGTAACTGTGCCATCAAACATAATGACCTCCAACTGTAAGAAATACACCTTGAAATCTACTCTGAGAGACAGAAACCAGCTGAAGCAGCAAATAAAGTACGTCCAATCAGACCAAAGGAAGTTCAGGACAGCCAAAACTGCAATGAGAAGCGTTATGCTCTTGAAAGAGGGTTAAAGGGAGCACGGAGCAATGGCAGAAAATGCAAGAAAAGTCACGGTGACTCAGCTGAACAGCTCACAGGAATGAACATACCTCTCCAGTTTTATACCTGCCTTAGGTACCTGCATGGAAACAAAGCCTCAGGCATACTCACATATTACACTAAACTTAAGTTCTTTGGATAACAGTCTCTGACAGATACATAAAAAAGTAAGTGAATATATAGTCACCCTAAAAATCAAGTGTTTTCCTCCAGGAAGAAAGACAAAGGACTAAAAGCCTACCCTGCAGCAACCACAGAACTGCATTCACTGTGCTGTATTTATGATAGAACAAGAGTGCACATTAGCAGATAACTGAAGTAGCTGCCATACCCATGAGATTTTATGGTTAAGCTTTCTTCTTGGTAAATCACTGCCCTAGCATTGTGGTCCAGGACATTTCTTCCACTTTTGAAGGAAGGCCCTCTTTTCTATAGTACAGTTTACACAATTTAAGCATCCTTAAAGAAATCCTTTGGGAAAATCAAAAGTGGAGATGGGCTAGATTTTACAGGATAACCAACCTTATGGAATCACATACTACAATATTCCTGTAGATAAACACATGAAAGCAACATGGAAGAAGACCTCCAGAACCAGCTGACAAGGAGGCAATAGCAATGCTGTCCTAGGAATCTATTTGTTCCTCAGTCGCTCCTGTATCTCACTTCCTTCCAGAGGAAACCATCATTCAGCACCTCCACTCCCAGCCCCGCTGCCCCCTAAATAACTTAGTCCCTGCAAAGGAGATGGGCTTTGCCTGCTCACAAACCACAGGAAGCCAAGGCATTCCCACTGGACACTCCTCGCTTTCAGCAGGAAATAAACCTAAACCACCAGTGGACAAACTGAGTTAGCACCATGAAGAGCAGAGGAGTTAGTTTTTTGTTCTTTTCTGACTTCCAATCCTATTTCCTTACCTGTAAGGTTATTCACAGCCAAAAAGGATTGGGGGCTGCATTGTTTTGTGCACAGTGCAGGCACAGGATTTCTGTCTATCAACTCCTGATTCAGCTCAAAAATTTTCCATATTTGAAGTACAAAATATTCTTTTAGTAAAATACATAATTTAGACTTGAGCGAATAATACTCAGTGGCAGGACAAGGGGCCAAAACCCACTTTTTTTTTAATTAAAGTTTGCTTAGTTTCAAATTTCAGCCACTAAAAATCCTGTATACATTTGTTCAATGGAGCTCTCTCAGGCTTCTGTTTTTGTTGCTCACACCTGCACATGTAATTGGCAATCAAGTCACTTCTTTATATCCTTGTCTTCTCTTGAGCTGATTTCAATCCCTAATGGTTCCTTCTTGAAACACAGATGAGAAATTTCAGACCGTTTTCCAAGTAGCAATCACAGCAATGCCAGGAAGAGAAGAAAGGCTCCCTGTTTCTCTCTGATGTTCTCTAGACATCCCAGGATCAGGCTACAGAGATTAAACAAGGCTTTATCCTTCCTTGTTTGGGAAAAGCACTCCCTATTTTTGTTTGGAAACAGAGGACAGGGGTTTCCCTTGTTGCCTTTTTTCCTTTTTTGGAGAAGGAGTTGAAGAGTATTACTGGCTGAGGCTTTTTATCTTACCACTTTCAATTACAAATACCCATGATTCCACTTTAAAATAAGTGCTCAGTGAACAGTGACCAAAAAAAAATTAAAATCAGGAAGGAAACTATATACTGCAGTAAGCCCCCTGCTATGCTGAAAGGGATTGTGCAATACATGCGTGCCATGTGCCACAGTAAGTGTGCAAGCAAGCAGAAATGCCCACAGCAGGGCTGACAAGATTGTTACCGTTATCAAGATAAAACATTCTTTTTATTGTCAATGCCAGGAGGCCAGGAGGTTGAGGGAAGTGATGCTGCCCGTCTTTGCAGCCTTGGTGAGGCCACTTCCGGAGTGCTGTGTCCAGTTCTGGCTACTCACTACAACACACAGAGCTCCTGGAGTGGGTCCAGCAGAGGAAAATGAAGATGATTAAAGGACTGAAGCATCTCTCTTAAGAGGAAAGGCTGAGGGAGCTGGGCCTGTTCAGCCTCCAGAAGAGATGACTGAGAGGGGACCTCATCAATGTCTATAAATATCTAAAGGAAGAGTGTCAGGAGGATGGATCCAGGCTCTTCTCACTGGTGCCAATCAATAGGACACAAGACAAAGGGCAGAAACTGATGCATAAGAAGTTCCACCTGAGCATGAGGAAGAAATTCTTTATGGCACAGGTGACTGAGCACTGGAACAGGTTGCCCAGAGAGGTTGTGGTCCTTCACTGGAGATATTCCAGAAACATCTGGTCACAATCCTGTGCCATGCGCTTTGGGACGACCCTGCTTGAGCAGGGAGGTTGGACTGGATGATCCACTGCAGCCCCTTCCAACCAGATGCATTCTGTGATTCTGTGAATTGTACAAGAAAAAAAGCATGCCAACACTGTGAATTGTGGAAAACTATTTCAATGATCAGATTTTGCCTGAGGGTATGTGTGTAGATGAAGGTGAGGAGTGATCATAGTACTATAGCAGTTTAACAGCTTCCGGCCTGAGCCTTTGCATTCCACTGGGTCATCCACAAAAAAAGCTCAAAAGAACTCTATAATTGGTAAAATCACTGTCATATGTTGAATGGCTATTTTTTAATATGTCAATGTGATTCATTTCAAAGCAAACAAGCCACTGTTTCCAGTACTGTGGAGAAGCCATTGTCTTGTTCTTTGATTAAACAAGAATTGGTCATAAATTCCTGTTGCAGGTCTGAACGTAAAATTGTGATTGAGATGGGGGAGGGGAATGAGTTGTTTTCAAATTCCACATGGCAATGTCACAGTGTCATTATCTGTAACAGGATCTAGAAATTACAATTGTAATTGTAACTCTTACAGTGAACCTACCTGCCTATTTTAAAAGCTAATTTAGCATACTGGTTTAACAAGATAAACTGGACTCAGCCAAGTACGGGTGGGTTACATTTCTCATGACAACACTTCTACTTGACAACACACACAGAATCGTCAGAGAATGGAAATGCTGTTACAGGAATGCAATAACATGCATTTCAAAATTTCCACAGAAGTAGAATAGTGAACTCAGTAGCGGTATGTTTATTTTCTTCAGTCTTAGCATTTATTTCTGCTCATAGCAGTTCGGGGAAGGGGAGGAGGTGTTATGGAATGCAAATTTAACAATGACAATTTGCCTTTTCAGCACAAAGTTGCAAAAAATGTAGAAGATACAAAGTAATATTGTGGGAATAGCTTCCTTAGCGTCCTCCTAATGCATGTTCAACAACTTATGTCTACACATCAGATAACTTGAGTTGCCTCAGCTCCTGCACGTCAAATTATGCACTTTCACAACTATTTATTCATCCTGTCTGTATGCAAGTCCCACAGTTTTCTGAAGGGAAAGTATTTTCTAAACAAAAGTGCATTTATCTTATTTTTCTTCAAAGAGAGAAACTATCCCAAGTGATTTCACACTTACAACTGGGTAAAACAATGCAAACATGAGAGGTTTCTGGTAGCTGCTTCCTGTACCTACTCATAGGGTCTTGCTGCTCTGCCCACAACACAACTGAACACACAAAACATGTGGGTTCTCTAAGGTCACCAGGAATTAACTGAAACATCTGCAATTCACAAAAACTCATACTCTCAGGATACCTATTTTATCCTGAACTAAGAAGAGCTGTACAGTCATCTCCATAGAGAAGCACACTTGGCAGTGATTAGAGAATCAGTGTAAAGAAAAGGGAACAAACTCCTCTACAAACGCAACAGTTAAGCTGCAAGAACTATTTTTGTATCTTAAAATATAGGGAAGCTGTATCTACAGCTCTTACATCAACACAGCTGGTGATCCACTTCCACCCTGAAACAGACAGGCAGGACTCCAATCTGTTTTCATTTATATGTTTTCAATACTAGCTTTCTATCCTGAAGAGAGGGGATTAAGAAAAGAAAGAAAAAAAAGGATGGACTGAACTCTAGAGGGAAGGGGAGAGAAACCATACAAGCTAAAATATACAGTATACTAAATTTTATAGTATTTCTGTCTTATGTTCAAACCTGTATGTTACATAGATTGTAAACAGCTGGACTACATCATGGCTAATAGTACATACAGTCTGCCTACCGACTACTAGTGAGATTACTGTACAGATAGCATTTTAACTTCTTAATAAGGAGAACTAGCCTGGGGCAATATGGTAATAATAATAATAATAATTCATAATAATAGTAATAATTCAGGAAAACACTATTGTTAAAACAGAAGGCTGATACTTGTTCACAACTTTTAAAGCATTTTAAGTTAGATAAATGAAAAAAACCACAAGTTGTGGTACAGAATGGAGAGATCACTGCTGTTAAAACAGCAGCTTCTGAACCCTGCAACACAAGCAAAATAAATGCAAGTGCATCTGTGACTTGAAAATATATACTAGTCTTGACTACAACAACAAGCTCCAAACCAACCCAGTTGGCGGAGACAACTCAGAATGAATTTTACATTAATGATTTTATTTCCGTACATAGTAAAATTATGAAGGCTTCAAGTGCCACCAAGCTAGTAACCCCTTGAACAACTGCAATGAGAAACGTGACTTAAAAATGTGGATATCCATTATTGCTACAGTTTCTGGAACAAACTCGGTATCAAAGAAATATTACAAGAGAAAAGAACTCCACTCATTTTTCATCAAAAATGAGAAATTTTGTACTCGGTGTATTTTTCAGGTTCACTTGGTTTAACCTGACAAAACTGACATTCCTTTCAGTGCCATTATTGGCAGTATTATTCCAATACCAGCAGGGTTTACAGGTAACTTATTTTACTATATATACGCAATTCTAACAAAAAGAAAAAACGTAAGTGCTGATACACTTCCTCACTGGCTGTTCCAAATGACAGTCCAAAATTAGCACCTTGCATTGCTGCTCAGAGGGACAGTGGGTTGACAGAGAAGAAAGATTTCTGATTCCCTCTGCTTCCTCTACACAAGGGCTACCAGGCCAAAACAAGAAGAGATCCACACAAAAGCCAAGCAACAGCCTCCATATTTGCCAACTAAGGCTTCCTTAAGTTGTATTTTCTTGAATCATTTTTAAAAGTTTTTCAGACATCGAACAACAAGTGTTATGGGCAGATGTAACATTAAATTCTCCTATCTGCTTACCTTCTTCTGAGTGTAAAAACAGTCATCTTGAGTCAATTTTTCCCCCTCATTTTTGTGTTTAGTTTTATTACTTCTTCTGATTGCTTTTTTGTCTCCAGTACCTTCTACAGGTATCTCTTTAAAAGAGCAGCTGCAAGCTTTACCAAGACAGCCACTGCTGGGACACCACTGATGCAAGGAATGAGCTGCAGAGCGAACTGCCAAGGGTCAGGCAGAATTCTTCTCTTCTCCTTAGGATGTATCTCTGTGCCCCTTTTCTACTGTCACTTTACATCTGTGGCAAACCCAGGTAAGGTACACTGCCAAGGTATTTCTCTGGTTATTGAATCTTTCTCAGTGATGAAAAGGAAGGAAAAGCAACTGCTTTTTGTTATTGCTTATGACTTGTCATGAGATTATTTACTAAACAGCAACACAAAACACTTTTAAGAAAATACAGTCAGGGATTAGGGCAGTGTTTGAGTCACTGTTTTCTCAACACTACCAGAAAGTTACACTTTCCAGAGCAGGAAACCAAAAGACTCTTGTTTACCTAGAAAGCAGAAAGGTATGGGGGATGAAGGAGGAAGAGATGTTCAAGTGATGGCAATTGTCTTCCCAAGTAATGGTTACATGTGATGGAGCCCTGCTTTCCTGGAGATGGCTGAACACCTGCCTGCCCACAGGAAGGAGTGAATGCATTTTGTATTTTGCTTTGCTTGCATGCACAGCTTTTGCTTTACCTATTAAGCTGTCTTTATCTCAACCCATGAGTTTCCATATTTTTATTGTTCTGATTCTCTCTCCAGTCCCACTGAGGGGGGAATAAGCAAGCTGCTGAGTGGGTTGAGCTGCTTACCAGGGTTTAACCACACCACTGTGGCTTAACTGGTCTATCAAAAACAGAAACTGAAAAAGCACCACATTCAGGTTTCAAAACAGCCAGATCTATTATTTTTAATAAACCCCAGTACCGAAAAACTACACAACAACCTGTGGCATTTTTTTACTTATTATTAGAAGAATAGAAGGAATTCTAAGAATTAAAACATCTTCCAACTTACTGAAATTGGGAAGTGGGGGCGTTGTGTAACTATGTGTATGCTGGAGTGACTTAATGCTTACAGAAAGGACTTTCTTCAATACAGTAGTAGTAAAAAAACCCTAAAACATGTTGCTTATTTAGAATTGCTTTCATAAAGACTTCTTGCAATAAACTGTCAATCCCCCATGTCACTGTAAAATATAAGATACCATAAAATCTCAGCAATTAGGAATACTGGTATTTCTTATGCAGTCTGCCAGACTAATGTATGAACATTTTAGTTTCCACTACTGTGCTACCTCCAAGCATCAATTTCCTTTACACTGACACATAATTTGTCTGTTTTTTCCACTCTTCATAGCCTGAACACAAGTTTCATTTAAAATTAAAAGATTGTATATTGACCTAGTCAGTTATCAAAGCACTTGAAAAGGCTATGGCAATTCCTTGCAACTGTGCACCTAAACACAAATCAATCCCAAGTGTCTCAGTGAACTCTTGTTAAACAATATAAATGTTATCATAATGAAATGCAGAGTAATACATCTAGGCAGAGGGTCATACCCACCAAGTAGAAGATTGTATTCTTATTAGCAGTGGCGCTAAAAGAGACTCCAATATGCAGGGGATGAGCAACTCAGTATAACCTCCCGATACAGTATTACAGGAACCAATGCAATCTTTATATATTGGGCATTTCTACACCAGCACATCAGTGCCAAACCTGTTTGACACCATGCAATGTACACAGGAGCAACGCATGTGTTTTCCAGACAAGTCACAAGATCGAAGTGACTGCAGAAGAAAGCTTGCTTTTTTCCTGAAGTAGGAAAAAAGGTGTCTGACACCAGACAGACAGAATAAATAGACCAAATATCTTAATTAAGAAGACAATTAGCCATAGAATTTTTGCAAGGGAAAAATACCACGTACTAGAGAGCTTTCTGATCTGGGAGAAAGGCCTAACAGCCAAAACCGGAAGGCAGACTCCCTAGTATAAAAACTAAATTCCCATTAGCAATAAGCCACTAGAAAAAACTACCAGATATATGTCAGAAGCTGAAGAAACCAGTCTCCAAATCAAGGCCTATAGTTTTACTAGAAAAAATATATATTCAAACAGCATTTAGTGAACTCAGTTAAGAGAAAAAGACTTGAGGTTGGTCTCTTCTTCCAGGCACTCAGCAATAGGATGAGGGGGCACAGGCTCAAGCTCTGCCAGGGGAAATCTAAGTTGGATATCAGACAAAATTCTTTCCAGAGAGAGTAATCAGGCATTGGAATGGGCTGCCCAGAGAGGTGGTGGAGTCACCATCCCTGGAGGTTTTTAAACTGAGATTGGACGTGGCACTGAGTGCCATGATCTGGTAAATGGACTGGAGTTG
>JAOXXN010000446.1:54423821-54448599 GCA_026770055.1 Myrmophylax atrothorax
CGGTCGGTGCGCGGCCTCTCCGCCAGGGCCGGAGGGAGGGAGGGAGGCAGGGCCGGCGCTGCGGTGACACCCGGGGGAGCCGCCCCGGCCGGTCCCCGCGGTGCGGGCACCCCACCCCCGCTGGCCTCAGCGGCCTCGCTCCGCAGGCAGCCTTTGTCCCTAAATCCTCGTTCGCGTGTGGGGGAGAGCCCGCAGAAAGGCGTTATCGGCCCCTCGGTCGCCTTGGAACGGAAATTTCGAAGCAACTGTGCAGCAAGGAAGGAGATTTTCCCCCCGGCCAGGCTCCATCTGCTGCTGTCAGTGGGTGTGCGCCGTCCCTGCCCTGCTCGAGCCGGGCCCTGGTGTGCAGCAGTTATCAGCAGCAGGGAATAGCCCCGAGGAGCTGCTCAAGGTCGGCAGCGTTCCTGTCGGGTACGCCTCGACCGTCTCTTAAAAGCTGTGCCCCCACTGAAATTCCAGCCTGCAGGAGAGACAAGATGGGAAGTTAAAGCAAAGGGAGTATGAAAATCCAGTGGCGGTGATCATGCAGAGTACTGCACCATCCAAAAAGTGCAAGTTCTCATTTGTGTGTGTACAGTGGTTGGCCTGGAATCAGGAGACGCTTCCTTTCTGCAGAAGGAAATACACGGTGTAATTGTCCCCTAAGAGGCAGGTAGGCAGCTGGGAAACTGCAGAGAACTCGGCATTTCCTTGTCTGTAGAAATTACAAGCTTCTCTTTTGCTATTGGTATTGTTTCTCAGTGAGAGAGCTTTATTAAAAGAGAAAAGTATGTTCACAGGGGATTTTTTAGAAGTTTGAAATAGTGAAATAGTTTCTATGGAGAGTGAGAATGAGGAAGTAAGAGGAAGCTGGCTGTTCAATCACCACCACTCTTTGAGTGATTGAACTGATTAACTTCAGAAGTTTTCAAACTCCTTTGCTGGAGTTGTTAACTTTTCCAGAATTCAATTAAATACAATGATTCCAACTCGTTATTCTTTGTAACAGCAGTACCTGCAGTGAAACTCTTGTGTGTGGCCCACAAATGACCTTTTAGGACACCCCCTTTAAATTGAAATATATTAAGGGTCAGTTTTGCCACGTGGTCCCTCAGAGACTGGTGTTTCATCCACCTTACTAGAAAAACTCCCCGAAGCTGGCTTCCCCTGCCTCTGTACTAGGGGACCCTGTTCTTCCACCTTCTTACTAACAATCTTCACAACGTTCTGTGTTTTGATCTGGTCATCCAGTGAGCATCTTATAAAAAGGGTGAAACCCAGAGACTTATTTCTGTCTCATTTAGGCATCCCAGCTGATAGGTATGTAAAGAACCCTCTGTCCCTTCTCCAGATGCCATGTTTTGCTAAGTGAAATAAAATAAACTTGTGGCTTTAGCATAAGCTCGAGTCTGTGTCATTCTTTACCTGTGGTCAGAAGAACTGCCAGAAACGTTTAGTCTGCAGCTGCTGACCAGTATGCTTTAACAGAGCCCTGCTTACCATCTGGGGAACGAAGAACACAGTCATGATTTATTCAGCCTCTCTATATGCTTACAGTCTCCAGTTTGTGGTTTTCCACTGTGAGGTACCCCTAAAAATAAGCCTTGCTTGACAAGTTTGAGGGATGAAGGAAATGTTAACGTTTCTTTCAGCGTGAGAGAATGTTCTGGGAAAATATTTTCATGGGGTGGGATCTTTCCAATAATATTTGCAATTAATTGCTGTTAATTCTTTGTTAAGAAAGATATTCTTAGGAATCACTCTGGATTGCAAGTAAACATATCTCTTCTTAGCAATAAGCTTTATCATTGCTTAACACAAAGGGTACACACAATGAAATCACCTAAATTTCCAAAACTTCCTAAATTAGTTACTTTTCTGCTACCAAGCTGTTAATTAAGACTAGATATTTACTTAGCATTAGACATAAAAGAAACCTCAGTGGCTTCAGTGGGGTTGTTTACATACTTAAGCATTTGGTAGGTTGGAAGTGTAGTGCTCTGTGTGGAGCTTATCAGCTTCCAAACACAGTTGGTGCATTATTCACTTTGTACTAAAGCCCCAATGTGTGCTTTAATAAATATGTCCACCTCAGAAAAAAGCCAATCAATCGCAGAAGAAAATCCATTCCCAGCACATAAGTGACTTTTCTCCAGAGATTTCTACTAGGTAGGTATTTTATCAGTTAGCTTGTCTGCAGTAGTTCCTGGGAACAGCAGCAGTAGAGTTCAGTGAGAAGTGAACTGTTGCAGAGCTTCATCAAATGAAAAGCTCCTGCCAACGGTGCTATGTAAATTTTTTAATTAAAGATGGACTCCGAGAAAGAACGTGGAGAACACTTGCTGAACACTGTTCACTGCTTGGCATAGCGTGCTTGTAGCTTCAAGATCACACAGAGCTAGTGACCTTGTATGTTCTGATTTATGCAAACTTGGTGGGTAATGATAAAGAAAAAATGTTATTCAGATAGGCTTCAAACTGAAAGCCATCTGGAGAAAGCACTATGGTTTGTGTTTGTAAGCCACTGTCCTCGGGAGCTCCCTGAGGTGGTGCACTTTGGATTTCTCCCTGCTGGCAGGCTGTGCCCTCGGCATTACCTCGGTGATGCACTGGGGTGACAGAGGTGGCCCTGGAGCATTCACCACAGCCGTGGAGGAGTTTTGAGCAACAAGTATTATGTTCAGGGGCAACAACTTTGCAAATGGAGCAGCTGTGGAATACATGTATTTCCGAAGTCTCTGCAGGAGGCATACAGAGAGCATATTGTACTGTGCCTTTATTTTCAAAAGTGTTTTATAAAGTAAGAAGTGATTTTTTTCTGGGTTGCAAGTGTAACAATGTGGTGTGCATGGTAACACTTTCACACTACATGCTTTTAGCTCATGATTGCTAACACATTAATCAGGAAAGCCCAGAAATGCCTAGGGAGTAATTACAAAAGCATTTCAACTATTTCTTATTCCTTTTAATTATCATGTTTACTTTAGTCATGTGATTCACACCTCTTGTTTTAAGAATAGGTACAGATTTCACAGTTCCAAAGCCTTAACATTAACTGTACGAGCAATTACTTAGTTTGTGAATCAAAAAGAGTAATACTGTATTCTTCATAAGGCACATCTGCACACCTTCACCAATCCCTCCTCAAGAGTTTCTTTGGGTGTCGTTTCCTCTCAGTTGACCAGCGTTTCTCTTTCAGTGTTGGGTTAACCCCATTGCTTTGGTGTTTCTAAGAAGTTTGCCAGATAGCAATATTGCTTCCTTATATCTTCTGTCTCCCTCCCTGCCCCCAAATTGGACAGAAAATGATAGGAGCTGCCACATGCAGGAAACCTAATGTTATCTGCACAGAGCAACAAGGGAGCAGCTGCTGAATCCCTTTTGTGCATTGCTCTGTACAGCATGGTGTCATTTGCAAATCCTATCTGAGAAATACATTTAACAAAATGAGTTCTGAGGGGAAAAAATGAATATTTTCCTTTCTTTTATGTTGGACAGAAAGGACATGAAATCTTGAATCATGCGGCATTTGCAGCAAAGCACGATTTTACCTCTCATTTACTCAGAACTTTACGTGGCAGTTTAAAATGGTGCTCAAGAAATCACAGACACACTTTCCAATCTTACTCTGCACCTGGTGCTGGAAGATCACTACCAAAACAGTAAGGCAGCCAGTCCTGAAATACTGTTGGATTCTAGTTCATAGAAGCTGCTTTAGAAAATTCCACCCAAAATTGCACCAAGATTCCTGTGAGTTTTTCAATCTCTGACTTTATCTGTGAATAAGCAGTTCTGAGAAAAACTGTGCTTCACACATTTGCTTTTGACTTAAGGGCTTTGTCTCCTTAGAGCTGATAGTCGAATGCCATTATTATCTGAACCGTGGCATATGATGTGGGGGTTTTTTAAGGTAAGTTCTAGTTTTACATAGTTACATTTTTAATAAACACACAACTAAGACTAGTTTTGTGCTATGTGTGAATGTTATTTTCTTTACCCTGTGGGAAAAATGCAATGCCATGCTATGCTAAATTCTGTGCTCCGAAGATGTTGGGATGTTTTTAACACATGTTTGTGAAGCTGATATTTTTAAGTCATGGTGGACTCCCTGGACTCAATTTTCTCTTTAAAAATCCATAAAACCAGCTGCTGACCATTGAAGATGTGAAAAAGCTACACACACACACACAAAAAAAAAAAAAAGAGAGAGAGAGAGAGAGAGAAAGATGAAGTGAAATGTGGGTGTCCCAGGGACAAGATGTTGCTGCAATATACTTTTGGACACTGTCAATTTTTTGAAAGCACCTTTTTTGTTTGTTTGGGGGTTTTGTTTTGTTTTTGTGAAGCTGCTTGCCAAGGTCATGTTTTGGTGCAAATTTGGTCGTTTTTGTGCACTCAAGGGAGAGTGAGAAGAGCAAGATCTGTGGATTACATGCCTAGTACAGATCCTTATGGGTGAGCACAATGGATGCAACAGTTAACAGCTGGCTTAGTCATGATGATCTGTTCCTTCTTTAGATAATAGTGTGGAAAACTATTTTTTTCTTCCTTTTTTCCTTAAATGTAACAAATATTTTGGCCAATTCTGGCATTCCTTTTCTTACTTTTCAGCAGAATAATCAGCGATAAATATACATAATCTTTTTAGCAGTATAAGCTTTTAGAAAAAAATATTTTAAAAATCATGCTTTCTTGTGCAAGTGACAAAACAGATTTCCCAAAACACCTAACACCTCATTCTTACTTTTTGCATTCCCTTCTGAGCTGTACACTGTTTGGTATTACAATAATATATGTATTTGTATACATGTGTATTATGTCACGCACTTTAGTCGGTTTGCATTTAGATTTTTTGTTCATAATTTATGTTTATTTGTGTTTCAGTGCAAGTGCTGCTGAGATCAATAGGTTTTGAACTCAGCTTTCCTGAAAAATAGAATGCAGTTTAGTAAAAAGCACCTTTTAAAAGGGATGTTTCCATTTTGATGTTTGCTAGCTTTAGTAACTGTGACATACCATTAGCACTATTGATTCTTACCACTGCTGACCCTTCCCATCTGGAGTGCTGACTGCCTGTGGCTTATTTCCATTTTTCCTGTTGTGGTGCTATACCCTCACATCTTAGGGAACTGCAGTCTCAACGAGAAAACAATAGGACTGTGATCTAGTATGTACTTCATCTAAATGTACAGGTGCATAAATGATGAGGTCCTGTCACCTTTAAGAAGCTTGTGCTTCTTAAGCTTGTGCCCCAACTGTGTTTCAACACACAAGACAGGTGATTGTACTAAAGATGTAATTAATTATTCTTTCCTGACATGTCTAGATGAAAGTCCAGTTATTCATCCTCACAGAGTAGCTCATTGAGAAGAAAGGCACAGAAAGCTGCAGGATTAACCTAATCTGAGCCCTCTTATGCTTGTCCCTGAGTTTCTTTGGAGGGGAGCAGTGACACACTATGGGTTTGCCAGTGTAGCACCAGGTTGCTTTTTTGGAGACAGCTTAATGCAAGTAGGATCAGATCTGTGGGCACTTGGCATGTATCACATTTACATCCAAATTCACAAGTCAGTCAGTATAAACCTTTGTAAGGCCTGCTTTGCTCTGCATTGTGACAGTGAGCATGCAAAGCTGCAGACCCTATGGATAAATGCTGTGTGTCATGAGCATACATGCTTTTGCTGTAAATAAACTAATTTAGGTGCTCTCTTTATAAAAAACAAGAATTGTCACTACTGTTTGCTCTCCTGTGTATGCAGCTTACAACTCACCCTTTTTTCCCATGCCACAGACAGATGTTTTGCACTAATGGAATTTTGAGTTTTCAGACTGCTTGTGATTTTCCATTTCTAACTATTTACTACTTCATTACACTTTTTTCTGTTTTCATAATGGAAATTTTGGGGATTACAGGGTCTCTAATTTACTGTGTTTCTGTATACAAGAAATTCCGCCCTGTAGCATTCGTATTGTGAGATCACCAAAAGACTAAACCAGGCCTTAGTGTTCTCTGCCTCTTAAATCTTGTTTTGAGTCACCTATTCCATCAGCAATAGTTGACAATGAAATTGCTTTGCAGAAAAAAGCTGCTGCTCAGCATCCCCTTCCACACGGTAAGCCCATCTTTAATGAGTGCAGGTCAAGATGAGGAGAACTGCTCCAAAGCAAATGCAAAGCACTATGGATTTCCAGGAGCTGTTGTTCATCTGCATTTTCTCTAGTAGGGTTAAAGTGTCCTGCAGCTAGAGAAAGGCCTATGAGGCCTCTTTTTAGTGCATATATATTTCTTGCTTGTGTCAACCCACGTTAGATCTCTAGTGCATAATCTGTCTTCTAGCCCAGACAAGCCCAAAAGGGGATAAAATAAAGGGAGAAAGTAGAAGCTTTCCTAAATTTCATTCTATAACTAATGTAGTCCTTTTATAACTGTCTCCTGTGCTGAAGAAGGATCTTGTAATCCTAAGGTCCCTTTGCCCCTAATTTTTGTGATTTGTTTCTACACATTGTAGCTAATAAAGATCAGGCTATCCTAGTATGGAGATAATAATGTACACCAGAAGAAAAAGGAAAGCCTGTGACTAGATGATGTGCTACAAAAGAGGCTTTGTAGGCTGCATACCTTGCATTTTTCTGAGCAAATTATGTGACTGTGGGCAGGTCAGAAAATTTCAAGTATCTATGGGGTTTTTTTGTAATCACTGTCTCAGATTAGGTTTCAAAAATAAGCATTTTTCTTTGGTTGCAGGGCACAGGATCATTCATTAGTATGAATCTTAAATAGCTGGCAGTTCCAAGATACTTTATAGAAATAAATATTCAAAACTTTTGAAAAAGTCTCCAGCATTACTAGAGAGACCAGTAAGTCTCCTCAAGCATTTAATTCATTACCCATGTTAAAATAAAAATTTTACCTTAGGGATTTAAGTGCTTCATATCTTTCTGCATGTGAGTATCAAGCTGTTCAGGCTAGCTGACACTTCTTTGCTTCAAATTACACTAGGGTAGCTCTAGCTAACCAGAAAGTGCAGATGTAAAAAAAAAAATAAATCTACAAATATTTCCTGGAAACCTGACACTTACACTGAGGTTAAAGAGAAGACAGAGGGGAGCAAACTCTGCAGCTCCCTTTTCCAGATACAGATTTTCTAATTTTTTTGGTTGGGGGTAAAATTTGAAGCTTGCTTCGATGAGGAGCTCTAAACACATTCCATAAATTGAGAGTTCCCCTTTAAATTTACAGAATACTCTTGACCAAACTGTTTTAACTGAAGGGGAACATAGCAAATGCAGCAGCACTCAGTCATGTGTCCTGCCTGTGGTTAGTCACACAAAGCCAATTTTTTCAGATGCTAAGCTCTACTCTTTAAAAAAAAAAAAAAAAAAAAAAAGACTGAACACAGCTGCTCTTGACATCAAGAAGAGTCACTGAAGAAATAAAAAGGCACTTATGCTATCAAACTAACAGCTGACATTTAGAAATGACTGCAGTGAGTTTACCTAAGAGATGCTGAGGACAAGAAAAACACCTGCTATAGCACAGAATACCTTTTCTCATTTTCCTCAATGCGCATTTTTTCAGCGTATGACATTATTCCGTCTGTCTGTGGAGATGTGTTTGCCCAGAAGTGTTCTTTATCAGGAGGTTGCTGGTGTTTGCCTGTCATTGCTACATCAGTCCAAAGTTTTTACAAGAATAAAACACTGTTGCTACAATGTTGTCACAAAATGAAAGCTACATGGAAAGGATACCCCTTAAAGTTATGATAACAAATGGAAGAGGAAATATGGCTGTAATATGACATTTAAAAAAACCCAAACAAACATAAACCCCCTTAAGCACTGCAGTGAGTCACAAAACCTACTAATATTTTTGGTTCTCTTTTGTGACTCTTCAATTTCCAAGCCTTGTTTTCTACCATAAACGTGCAGCATCCACCCTGCATCTTTGTGAAGTAAGACTGGACTACACCTTTATCGCTTTATCATGGTATGGTGGCAGTCCCTGGTCATCCTCATTACAATTCTGGCCTTCTGTGTGAAGGACTGTACCTACACCGAACATTTTGCCCACATTTCCAAGTAGTCCAACCTGTCTGTCATGTTTCCTAGCCATCTGCTTCTTTGGCTTGCAAGGCAAATGCAAAGCTTTAATTCCACATCACACTCAGGGGTTTCTTTTCCTTTGAATGTTTAATGACAATGAAATTGAAGAGTTTCCTATCACTTTTCCAGCTCTGCAGTGTCTCTGCAGAGAAGCAAGCCCTGGGCACCAC
Organism: Myrmophylax atrothorax; assembly: GCA_026770055.1. Classification (NCBI taxonomy): domain Eukaryota; kingdom Metazoa; phylum Chordata; class Aves; order Passeriformes; family Thamnophilidae; genus Myrmophylax; species Myrmophylax atrothorax. The sequence continues at coordinate 54,432,074 of JAOXXN010000446.1, forward strand.
AGACCACTTAAAGTCAGTGAGGCAGTTGCAATGCAGATAAAATTCAGGGCTTTTCCTCACCCTGGTGCCTACAGAGAGTTCCTAACCTGCTGACCTGTTTTTCCCAGCTCACAGAAACTTACTTCTGAATGCACCCTCCAGGCCACTTCTCCCATTGCTAATCTCTTCACTACTCCCTAGCACTCCCCAGCCAAACACTGCTGAGCTTCTGCTTTAACCCCAGCTGGCAACGACCATTTGTTGTTTTGTTTTGTTTTGTTTTTCTCAGGCTACATCTGCTCAGCAGCTTCCTTGCACAAAGCAGTTCTAACTGCAGACTTCTCCTCAAGGACAGATGATTTATAGATTTAAACTCTCCAGACTCTCAGTCACATGATTTTGGGGAAGGTTGGGAACGGGCAAGGAGGGACTTCTGCAAAAATTGTTCACCTGGAGCAAAAGGATGTTCCCTGACACAGGCAAATGCATTTGCGTGTATTCTATGCCCAATGAGACAGCCAAATATGCTTTCTTTAAACAAAGAGGACTGTTTCTTTAGCTCACCCATTGAAATATCCAGATCTGATCCTGCAGGGATATCTCCCATCCATGTAGATGCCATTACTCCCATTGCACCAGCTGACTGCCTGGAAACATCTCTGCAGCCAAATCTACAGTGGTTTCTCCTGCAGCAATCGCTGCTGGCTCACTGTCCTCAGCCAAATGCCTCTGGCTGTGTTACAGCCTTGGATTTTGTATTCTGGAGTAATTTTCTTTCATTTCTTCTTATGTAAAATTTTAAGTCCCCCTTTAGGAGTGTTTTGTCTGAAGGTAAATATTGATTCTTCTTACGTTTAATTACAGGAGATGTGAGAAGGGACACTTCAGGTTGTTTTCAGCTGCATTCCTCTGACACCCTGCCTCCTTCAGGTATCCCCATTAACCAGGAGTTTTTGCTCCAAGTGTCTTTCCAGTATAACTGATCCTGATAGCTGTTTTTCCTACCAGTTGGCTTCCAGGACAAGAGATGGTTCAGAGTAACCTAATAGCATTTATTATTTCTCCTACCTGCTTAGCAAAGTCCAGGTTTTCCAGTGCCAAAATAATTGGAATGTTACCATCCTGTGGAAAAGTTAAACCAGCAGATTTTGCTGAGGGCTTTCAGTAAGCCAGTGAACTGAGGAAAAGGGGTACCATCTCCTTTTAAAGCAGTGGTAGATAAATTGCTGTGCTGTCTTTGTTGGCTCAGTGACAACCTGAATCAGCAGAGAGCTGGGGCCTGGCAGGGATGCTGCTGCTGCACTTTGCTCTCTAAGGCTTATTCTCTGCCACCAGTGGCAAAACCATGTGGGGAAGTGCCCTGCCTGTACTAGGGGCTGAAGGTCATTTTAAAATAAAAGCTGAAAGTGCAGTATCTTTTCTGTGTGTTCATGTCAGCTTTGCGTTCTTGTACCACTATTTGGCCATTCTTTCTCTTAAGTAGAAAATTGTCTCCACTGATAGAGGATGTCACAGTATTCCTATTTAAATCAAATTGGTGTCTTTTTGGTCTAACAAGAAGAGAACCATATCCTTATGCCAGAACAGCTTGTGAGGCTCTCCATAACTTCAGCATAAGCGTTCCCAGCGATGGATACCAATTCTCCTTTCCAATCCCACATAGTCACAAAATCTGTAGCACACTGCTGTTGCTGTGAACCCCAGTCCATGCAGAATATACCTGTGCTAATCCCAACAAACAGAACCAAGCATCAGCAGTACTGCTTTGATCACCAGGAATCCCAGAGGTTTGCCAGTCTTCTGTGATTACCCACACCGGTGGGCTAAATGCAATCACTGACATGGCTGAACCATCAGATTGTTCTCTGGCTCCATTTTGGCCCATGCTAACCAGTGCCACCTACACCTACTCATTGGCATATCTGAGGACAATAATACTGTAGAGACTATTCCCATTTGTGGCAGGCACTCTGTCCCAGAGGCTGAGTGTTCACCAGCATGGACATGAGCTGTGCCATTCCCAATCAGCCCCCGTACCTGGGGACATTCCCATGCACACTGGATTTCCTAGGGCATACACATAGTTTAATAGCTTATAACTAATGCATGCAACCTACAATAGCAGAAATCCTGACTGTGAAAACCCAGCAACAAGCTTGGATTTAGATGAGTGGGATAAAGTTCTTGGATAGTTTCGGGTTTGCAACGGTATAGGTGAAACCACTTACATCTTCGATGTTTTCTTGTTCAACCTACCGCACTTTACCAGAAATTCCTTTAGGTAATACTAATTAATGAAGACCTTAGCAGAAGAGCTGGGATCAGGTTTTATGTAAAGCAGTAAAGAGGGGATAAGAGAGATTTGTCTAGCATGTAATCTTCTATGTAGTTTGAAACACAAAACTTAAGTGGGTGCTTATTCTATAGATCTGGTAGGGTATTTAACTTGAAAGATAGTGTGTGAAGACATGCAGAAGCCTTTTGGACTGGGTGGAGATTCTGGATTCAGCAAGTTAGGCTTTAGATTTATGAAATTATGAACACAACTGACAGGAACAAAGCGTGGAAACGAACAACAGGATTTAGGATTTCTTAAGGCCAAGACTGATACAGCACTTCAATTGGCAAAGTGAATTTGTGTCCTACAAAATGTTCTAGGCTAGGAAGCCAAAAAGAAATACATACTAACAGCTACACTTCCATAATAATTCAGAATAGCTGTTTGAAGTACTGTGCATCTATTTGAAGTATTGTGTATCTATTTTCAAACACATATAATTCAGTAGATAACAATATACTTGCTTAAAGCCTATACAAAAAAGCTAGAAAATTATATTGTAAAGTTATCCTCCTTTGAAATAAATTACAAAGGAATAAATTTATATTAAATTACAAAGGAATGCTAATTGCCACATTTTTATTACAAAGCTTGACTTGGATAAACTAAGCCATGAAATAACTTAAAATAGCTTTTCAGTAATTTCTTTGGTGATCTGAGTTTTGAGACCTGCATAATTGAGTAGGAAAAAATCTGAAAAGCTGATGTATAATTTATTTTAACTAAGACAAGTTTCATAAATTTGCAGAGCCAGTTTTTAGAAGATGCTAGGGGTTTGGGTTTTCATTTTTCCTTTTCTTTTTGGAGACGCTTACAAATATTGACACTAAATTCTGCTAAATGAACAATGATATCTGACACTGACATGAAAATTTTTGCAAGAAAATGTTTCTGCTTACAAGATTTTGGAGCCTTCTTAGCTTCAAATCCCTCATAAACTAGGAATTTTTGCCTACCATTCTTTCAAAACTCATTCTTAGCTAAAACTTTGACTCTGTGAGTACTCTCGCTGGATTTACATTTTCAAAAGCTATTCCACTGATAGACATGGACAGGAAATCTTATTATGCAGCTACTTATATATAGGGGAGAATAACATACTAAAGCAATAAAGGAAATCTTAATTATTTGAGCTAGTGAATTAAACAGGGTAATAATAAAATTTAACATAAACAGGGAGGAAGTCATAATTCATAAACAAGCAGGTAGTATCTCTTTTAGGCAACAGGTAAGCTGCACCCTAATAGGAAAGGAAAAAAATGCTGATTCTTTACTATAAAACTTAGCATTTTGTCTTATTTAAGCTATGTGCCTACACTCCCCTAGCAGAGCATTTCCTTTTACATGTGTTCGAAAGCAGAACAGGGTGGGGGATGAGGTTTCGGAAGAGAGGCTGTATAATGCCAGTTTTAAACAGAGGAAAATGGGGGAAGCAGCTAATTATAGTCTTTCCAGTAGGAGGAAACCACTTGGAAGAGTCTTGGCCCTTTGGGAGAGACTGGGAAGCGAGGTAGCTGTCAGGATGGCTTTCCAGTTAGCGGTCCCAGCAGACAAAGAGCATCTGTCTAGGCAAGGAAAGGAGGTCACATTTAAAAACAAACTAGCTAGGGTAGAGACAAAGACTGATCCTAATCTCTTAGATATGTTAAACCTGTTGTAAGAAGCATTTACCATTGGTTTGTTTGGGAGTGGGGGTGTTAAGAGCATGTTAGCCCACATCTTTTTAAACCTGACCTGTTTTCCCCATCTAGGCAAACAACATGGATTTTTTTCTTCTTCTTTCAAAGGGAAGCAAACCAACCCCTATCAGGCGAAACAGTAATTTATGTGAGAAGCAGATATTTTCTGAATGGCTTTCAGACAAATTTTTAGTAACCTATTTCAAAGAAGATTTAAGATTAAATATTTAATTGTGGTCATGATGCTCGATCTGAGAGAGTTCTGTAGGAAGCCAGATGGGACCACAGCACAGAGACAGTAATTGGGCTCTGACCCAGAATATTTCACACCTGGGAGGAAGGCTCCTGTTTGGGGCTTTGGAGAGAACATTATCAAGGCTGCTAAATATCACAATGTAGGATGGGGAGTTTAATAACTTCATACTGGCATTCCATTACCCTTCTGCAGTATGTTTCTTCTCATAAGGTATTTTAGCTTGCACTGCTCATCAAGGAAATGAAACAATACTGTTTCCTAGTAGTTAACCCAGGTGCAGAGATGTACAAGCTTTTGTAACCTTTGCTCAGATTTGTGATAGCTCACTAACATGCCTTCCCCATAGCAGTCAGTGGGACTGTTCATGTGTTTTAAATGCTCATCAATGTGAGCAAGGATGATACTACTGAGCCCAAATGCCTGGTGCACAAGGTTGCATGGGAAGTATGTGGAAGAGCTGGCAGTGTACTCCTGATTCCAGCACTCTGCTAATCAAATAGGCAAAAGTTCAACAGTATTATAATACGAAGTCATATACTGTAGTAAAATCAGATTTCAAGAGGTCACATGTGAATATAAAAGAAGGAAAAAGGGACCCATGGACAAGCAACACTCAAGAGTATAGATTCTGTGTAGGGGAACAAATTTTAGTCCACAAAGTCCTCTCTGTGACATTGGTGTTTTTATTGGGTGGAGGAGCTGTTCTCACAAATTATTCTGTGCCATGAAACAGCCAGAGCAAGACTTATGGGTGCAGATAATCACTGGACTGGAAAAAGAGAAACCAGATGTCTGCCTGGATTTACTGAGTTGAAATGTAGGCAGATGGAGTCTATCTCCAAATAAAAGTTCTTGGTTCTGGCCTCATTAACCAGGTCTAATGCACAATATAAATTGTGTAATATTTTATGATAATACTGGATTAATGTATTTCCCAAACAAAAAGTTTCTATAGGACTTCATGTTCTCAGGGACCATGGAATTTTTAAACAGGGGGAAAATACTGTGAAAGTGATTAAATGTAAATTCAAAGTGCTGATTGAGAGTGGTTTAGCCACAGAGTTGTACCTACATCCTAATGTGCCCTGTATCAGCTCCACTCTTCCAACCATTTCTTTGGACTTGTGGCAGACAATTTGTCCCTGCAAAAGACAGTGCTCCTGGATCATATCTGCTCCTCTCTTGCCACTGAAAATGCTAGAGGAGGTGCTGGCATGGGAGGCAGCAGCTTTTTATCCAGGGTCATCTCGAAGAGGGAGAATTAAGGGAGGGCACAGTCAGCACAGCATGGTGATTTCCATTTTCCCTGTTCTCAAGTGCAAAGGGTGTTTCTAAGCTTACGGCAATGATTTCTTGAGGAGGCTTTTAAAACTCAGATGCTTTTTGCCCTATGTGAGACTGAAACAAAGCCATATTATTTGTGAGATAAACACTACTCATTCACTAGAAAAACTTGCTGCCAAGTTTCAAACCTTTTTGCCTTTGCCTGAGCTGATGGAACATGTACATTTGGATTTATAAAAGCAGAGAGAGTTTTTGACTACAGAAAACATCTTCTTGCACTTAAATAGCAATTCAAGACAAAATAAAACTTTTTACATTCTCACAAACCTCAGGAAATTGTAAACAGCTTATTTTTTCCCCCTTCTTTTTCAGGTTTTCATACTAGTGTAACTAAAGCTGAAGGTGGTATTTTTGTTTGTTTAGGGTTTTTTATTTGTTTGTTGGGGTTTTTTGTTTGGTTGGTTTTGATTTTTTTAGTGGAGATTTTCCAGCCTGGTAAACAAGTGAATTCTTGAATTAAGTCCATTCAGCAATCTACTGGCACTGACACTGCCCAAACACCACTCTCTGCTGAAGCCTACGCTCTTCATGTTGGTTCTTAAAACTAGATGTGTTCCTTTTTGTGGCCAAAGAGACTTTGCACATATTTATCTCGACACTGGGGACCCTCACATAGTTTTAGTCTCACCCAAGCTGACAGACACTCCTTTACTGACTGTGGACAAGCTTTGGATCAAGCCTATGTGAGCCACAAATCAGAATTGTTGTTGGGCAGAGAGATTAACCTCTTTTTGTTGAAGGGAGCATGACTCACTACAATGAGCAGGCAGTTGTTGCCTGCCAACAGGCACAGCCATAATTTCATAACATTTAAATTGATTGCCCTTTAAATCCACCAGTTTTGCAGAAGGCTGCAGAGTTAGGTTGTTGCTGTCCAGGGACTCTCCTACATGGCAGTCTGGGAGGTACAGTGGGATAACTCCTGTATTTCCTGACTTCTTACAGTTCCTAAAACAGCGAGTAGCAGCAGTGATTTGTCAAGTTTTAATGCAGTTTGCCCTCATTGCCCTCCTCACCCAGTCCTCTCCAGGGGGAGAGCTGGCAACAACAGCTCTGCCCAGACAACAGAAACTTCTGTGAGCAAGGAGGTCATGGAAGCTCGTGACAGCCAAACCCTCATTTACAGCAGCACCGATGCCTACAAGGTGCCAGACACCACTACAGTTACAGTGATGTCTGTTCTGCAGCACAGCAGTCCTCTTGGTGCAGGGACAGGTAGCTTTGCTGGCTGTGCTCTCTTGTCTCTACTTCTCTGCTTTTTTGATAACTTATTTTTGAAGGTACTTACAGTATTACTAGATAGTTTATTTTATAGAATATCACAGAGAGCTATTGCATAAATATACACAGCTACCTGTACTTACCCTGGTCAAAACTTCATGCACACTATAAAAACTCTGGAACATGTTAACGTTTCTTAAACATTTTGTTCAAATAATATATTTTTAAGAGGGATACACTATTCTGTGGTCACAGAAATAAGACTGAATCCATCCTTAAGGTAACTGCATTGATTTTGATGGGGCTGCAGCAACTTTATATTTGATCACAAGTCTTCAAAACCAAAACCTGAATGTCATGGCAGCAGGGCTTTGCAGTAGCAAAGAAGGGAAAAACCCTCATGGTTTTTGTTCAGTCACTGTTCCTTTACAAGTTCTTTTCACTACAGTTTGAATTACTTTTCTTTTGAAGGTAGCATGTATAATCACCCTTTGTTGAGCTAGATGTTAACAGCACCTATCTGTCCTCAGACATGTAATAGAGCTGTGCTCTTAAGTCTTGGCAAATCGTTATTTAATCCTAGCTATACAATTAAACTCTAGCTGTGCTCTGTGTTGCTGACCCACTGCCTGTCGCTTTAGAAAAGCCCCTGATCTGTGCCAGTGAGCTTGCAGAGCTTGGTGCCGAGGTCACTTTCACTCTGGCCAACATTTCCTTGTTACCTGAGGGCTCACACCCAGAAAAACACTCAGTGATTCATCACTGCAGCCTGGAAAGGCTGAATTATCCACTCAGGGATTCCTAAACCGTGAGTTTGCTGCTATTTCATCATGTGCTTTGCTCTGGATTATAGGCAATTTCCTTTTCCCAGCTCTTTAACTCTGATGTGTCAGCAGGCATTTAATCCACTCTGCTCCTCATTATTTACACATCCTCCTGGGTACGGCTGCACTCTGTGTGTGTGTGTGTGTGTGTGTGTACATGCTCATGTTCCAAAAACTTGCTGGCCAAATTTCTTTGTGAAGTGAATCACACTCCTCTGCCAAATCATTCCTCCACCCATCTATCAGCCAGGGGAGCCTATTCACGCTATCCTGATGCAATAACCACAAATAAGGACCTTGTGATAAGAAACTCAGAAGGAGCTTGAAAAACAGTGACAGGATCAAGATCAGGTCTCTGAGAACCAACCTACACTGGAGCAATGCAAATGCACAGGGCTGGTGTCCCTTACAGTTGCTAGTGCTGAACTTCATCTGCAAAACAATATTGGCTGTCCCTATTTTTCTGTAAGTTCCTCATACTCTCACCCCTACAGGGAGACCTGCTGAAGAAAATGACCCAGTAGAACAAGTAAACCCAGAGCTGGCTCTGTATAAGTTGCCTAGTGGAATATCTGAATACTTTTTCCAACATGGTATAAACTCTCCAAATAAACACATTGTTTAATTTTCAAATAAGCTCAGCTTACATGTAGACATTAAATGAAGCATTTTTCAGAAGAATCTTGCACTCAGCACATAGAAATCTTGGAAAAGCCAGCCCTTGATAGCTCCTATGATGCCCATCACAAATATTGTGGAGGAAGCAGCAATTATTATAACAATAAGAATTTATATAATTTAGAATATAATTAGATTTACAACAGGAGAAATAGTTTTAATGCAGATCCTTGAGCAAGAGTCAACATTTCTTTTCTGTGAAATCATATAGCAGCTTTCAAGTTTGCATCCCGTAGAGGCAAGTAAGAACATAAAGCAATGCAAATCTTGAATTTCACTCTAATGATCTACATACCTTGAATCAACCTTCATTGTTACGTCTGTGTGCATCTGTTTCAGACTGGGTTTATGCACAATTACAAAATAGTTTACAAAAAGACCTTCAGAGAACTTCACAGTATCTTTGCATTTTTAAGTATCTCAGAACCATCCTGACTAGCAAAGGACATAATTAGATCCAAATAGGAGAAAAATTCAGGCTGTTCAATAAAATATTTCTTTTTCACAAGCCAGTGAAGGAAATTCAATGTCAGACACATCCTGAGAAGATGCATGGTATCCTGCAATTTAGAGGCCTCTATTCTACAAAAAAGGCATTTCCCTTTCCTACCTTCTCCACTCATCAGAACTGTATTGCTTACTTGGGGAAAAAGAATTGAGAGATGGGGCTATTTTTTGAACAATATCACGCTAAACTTAGGTTAACTCCTTGTCTGCCTTGGGGCGATATGCCACAGGGACCAGGAAATATCTGTTATCACCACATTGTTACAGGCATGGCAGAACATACTGTGGAGACAGATGGATTCAGCCTGAGGTAATTTTTATTTTGCCATCCTTAGAAAGAGTAGAGGACATTTCCTTGCACTGTGTGTAATGGAGTAGCTCACCCTTTCCCCAGACAAATTGAGCAGAAGTAAGGGCTGATGTACTGAGGCAGTTCCTCCTGTTTCATTCTTCATTGTTCATTCTGGATTCAAGAACAATCCTCTTTGCTGTCCTACTGCTGTTTCTGTCTAATATAAATTATTAAAAAACACAGATGGGCATTAACATACATCATCTCATATAGCTTTTATTTCCTGCACTCTTCTGCCCTGTATCCCAAGCTGCTCACTGGAGATTGAATTTCCTGAAAACAACTTCCCTAAATCCAAATTTTTATGTTACCACAGTGCATTGTAACTAGAAGGTGTATCAACACTTTGTATGCTATGCAGAATACCCTGTCAAGCCAACTGCCCGACTCTGAGCAGATGGGAGCAGTTCAAGCAGTCCAGCATCCTGAAAATACGCTATCAATATTGCACTTGGTGGTATCAGCAAAAGAAGTGCCATATCTTCTCTGAAGTAATTCTTGTCACCACTTGCTATGCCCACTAAAGTTTGGCTGTAATTACAAAATTCATTTTTAGAAGCAGATTATTATGAGTATTGATGCATAAATGGAACATACATGTTAGGAATTAGATTCCTTTTCAACTGAAGAACTGAGCTTTTTTTTTTTTTAATAACTGAAAGCACAAAATTATTTAAGATTCTAGAATGAGATTCTTAGGTATTCTAAGTCCTAAGAAGAATGGTACCCTATATGCCAAGAAGCATTTTCAGCTCTTTCCAAAGTTGTATGACTATGCTGCTGCTGACATGAATTTCTTTGAATTAGGCTATACTGATGATTACGTTTTGAGTTTGAAACAACATAATTTTCCTCATCTTGACTTCGGCTTTTCTAGCTATGTTCTCATACTTTATAGTTTGTTACACACTTAATATGTTTGGGAAAGCTGTTTTCCTGTGATTATGCAGAGTACAGATTATAGTGAAAACACTCCAGATAGACCTATACAAGACCTGAAACAACCCCAGTTGCATAGAAGGCCAGCTGGAAAGAAGCAGATGATTTACGGGAAAAACAGCTGTATTTGATCTTGAGACGGATTGCCAAGGGGGACAAGACTTTCCATCTTAGATCCAAGGAAACAAAAGTAATTTGGAGTAAAAGTTACAGCATATATTGTCTGGAGTCCCTTTAAATAGATACCCAAAGTATCAGTGTATGAGATAATAGATACTGACACATGTAAACACATCCTAAAAAATGGTAAGTTTCTTCATTTTGTCTAATCAAAATGTGTCATATTTTATTTGGTTTAGATGTCTAGTAATTGATGTTTTTAATCAGATGTACGCAGCTGGCTCAGACTTGTTTCAATATTTTTTGTTTACCTCACATTAGTCACTTTTGGGAAAGAGCAGCTTTCTGGGACTTCAGACCATTTGTTCCAGGGTCATCTCTTACTGACATCAAGTCTGTTTAGACAGAAGTTTTTTGACACAAATATTGCGTAAAGCATAAATATAGCACGACACCCTGACTGTCAGCTCAGTGACAAAACTGAATGCTTCTGCTAAACAAAGCCAGGAAACAGTCAAAAGTATCTTGGAATAAAAAGGCAGGAGGACAATGAAGGTGACCTTTCAGTCACCTCATATCAGCAGGACCAGGAATACAAGCAACCTAACTTTATTTAATTCAAGCATAATACTATCCTCTGACACGTTCACTGGATTTAAATAAGTCATACATTAAAAATATAAAGCAGTAAGTTTTTCACAATTTTATATGCACATCAAGTGACACTGTAAGAAAATGATTTGTAATATTGCCATTCACTGTGGTTTAAGGTCTATTGGTCTTTCCATGAGCAACTCCCTCAAGGAGAGGATGGAATTCATCTGTGCAAGTTCCAGTCTGGACTGAGACCTGGCATCAAACCATCCAGATGCATAATTCAAACCATCTGGATTTGTAACATTAATAATACTGATCAAAAGTATGCAATGCTTTCAGAAGAGCTATTTTCATCTGAGTTAACACTGTAACACATTTTTTTCTCCTTGTCATATTAAAGGGGTGGCCAAGGAGAGTTCTCAGAACTCAGATGTCAAGTGGATCTTGGCATCTTGTGGGTTCCCACGTACTCCAAACTGCTGAGGCCAGAGGAGTGCCCCGGTGTGCTTCCCTCCCAGTAGACCCAGAGGAAGCTGTCACAGCTAAGCCTGAGGTGGTTCTCTCCTGCTCAGCCCTGCCAGTCTTGGGGACACACTCCTCCAGGCAGCACAAAGCAGCTGCAGTGCAGGAGAGGATCTGGCTCTCCAGTTTATGGCTGGAGCACACACTGAACTCCTTCTCGGCACACCAGGAGCAAACAGATGCGGTTGTGTTCACTCGCACATAAGCGAGTATTTATTCGGTCCTCTGCAGACTCCCTCTCTCGCAGGCGCCTGCCTCTCAGCTTCCCGTCTCCTTGAGCAGCACAGAAAACACAGGAGCAGAAGCCAAGGACTCATGAGCTTCAGTTTAACTGCTGGTATTGACTCATTGGTTGGCCTTAGTTAGTTGTTTAACCTCTCTGTCTTTAGTTACCTCACCGTAAAAGGACAAAGCAGCTGGACTTGACTGGGCAAGACCGCTCTCCCAAGGAAAGAAACAGGGGGCTATTTTGGAGAGCAGAGGCAGCAGCTCTGTCCCCAGGGCAGCCAGCTTGCAACAGGGACAGAGCAAAGTGCAACGGGCAGAGTCACACTGTGACTGGAGGTATACTGCTGCTAATCTTTAACCTCTCAAAGTGATTTTGCTGACCTCCAGCAGCACAGCTCCCTGCAGCTGCTATAATGAAGACACCAAGATATTATCTGTCTGGCCATTGTAATGAAAGAAATCACAGCTTACCTCTGCTTACCAACAGTGTGGTCCCCCCAGGTTCAGAGATGGTGGCTGGCTGACACATTCCCTTTGGAAAGAGGTCACAGAAAGGGCTGCAGGTAGGACTAATAGGCCAAGCCTTGGACACCAAGAGACATTTGAAGGAAGTGAACTGCTCTGCCTCAGAAAATATCCATGTGTCCCCGCTAACAACAAGGGCCCTTGTATATACCAGCCATTATACCAACAAACCTACTGCATCAGAGGCAAATAATGCTGCCTAAATGGCTGAACCAGTACAGAATGAAGATTTGTGTCACTGTGTTGTGGCTGGGAGAATTTCCTCCTAGCAAAATTTCAAAATTCTGTGACCTTTGGTATGGGTTCTTCACTGCCACATGTGTCTCATAATGTGACTAGCAGTATAATATCATGGGTCTATTATTATTAACAACAATGAATAGCTGGTACTTTTTTGTATTTTCCCCTAGTTTCTAGATTTTAAAATTCTGATACGGTGGCATTTTTTTCTTAGCCATAAAAATACCCCAAGGATAGAGGTTGTCAGTTATCATTTGGCTGCAGGAGCTGAAGGAAGCTTAACAGAGCAATCCAATGGCTTTTGACAAAAGCAGGAAAGCTGCCAACACAGACACTTGCCAATATTAACAGATAAAAGAGATAGGAAAATATTTCAAAGCATCAGTGAAGTTGTTGAAATTCTCTTTAACTGTGGGGCGTCTTTCTACATTTATTTAGCCAGGATGAAGGTAGAAGACAGAGCTGTGCAGTTCTGGCCAACATAGCTACTCTGAGCAGAGCTTGAATACTTGCCAGGACACAAGCTGGCTGGCTGCTTTAGAATTCCTATTGTTTTTGCAGGGATGCAGCAATGAAGCGTCCAGCAAGGGTGGAAATCAGAACTTGGGCATGTGTGCCCCCCACACATCCCACCCTTGCAGGGCACCATCCATAGGCAGGTGCAATGATGGGCTCCCATCGACAAGGCAAAGGACCACACTAGGGGCTTGCTCTGGGGAGGAAATGCAGTTGGGGTGGGTCAGGAACAGAAGACATGACTCTTTTTTGTCTCCAGAAGAGGTCAGAAGGAGAAAGTCAATTCAGTTGGCCTTGGAAGGCATACTTCAACTCCCTGCTCCAACATGGCCTTACTTGGATGGTTCACAGGAAGTCTGCAAAGTAATTTAAGCACCAGTCAACTATTTATGTGCATACACTCCTACCAAAATGGCCGAAACAGGTAGAAGGTAGTAGCCACTACCTTTGCAGAGCTGGTCTTTACTAGCTGGGTGTAACTGCACTGGCGTAGAATCAAAGGCACAAACAATCCATCTCCAACACCTGCAGGGAGGTGATGGAAGAGCCCAACCACACTCACCACCTTAGCAAGGGGGCACAGGCAGACTGAGCACGGCCCAGGTGCAATGTGCTCCCAGCAGTGTGCCAGCACACCTCCTGGGCTCCTCACAGGAACAGGTGCAAACTGTTGTGATGTGACAGTGACAAGTATGAACCAGCACCTCAGACAACAGTAACATCCCCATGCTGATGGCTGAATATCCCAAGGCAGCTGCAGCTCAGGGACCTGAAATGGGGAAAAGCTCCTACACAAAATCATAGAGTCCTCTACTAGGTCATGAAAGTCCCAGGTTTTGCCATCTCTTGGGGAGGTTACTATGGCACATCAGTTCCTGCCTCAGTGAGGGACTGTGGTGCAGTTTGCTGGAAGAGATTTTTGTCCCTTAGCTTCCCTCAGGCCCCTTTTTACAGAAGGAATGATCTAGTCTTAGGTAACATTTCAGATCTCCCATTTTAGAGAAGAAAAGCCAAAGCCTGCTGCTTAAAAACCTGATTAAAAGACATTTCAATGACTAATACGTCACATGGGGAGATAACCCACTGTCTATTTCAGAACTAGGGCTTGGACAAGGTGTCCTTCACAGCTATACTTCACTAAAAGGATTTAATCAATACTGTGTCCACAGTAGTGGATTTATGTGCATTAAATCCCATGAATTTGTAGTATGAAAAATTGTACTACATACTACCACATAAATGCATATGCTTATATCAAATACATGGATAATTAGGTGAAAAGAACCTGCAATCTGCAATATGGATGTTGTCCAGCCTCATGCGGAAGGACATTCTGCTTCACAGTGGGTTTGCAATCTGTTAGGACTCAGGTTGGCTCTGAAGTGCTAGTTACTTAACAGAGTTTAACAGTTGGGAAGGCAGGAATTGCAGCAAGAGAGGACAGCAAAAAGTTTGGCAGAAAGAAAGCTGAAACTCCAGGCTCAAAAGTAAAGTAAAAACAAGCTATACTAATGATCCTACTTTGTTAATCTGAAATTCTCTCTTGCAAATGCACCCTGAAGAGAGAAGACACAACACAGACCAACTGCACTTTGAGAAGACAGAATACATAACACGATAAAACCCTTTTCAGCATCTACAGCTTATCAGCTAGAGAAGGTGGAATAAAAATACTTTCACCATTAGATAAGTAAGCATGGCCTTTCTTTACTGTCTTTTTTAACAGCCCAGAGGGAGTTTTACTAAGAGAGAAAAAAACACCTCAGGCATGACATACTGAGCATAGAAAAATGCTAAGGCAAAGGTCACAAATAAGTCCCGGTAGAAGTAAAGCTGTTTCAGAGCACAAGGTTTTGGGTGCTTTGCTGAGGGAACACCTTAGGTACAGACGCTTGATTGAGCCTCAAATTCCCCAACTTGGGGAAAAATGGTTATAACGCACCATTTAGTGATGTACAGAGTCTAAACCCATCACTTCTGCCCAGAATACATTGGGGGCACTCATTTATTCTTCTTGTATTCACTGAGGAAATTACTTTTTCAAACAAAACTGTTTAGTTCACTGGATTAGAGATGCAGTTACTCCAGCTGGATATCTGTGCAGCAGGCAGCAGAATGCACCCCTTTTAAAAAGGTGACAAGCATCATGCACAAAGGCTATGAAAATGCTGACATCCAGGCAACCTCTCCTTGCTTTCTAAGAACGACTTTGAGAGATAACAAGACATGCAACCACAAGGCAGCCAAACTCTTCTTGCCCCAGTCTCTTGCTGCCCTGGGAGGAATGCCTGAGTGTTTCTCCCAGAGTCTCCCAACCTTGGTGGTCAGCTTTTCCTGCCCTTCTGATCACAAGGTTGTATTTCACTAAAAGCAGGCACATGCAGACAGGAAAGGAAAAGCATCAGCATAATTAAAGCTCTCTGGCATTCAACGACATTAACTGGAATTCCTGTGGGTTTACAGAAGTGTACTCAAAGAGCAAATAACACATCAGAGGCTGAGCACAGGGCTTGGGTGACAGATATCGGCTGTTGCCACCACTGCACAAATATCAGGGGGCCAGAAGTCAAAAATTACATATGCTGTGTTTGTAGGCCTTAATTAACAGTGCAGCTTCCCATGCAGGCACTGTCAAAGTGCCACGTAAAAAGTCATCTGTCCACATCAGGGTGAAAGATGCTCTACGAAGAGATTAATGTATGTTCTGTTAGCCTCTGCTGAAGAAGGTTTTTGTACATTTCTGCATTTAAATGAACACTTTGAAGGTTAAAGCCCTGCAGTTATTTGCACTTACTCAAAAGGATGTACCCCAGTTCAGCTCCAAAGCCCACATAGCCTAAAAGGAATTCTGATGGTGTCTGCCTGGGGGAAAACTTCAAGAACAAAGTGAGGTTTAACACGTTCTTCCTATGTGATCTCACTGGATGCAAGTCCTGCAGAAGGCTGTTTCTGGAGATAGCCCAGGGTGTCCTGAACTTTGCTCTTGAAGAGGAATATATATATGATCTGCAAGCAGTGCTGCTCTCAAGAACTGGCCCTGCATCTCTCTATGTGTAAGCAAATTTCAGTCAGTCTAAATTCAGTCACAACCTTGTACCACAGACAAGCAATGTATCTATTGGTGTTGCCTCAGAAGGCCATGGAGAAAACAAAGCCAAACCCAACAACAACAGATAGTTAATATGGAGATCAAAAGTAAGACAAAAATTGTTTGAAAAATTATTTGAGAGGAAACATGTATGGACTTACTAGGGAAACCCACTACTACATGTATCACAAATGCCAAGATCTTAGTAGGAATGAAAAGCACTGGGAATTTCTAGGGAAACACAAACTCACCTTTTTTATTTATCTTTTTAAACAAAAAGTGAACATCATCCTCCTGGATGTTATGACACGGCTAAAAGTCATCAGGCTTCCTATCTTGGGCCTACCCTTCTGAGAGATTATTTCCTCACTGCTCGTGCCGGGGTACAGCGCATCTTCCTTCTAGCCATTGCAATCAGATGTGACCAGACTGAACACATCAATGACCTGACAATTGTTCCAGTTCTATATTGTAGTTGTAATTAAACCTAAAGAAGAGGCAAAGTTTGAATTTGGAACTTATAAAAACACATCATTCTACTTCTGAAACTTGCTCAACTTGCTCTGACTTTCT
>JAOXXN010000446.1:54457259-54473025 GCA_026770055.1 Myrmophylax atrothorax
GCAGAAGAAATTGTAGACATATTTATGAAACTCAAGTGGTAGAAAAGAAGCCTGAAAACATTTTCTGCTCCTTGTTTGGGGCAGAACTGCGACCAATTGCATTGTCCATTAGACAAAGATTTAACACTGAACACAATAAAGCACAGCACTGCCTAAATCTGTGAGGACAGAAAAACCACCTCAGGTCTATATGATGAAAATGTCTTGGAACAGCAACAGGCTCTGTGAAATCAGCAGAGCACCTTGGCAAGGCATCAAACTGGGATATTTGTTTGATTTTTGATATGGGTTATATATTATCCAACATGATAGAACAGAGTATTGAAAAGCTGTGTTTAAAAAAAATAAAATCAAACAGTGTTTTTCCACTCAAGATTAGTACCTGGTCTTTTAATGATCTTGTTCAGAAAATATGGCTCATTTAATTACAGAATTCTTTATATGCCAAGAATAATGTTACACCAACAGAGTATTTGCCATTTATGTACCCTTGAAACAGTAAAAACAAAATTAAAAAAAAATCCTTTAATTATGTGAAGCTGCCTGCACTGGGCCAGAGGTTGTGTCCTCTGGGCTGTATTTTTCCTTTGGAAATTTCATGTCTATCTAAACTTAGCAGCACTCCCAAGATAAATATCCAAAATTGTGATTTCACACAAAGACATGCATGCGGTTGTATTTCCAAATTACTTACAAATTGTAAAATTAATATTAATTACGAATTATTTCACACTGCTTGCCCTTTACTGCATGTTAGTGCTCAAACGTGTTGGCTTTATATAACTGCCTACTTATTACTGAGGAATGACTTGGAAAGAGTTTTGGGGTTTTATATGAGAAATAAACAAAAGCCAGCTTCAGAAAAATTAAGAAATTTCTGTGTTTTCAGAATGACTGCTTACAATATGTTTTAATATAGTTCTCATTATGAACAAATCTTTACAATGCAGATGTTCAAGGACTGATAACATGAGTAGCATGCTGGGTCAATAACTAGTATCTAGAATAAGATAAAAACACTGTCAAGGTGTAATTTTTAGGTCTGTATGCATCCTTAATTCGCACACAAGTTGTGAATATAAAGCAGGCTGCATGCAGCATTTCCCACTCTTATGTTCCTTTCATGTATAGGCAATGCATCTGTCACTGTACTGGTTCTACCTACAGATCCTTGCTGTCTATCTCAGTGCAAAGACACTAATAAATTAAACACTTTAAGGCTACCTCTGAATGCTTACATTGCTTTCCCACTAACACTAGTGTGATCACAGACAAGTGGCAGTTTGTGTGAGTGTGATACTGCTCAAATGAGACCAGATAAAATCCAAAACAAGCAATCCTTGCTTCTGTTTTCTCTAACGTAATCTGATATTTCCTTACTGTCAGTGGGAGAAATGCATCTCTTTGAGACTTTTTAGGTATGTATTCTAATCCGTGCTGTGCTCCTTAATTATCTTTGACATATGTGTTAGTTAAATTCTGTAGGATGATACTGCCATTACAGTCAGCAGAAAAACGCACGAGGAAAATATGCAAGTATTAGTTTTAAAACAAATCCTTTCCTCAGGCATCAGGATCACCCATTATTACATAAGAATGTAAGATCAGAGCAACTGCCTATTGATCAGATAGGAGAGGCGCAAAATTTTCCATAATTCAGCAACAACATAAATAGTTAAAATAATACTTAAACTCTTCAGATAGATTTGCATAAATTAAAACAAAGCCTTACTAGCAGCAACCATTTCTTTGTAACAACTGAATGATCTTTATCATCCTTTCCAAACCATTCTATGGTTCTATGACAGGCATTGCGAATATGAAAACAACAGTAGAACTTTGAGATTATTTTTTAATATTTCAATTTGATATAGGTAATAAATTAAATACTAAATACATAAAGCTACTGTTTATTTAAAATTTAAACACTATTTGTGTTCCAAAAGCTTTTTCAACTGAAGCCTTCAGAACATGTGGAAACTTTTTTGAACTTTGTTTTTCCTTTCAATTTAGAAAGAAAACCTAAGCACACAAACATATTAGGTATCTTCTGCATGCTAGAAAATTAACTGGTCACCACTATGGACCATGATTTTAATTTTCCGTGACCTACATCAAAGGAAACTTAACACTTGACTAAAAAAAGTTTATTTAGCTGTGTCCTTCCTATTGCAACCAATAACCACAACCACCTGCTCCACCACCCCAAGGCTCCTAGGAGGGCAGAAAAATTAAACATCCTATACCAATTTTCTTGCAATAAAGTTGCAGTTCATCCGCAAAAAAAAGAACCCTGTTGTGCTGGGTTTGGCTGGGATAAAGTTAAATTCTCTCCATAGTAGCTGGTAGGTTTCAGATTTGTGCTGCAAACAGTATCGATAATACAGTGATGGTATTGCTGAGCAGCGCTTACAGTGTCAAGGCCTTTTCTGCCTCTCACACTGCCACACCAGAGAGCAGGCTGTGGATGCACAAGAAGCTGGGAGGAGACAAGCTGGGGCAGCCTATTCCAAGAGACCAAAGGGACACCCCAGACCATACGGCATCATCCTCAGCACACAAAGCTGGGGGATGAAAAAGGAAGGGGAGAACGTTCAGAGATGACATTTGTCTTCCCAAGTCACCATTACACATGATGGAGCCCTGCTCTACTGAAATGGTTGAACACCTGTCTACCCGTAGGAAGTGGGAAACAAATGCCTTGTTTCACCTTGCTTGCCTGTGTTGTTTTTGCTTTCCCCATTAAGCAGTCTTTATCTCAACCCATAAGTTTTCTCACTTCACTCTTTCGATTCTCTTCCCCATCCCACTGGAGGAGGGTGTGTGATCAGCTGTGTGGTGTTTAGTTGGTTGTTGGGGAGAAACCACGGCATCCCTGAATTATCAACTGTTTCCAGCACAAATCCACAACACAGCCCCACACTAGCTACTATGAAGAAAATGAACTCTATCCCAGCCAAAACCAGCACAACATGCAATACCTATACATGCTTACACTGAATTAGGTTAATATTTTCTCCTATAAGTAGCTTTTTTTTTTTTTTTAATAAATGAACTTTCCTGTGTGAACCCACTGTGCACTAGCACTCTCTTGACAGTGTAGAAAATTCAGGCAACAGGTCAGAAAACTTTAGCACCTTTGTTACTAAACCCCTCATGCTTAGTTGACACATACATGACCGGAATCACTTAGTCATTGCCTTCACGTGAAGTGCTTTAACTACAGTATCACCACCTTGATTGAACTTCCCACCATTCTCAGAAGTTCATTTCCTAACCAATACAACAACCAAATAGTTCAGCTCCTCTTTCACCTGCAGTGCCCAGGGCAGTCAGATCCCTGCAGATTGCCATGGACAGAGCATAGAGTGCAACACCAAAGTGACACACTTTTGAGCCTGCTAAACCCACATCCTTTTTTCAGTTCTACATAGTGCTTTCAAGACAAGTTGAAGAAATGCTCCAAGAGTTCTTGCATCACAGATCATTCAACCAAATTATTTTAAGGTGGTCCCTTTTTGCCCTTTTTGTAACTACACCTAAATACACGCAGCAAGTGCCATCAGCTGTTACCAGCTTTGGGTTTGACGAGATATAAATTATAGTTGGATTAAACTTAGTTTTGTTTTTCCAAGTTTGCAGAAGTGACAAGGTAGCCAAAGTTGGCAAGAGCATAAAATACATCAAGGTAACACTGTCATTGATGTTTTGTTGTCAGTGGAACTGACTTCAGTGTATATTGCAATGTAAATATATCTCTGCATCAGATTTTTGGTTTGCAAATGACCAAGTTTATCTAGCCTGTATCCTTAATTCTTACTTTCACATTAGTCACAGAAACTCTGGTTGAATTCCAGGTTTCACGTTACATTGTTGCATGTACTGCTTATAAAAACACTTACTAAAGGGTGAGCAAATTTAAAGGCGGCATCGCCAAGAAACACAAACCATACTACACCATTAATTTTTCCAGTGTAATGGCACTTCTGCTACAGAAATAGAGAATGCTAAAACAATTATCAGTAGGAAAATTCAAAATGCTAAAGCAATTACCATTTTTAGCATGGTCAATGTCTTTAGATTCCTGTCAGCTTCAAAGGGACTATGACCTGACCTGTTTTCATATTTACAGACATATTTTCAAAACAGAAGCAGAAAAATATGTTAGGGGAGATGAGCTTGAGGGCAGAATGACTCCTCACATTTTCCTTATCATCTTCCTACTGTTACTTTCTCTCAAAAGTCTGACCTTTTTTTTAATGACTTTTAAGAAATTTCTCGGAAAAAAAGAATACTAAAAAACAATTGTGATTTTTTTTTAAAAAAAATACTGTTTGATCAATATTGACAGCTGTTCTCATTTTCCCTTCCATGTGGCTTTTTTTTTATAACCCCTCCCTCTCCCTCCACAGCTTACAGATAATTCCTCATTTCCTCCATGTCACCTGCTAATCTTCGCTGTTCTGCTTTCACTCAGTCTTCTCCTTTTCATCTTCTTATTCTTGTCCTCTCTGACCTACCTTAGAAACAAACACCTATTTAATCTCTTCAGAACATCCAAAAGTTGTTCTCCTCCCCAACTTGCCTTGTTTATGGTGAACGTTCAAATTCTGTAATAGAATGTCAACAGCTAGTTGCCTTTTGGTGATGGAACAGATTTGCTGCAACAACTCATAATTAATCTAGATATCCACAGGTTTAAATAGCCCACTTAATCTCATGAGCCTTTTGGGAGTCTGGGCAGTGCACTCAGACAGATGTCAAACTGCAACAGCTTTGTAGGCAGGCAAACAAAACCCTAACCTAAGTGAAACCTAGAAACTAGGACAGTTCTAGTTTAAGTGAACTAAATCTATATGCAACTGCCTAAAACATTTCATTCATATTTTGGGCCTAAGAACATTCAAAGCATAGTACCTCGTTTCATGCCAGCCCTTAAAATCATTCCAGCTTTCAAAACAAAGACTTAAAATGGCTCACAATCAAACACATCATGTTCAGCTTCAGGGTACCACTGCTGATAAGGAAGGGAAGGTGAAAAAAACACCCAAACCCCAAGAGATATATGACGACAGTTCACACATATAATTTAAACCAGAAGATGACTAATGTAAGGGTTGGATCTCTCTATAACATTGCTGAGTTGTTGTTCGAGCTGTATTGAATTTGGGAAGTAAAAGATAAATAGAAGCTCAATTTTTTTGGTTCTGCAGTGAAGCTCCCTTGTTCACTATTTTGAACAGTAGGCAACCATTTACTTACTGTGAACTATTGTACTTACTGTATAGACTTAAAACCCCAAAAATCTGCATTACAACAAGTTGGTCATCACCCTTGTAAGACATGCTGCTGAGCCACAGGTCTTTGGGTTTCCTCTAGGAGCATTCACTAGGATCAACACAAAACAATTAGTCTTCCATCTAGAAGATCATTTTTAATGAACACACTAACCACTTTATGCAAAGATACACCTACCTGTATCATTAGTTAACAGGAACAGATGAAAAGTTGCCAAAGGATGTACTATAATACAAAAATACAGTAATACAGTAATACTTGACCATTTATTACATTACTGTTTAACTGATATGAATTTAAAACTCCCTTTCAAGATAGAAATGCCTTTGAGAAATCACAAGAATAAACAACCTTTAAAAACATTTTATGAAGCACTGCATTTTGTTCTACAAAGAATATGATGATATACACAACTAGAAGGGAAAAATATGATTTTAAAAAAGCAGAACAAATATTTTAAATCAGATAAGCTAACTAGTTTTACACATTCAAAGATTTTAGGGTTTTAAGAAAAAAATATTTATTTTTCTGAAAATATCAACTTATACTTTGGTTTTATATTTATAAATCAAACATAGAAAGAGCTATTTAACATTAGTATACTAATTGTCAAAGAAAAAAAACCATAGAAAAAAACCTGTGCAGTAGTCACTAGGATTGTAATTCTGGATCCTTAGTGTGCATGCTCTGTAATCATAGTTCAAAGTAAAATATCAATAATCAAATCTGTAGAGAAGCTGATGAATAGTTACTTTGCTGACTCATTCCATATATATACACAAGCTCCAGCGAAGGGAGTGCCCATGACTGAAGACCGATGTGATGGAGCTGCGGGAAATGGACCAAAGGCCCTGTCAGAGGCACCTCTTTGATCCACCTGCTGCTGAATCACTGCCTGCTGTCAATCAAAGACTGCAATTACGACTTCGTGTGGGTTAGCACTTAGTTCCCAAACCTTCCAGCAGATGTCCTCGCAAGGCAGGCGTGTCAGGGAGGTTAGAGATGTCACCATTTAAAAGACAGATTGGGAGGAAAAGAGACCTAAAATAAGGGTGACATATAAACGAATTCGAAGTATTAAGTGTATTTTCAAAGGCCAATCTTAAAAAATATAGGCAACATGTTTAGAAAATAAGACTGTCTTCTTAAAAACTAGAAGAAAGTCACCTGAACAAGTATGTAACAAGCACATGTTTAAAGTAGTACATCTGTTTTCAATTTGTTTGGTAATTCTTAAAGGTAACTTATAAACAAAACAGAAGGTTCAGAAAATAATGGTGAAAAGCACAAGCACAAGGCAAACAGCACGAAGACTCTAATCCTGTCCCACTCCCTTCCCTTTCATGTTAAAACTGACACTAATTTTATTGTGCACAGAGCCTTCTGCACTACTCCCTAGTGGCAATGCCATACAAATGTCACGAAGTTGATATTGTGGGAAACACAACATCCCTCATCTGTTTCAGGGAGACTTAAAAAGAACAATTTCCTTAGAAGAGTCATCCTCATCATTACCCGTACAAAAGGAAAGTTTTGATACCACGTTAAAAACATTTGATTTGCCCTTCTATGTAGTGAGTAATGCATCCACAGGTAGCTACCCACAGACACTTGAAACAATGATTCATCAAATACTGGTCTACAAACTCAAAGATGGGATTCTTTACGCAGGTCTACGAGACAATTATCTCCAGCCCTCCATACATGACCTGCTTTTATGCAGATGTTCACAGCTTCATACATGTAAAGCCCTATCAGGGGAAAGATGAAATCAAGATCATCAGCATCACTGACTCTTATTCAAGAGCAGACATAGAAGTAAGTGCTAATACTCACGGCTTATTGGGAGACCAGCCAACTGGGACATGTCAGTCACTACAGTTCGGCTGGTAGAAAGAACTCGAGACTGTCCCAGCTTCTGGAAAATGCTGGGAGGCTGGTTACAACAGCTGGGACAGACTTGTCTGCCAGTTTCTTTGGTGGCTTAAATAACTGGGACAGATCTGTCTGCCAGAGGTTCTTTGGTGGACCCATAATCACACTTACAGACAGAAAGTGTTGCTATATTCTACACACTGAATTAGGTCAAAGCTAGCATCATCAATTATAGAAACAGATTCCTTAAGAAACCTTAGAGGAGTAGGGGATTTGTCAGTATCTTGTCTGAACCTTCAAGTGCATGGGTGACTGATGTTCTGTAGGCTGATTGTTCTCGATTTCAACAATGAAAGTAATAAAGAAAAAAGATTTTTAGCTTGGTGTCAGTGAATGACCACGGTCAACAACATGGAACTGTTACATTTCTGAACTATGGCTTTCATGCCATAGAAGCATCAGATAAAGCACATTCTGCACTCAGTTTGTCCTAAGAAAAGAAGAATTCAGGCTCCACACACAGAAAAACAGGTAAATTCAGTATTAAAGCTATTACAGTTTCTCAGCTTAACTAAGGCTTTCTTCACCAGTTATGAAAAATACTTAGAAAAATCTCTTTAACAATTCAGTTGTGCTTCACTTAAACAAACGAACAAATAAAAAGCACAAAAGAATTCTATGAAATCAAGATTTGCATTTAAAGTATCAAAGGACAAATACAAATGAAGCACGATGTCTGGGGACAGCTACAGACTATTGTTAATCATTTAAGATTACTTCACTAAGCTCTCTTGTCTTGAATCTTAAGCCCCTCACCCTTTAGCCATATAAGGAACATCAAATTACAGTGCAAGCAGAGGCTAATTCTACTGTTTTCAAATGAGGACCTGTTATGGGAGCAAATACACATCTCAAACAAAATCATAAAAAATGGTGAAACCATACTAATTGTAACCACCTATTCCTCCACAGCTCTAGCTTCATTAAGTACACATATTTCAGTCAAATCTTTATAAATTATGTCAACAAGTCATGATTTCCCCTCTTTCCCCACAAAAACTGTGCAAGGATAACTACACATGTCCATGAAATAGAGGATGTCATTTTATTGGAGGTCCACAGGTTATTGTATCACATTAAGGAGCGGAAGAGTTTTGTGGTATGGCACAACACAATACCTCACTCTAAACACTTAAACAGAAGGTTAAATGATATGCAACATGATCAAATCAGTAATTCGTCACCTTTTAGGCACCACTGATTAATTTAAAATAAAATTTAATAAATTGAAAAAATATAGTCCATTAATTTGTTTGTTGTACTGTCTTTAAATGAAACAGCACTTTTAAAGTCACAAATAAAAAAAAGCAGCACTTTCTCTTAATACCAACACCACTGTAACACATACTGTAGCGTGGCATGCAAATCCACATCTGCAGTCTTTTTTTTATTTTTTTGTATTAACAAATGGAATGGCAATTTTCTATCTCAAATATTGGTAGCATAACATGTAAGTGCAGATCATTCTGGCCACAGGTGTGGTAAGCCTTAACAAGTGTGTATTACAAGAGCATAGAACACAGAGCATGACACTTACATCCAAGAATCTCTCTCTTTTGTACAGTACATGGTGTTTGTTACAGGCTGACTTCCAACTTTGTGTACCCAAGCTTCAGGAAACAAGACTATTGACCTTTTCTGGTTTTATTTAAAAATAAAATGCAGTCACCATCAAAGCACAACCATAAACCACCTGGTCAAAAAAATGCCATAGCTCCATTGAAGAATAACTTGTCTTTTTAGCAGACTCCACTACACAATAAAGTTTCAATTATAGGCATGTTACGAAGTCTTACAGTGGTACTGCAGTGTCATTCCTGTTAAGTAGAGATTTATATAGACACCAGGAAATGGTGTGATGTTCAAAAAAGCTGTTCAAACAGAGCTAAGCTTCACAAGACCACGTACTGAGTCTTCATGCAATGAATCCTGGCTGGCTAGACTCAGGACGTGCATTGTATGGCTGTGTGTAATAGGACTTCCACTTGGCAGCATCCCAGGGGGTGATGGAGCTTCTTCAGGAGTGAGAAACTGATGACCTTCATGTTCCTCTTTTAATGGTATGATGTCTGTCAAACCTGAATCTGATGTGAGATTTGGCATAGAGGACGGTGGTGTCGGCTGCCCTAGAGTCAGAGTTGCACAAGGCCCACTGATAGAAGTCTTTCCTGGTAAAGGTAGCTCTTCACTAGTTATGCTTGGCTCGCTCTGTAGGAGAGGGGTGGCAGCAGCCTGCAAAACGAATTTGGTGCTCTGAATGCACTGGTCTTGGTCACACTGTAGAATTGGAAGGGTGTCAAAATCATGTAAGGCAAACAAAACAGAGAGAAAAAAAAAAGGGAGAGTATGGACAAAAAGGTATGGAAAAGAATGGGATATGAAGAGAAAAAAAGAAAGCCATTAGTATCATTCCACGGTTAGCCACCCAAAAATCCCATTGCATGCTGCCTAGGAAAAAAAAGAAAGGCATGCATAACTGAGCCAATACTTTGGATTATTATCAAAGTAAATTATGAGAAACATATACAGTGTACACTTAAAGGTTTGGGTAGCCTTTAAAGTAGCTCTAAGCATTTTTAAGTTCAAAAACACAAGGCAATTGTCCTCTTTCAACTGGTCTTCTTCACATGTAGGAATTAAGCTACTACAGAAATTTTCCAGAACAAGAATTCTTTTGATGCAGGTGATTTTATAGAGTTGGTAATGCAGCTTCTGAGAGCAAACATTTTTCTCATCGTAATTTAATACATTATATATATATTCTAGAGAATAGACTATGCTATACTCCATGCTCTAGAGGATGCGTAGAAATCAGGCAGCACTTCAGACGCATCAGTTTGAGATCAACCTTAATGATTTTTAGGATGTTTCTTGATTAATCTTGACAATGTGAAGAATCAAGGTACAAAATACAAGTTTTCTGGCAAGTACTGTCTCAATAAGAAGCCAAATTCAGCATTATATAAATCCAGTTAAGCTCACTGAGCATTACCAGAAATACTTCTGGTTCTACACCATTCCTAAGAACCATTTATACACAATTATCACTCATTCCTTGAGATGACAAGACAGGTAGGTGATTCAATAATGTCCAGCTAGCTAGCGGGTAGTACACCTACCGCCAAATTAAGTTTCTTTAACACAAATTGGCATGATTTTTAAGAGCTTCCAAGGAAAATATATATTTAATTCATAGTCTGATCAGTTATAACATCTGCATATTTTCAAAATCTTGTTGGATTCATTTGCCATAGTACTGTTTTGCTGTGTAAGAAAAACAGTACAATCAACGAATAGAACTATAAATCCAATGCAATGAAGAACATTTGGAAGCACGCAAAGAAAACAAAAGATTCCAGAGGCAAGATGTGCCTATTCACTGTTTTTCAAGTATTCTGTTAAAGCAGTATGTTCTGCTTTATGACTAACTTCTTTGATCTATATCAAATTACCAGACATTACAAATCCATCAGCTTTTCAGCTTTTCCTGATCATA
The DNA here is from genome assembly GCA_026770055.1 of Myrmophylax atrothorax. Taxonomy (NCBI): domain Eukaryota; kingdom Metazoa; phylum Chordata; class Aves; order Passeriformes; family Thamnophilidae; genus Myrmophylax; species Myrmophylax atrothorax. The sequence goes on from JAOXXN010000446.1 coordinate 54,467,989, forward strand.
ACCATTGCTACTAACATTATTGCAAAACCCTAAAATGACCATTTGAGTTTAACAGGCCACCCTATGAAAATTCATGGAAAGACTTTTGCTTCCTTTAGTGTATGATGAAAAACATGACTAAGAATGCTTCCTCTGATACTTTCAGGTTCTCCAATTTCACAGCTAAATAGCTTAATGATGGACACACATGTTACATTCAGAAAGTGTGCAGGCAGACTACTTGGTCATTGTAGATAGGTACTATTTAAAACATATCCAAGTGGTTTAGGACTCCCAGAACAAGTATTTTTTCACAGGCAGAAGTCCAAACCTTACTCAGTTACTTATTCCAACACTCCGGCTTTCAGAAAGATAAACGGACTCACTTCCTGTCACATGAATTGAGTTCATATAAATTGCAAACTGTTTCCCCCCCCAAACGATGAACAGCCCCAGCCAAACAACTGAAGTGGTCCCCTATCATTTCAGAGGGACTACTCACAGGCTTAAAGCGAAACCTTGCTTAAGTACCTTGTAAGAAGAAAACTGTCAGCATCTTTTAAAGTCAAGCTTTCAATTAGTAATTCAGTGTGAATAACTCATTTTTGATTAATATCCTGTTATTCACACCTGCTTATTTCAATTAAACTATGGCCCCTTCAACCAACCTTACTATACAGACCTTAAAAATATCTTAACTGAATTTTCAAACTTCAAAAAAACCAACAAAATCTATTTTCTCTGAAAAGCAGTAGCCAAAGAGCAAGTTAAATAACAAAGGAATGCCTATAACCACTGGGGTACACTAAAAACAAATAATGTTAGCAGCTGACTCACTGTTACTGAACCTTCAGCTCTGATCTTCAAAAGGAAATCATCAATGTGTCCCAGAACAGTGTTTTAAATTAGTTGAAGATAATTTACTTGAACTCATTTTATAGTCTGAATTAATTTTCTTACAGAACTTGACTGCATTTCAATTGAATCAATATTGAAAAGATAAAGTAGCCTCATAAAGTTCCATTAAATAGTGTTATAAACTTCTTCAAGTGCTGTATTTCTCTTCATTTTCCATGTACTTGTCACTTCCCTAAATCCTCTCCTTTCGTTTAGATACATTTCATGTTTTCCTTTTTTTGTTCTGTTTAATGGTGATCAGCATGAAATATTTACAAAAATACAGGCTGTAAACAGCTTTCAAAAGTGAACTAGGGCAGAGTTTAAACTAGAAAAGTATATGCACTCAATGAAGCTCTCAAAAACAGTTAAGAACACATCCTATACAGGTCGACTTCTTGAGTCTAAACAGCCAACACAAAACTAAGTAAGGACATCAGATTTGTTTTTAGGGTTGGCATGCTGGGTTTTCCTCGATTCCATATTTCACTCTTGACTGAAAGAAATTTAGGGCCAAAAGTCTCAACTGCTCCTAATACCATCAATTATTCAACAACAGAATTTCAAATGAAATAAAAATGCCTATGATTGTAACAACAAGGCAGCCAGCCTCTGAAATCTAAATAACTAAAAGTCTACTGTAGAAATCATTCCACCAGTACCTTCTTACATCAGACCTACTGATTTTATTTTCCACTTGACTGTTTCAGAAGAACGGCAGATTCTGAAGGTAAGACAAGTTTAATGAGTTCTACAAGTACAGAAGGTCAACTACATATATGCATAGAAATTTTTAGCCATTTCTGTATTTATTTTCACATGAAAAGGCACAAATTAAGCAAGTTAGACAAAACTTAGAATTCTGTGTTTATTTCACAAATAATAAATACAAAGAACTAAGGAAACAGTTTTTGGTTTTTTTTTCCTGAAGAAAATCTGTTTTTTCTAAGCTACACAGAAAAGACATGATAACACAGTTGTTGTACATGGCAACTATTTTTCACATTTCTAAATGTGATAATTTTCAAATAATCAGATGTAATTTACTTTAAATTTTAAATAAACTGTTCAAATTTTTCTAAACATTCAAGACTTGTTACAGTTCTCAGAAGATGGAGAAAAGCAGGTTCAATTATCTCAGCACCTCTGAATAAAGTACAAACAAGTTCAGATGAGGCTGACAGTGCTACGAAGGAACAGGAAGGATGCTGAAATACCATACTAGGTGGGATACAGTAGATGGTTAAAAAGTGGAGGGATGGAGCTGTATAACTGTTCCCAACAGGTGCAGGATTTCATAATCAAAATCAGTGTACAGTGGACACTGTGCAACAACTGAGCCACAAACCCCACCAAGTGAATGGGTCCACTATCAAGCAGTACAGTGCACAAGGAGTAGGTCCATGAAGAGAGACATTTCTGAAGCCAAAGGGGAAACTATATCTGACCCACAGATTTTACTTTAAATTGGATTCTGTTTGTTCTTATGGACTGGAAGTCAGAGCACACTGGGTGCATTCCAGGAGCATATCTTCTAAAATAAATCTAGTTCATGTGCTCTGACACTGCCCTGGGATATGAATAAAATTGCAGCAAACATGCACTATCAAAAGAATTGCTCCTAAGACATATCTCAACCTAAAGCAAAATGCTGAAGTTGATTTACTTGCATGTGCCCTTAACCCATTTTAACTGTGAAGTAAAATGCTTTAATGAAAACTTTCTATCAAGCTTGACTGTAGTAATGTTGAATTGATAAGAGCCCTGAGTTCCACTTCAGGCATTTGGGAAGGACATCAGTAAATATACAAGGAAACACAGTTGTAAAACTCACACCAAAATGGGACTCCTATCCTTGCCAATCCTGTTACTGCCATAATAGAAATACTTCTAACAAAAAATATGAAAATCAAAGGAAAAAGTACAGTAGGATGGTCAGAGTTAGGGTTCCCTGGGCCAGCTGAATCTGTTCCCAAATGAGTGATAGAAATACCTTTGTGAACATCTGGGAAAGGACTTTCCTGCACATCTCCCTGGTAATGAATGTTGCATATGTACTATGGTTCCTACAATTTTTAGTGGTACATATAAGTAAGAAAACACTCTAAAGAATTTGCATCCAGGACAGGAAACAGAGAACTAGAAATAAGAGGAGTATTTGGCACACAAGAAGCACTGAAGAAGAGATGCCTAGGAATGTAGGAGGACAAATGAATTTCTTAGAAACAAGGAAATAAACCTGTCCTGACACAAAGTCAGACGGGAGCAGTCTACCACTTTAGAAGGCATTAGAGAATTCCTACAGACATGATCAGATCATGGCTAAGCTTCGCCAACGAAGATTTGGGAAGGGCTCTACCCGCATGGATGTTTTAGGTGAGGCACAGTGTGTGCAAAACTGGCCCCACCGTTTAACTCCTCAGGTTCATTTGCCATGGCCGAGAGAGCTTGGACGGTGACAGTGAAGTCCTCAGGACTAGAACCTACAACCCCCGGTATTCACAGGAGGTCTCCCATCCAAGTACTGACTGGGGCTGATGGCATTTCACTGGCTACCTCCTACAGACAACATAGTAAAGATAAATCAAACTAATTCAAAAAAAAAAAAAAAAAGTGCATTGAGTGAGATAGTTTCTGTGTTTCCTCTTAATGGACTACTAAAGAATAAAATACTCCGTATCAAACCCTAAAAATCAGCTCAGGATTTTAAGAGAAAAAACTGTACTATACCAGTGCAGACCCAAGTAATGGTAGCTGATGGGTTTATGGTGAAATTAGAACTTTTTCCAGAACACACAGAAAATAAACTTTAAAATGAAGGAGAAAGAATAAATTAAAGAGAAAATTATTATTGCATAATGGGTGACATACTGTACCTCATACAAAAAGAAATTCTTAAGACTAAGAGAGATATTTGGGTGATCAAACTAATGACAAGCTTGTAATAATCATCAATAAAATGTAGTAGGGAAATACTTTGGAAATACCAGATCTATGGATTACGAGCTCCAAGTGATCATGCTTGTCATGTGGATAAGGGCATTAAGAAGTTGGCTTATCAATTTACCAGATTCAATTCAAATTATATTGATAAAAGAAACAAAAAACACTTAGAATGTACCATGAAAAGAATTGTATGTGCTTCCAGCCTTCATAAAAGTAAATACAATTTCAGCTTTTAGTAAAATAAGGTAGATATTAAGGACAGCATATGAGAAAAACATCTTCTATAAAGATCTAGAAAAATAAAATCACAGTATGGATTTATCAAGCACTGATTATAGCAATAACCCTGACTTTCTGAAATTGTGACAAACTGCACTATCATGAGCAGGGTAGATCCTATATGAAATATTCAAAGTCTCAGAGGCAAAAGGACCACAAAATTGTTAAATACAAAAATAGTGCCCCACAAATGGCATACTGAATTAGCACTGAAAACAAGTCTGGCAACTTTACACTTAGCCTGATATTTATTTTGAGCTTAAATGCAAAAGTGATGCTATGCTAAAAGATTTATTAAAATAAATGAAAACAGAATATAATACTAAGCAACCCTGAGAGATTTAAAGAGAGACAAGAGGCTAGTTTGATGAGGCACAAGAATCTATTTAGAAAGACACAAACCACTGAGTAACAGATTTGAGGGAAGAGAAAAAAATGAAATAGGGAAGGAATAACAGAAGACATCTGTGAGAGAATATGTTCATTAAAATATTTATTTAATATCAATGGTCAGGAGAGACATTTTAGCATGCTGTGTGGATTAAGCAGTATATAACACCTAGACATTAAGATTCAGTGTTGAGATAGGAAAATGTAATGCACTCTGGAATAAAATCAGAGACACACCATAAAGGTGCACTGAAACACACTTCAAATTTCTATTAAATTATTATTTGTACTCAAAAGCATTAAGCTTGCTAAAGTAGTGTAAATACCTCTGAAGACAGAGGTGGCTAAACTCCCATTTAAAAAGTATGTATAGTCTAAGACTATGATCTACACATGCTCTTTCTAGTCAAGGAATTTATTACGCCTGTCCTTATCTAAAATCATAACAATACAAACTGCAGTACCAGACACACCCCCTTCAATAGGGAAGAGAAAATAATGTTAAGAGAGACTGGTAAATGAAGCAGGTCTTTAACAATTTGCAAA
>JAOXXN010000446.1:54498358-54508941 GCA_026770055.1 Myrmophylax atrothorax
AGTAACACATAGGCTTACTAAACAACTAGAAAGTTAGGATTAATTCAAAAGAGGGGGAAAAAACCAAAGAATAAGTTTTTGTATGTACTTACATATTTAAAATGCTGCAATAGATTCCTCAGAGAATAAAAAGCATTAACAGAAAACACAGGATGAAAGAACCTCACTTTCACACTGCATTCATTTGTCAAGTATCATAAGACACCTTTAGGTAAAAGTACCATATTTTTTTTCTGAGCAGTGAGTGCTGGTTTGAAGACAGACCTCATTCCTGCACCACACACTCTCTGTAGCTGGTTTGTAACTATGCAGCAAAATCTTTGGAATCTATGTGGTAAAAAAGGAATGCGTGGCCATTTTGGTGGTGAGCTGCTTAAATATCATGTTATTTAAATATCATACGTTATGCTTAAGTAGCGTAAGTTACTTAAATATCCATATGCGTGTGAGGCAGGACTACCTGTGCAGTGGTTTAGTTAATTCAGTAAGGAACTAGCAAATGATAGTGCCACAAGAACATTCATTGCTATTAAAAGATTTACTTACAAACTAAAATTAAATAAAAGCATCTACATATAGACAAACCTAACTTAAGAATGGTGGTAAACTGCATAACACATTCTGATTAAGTATTACACTAATCTGACAGTCTTACACTGTTAGTTTTCCACAAGCAGAAGCCATCCAATTTTCTGGATACCTATTTTTCATAGCAAATTAATTGTAGGTACTTGTAGATTTCACTTTTTGCACTCAATGCACCTGAACAATTCTATGATAAACACCTCTACCTAATCAGGAAACAAAACTATTACACAGTGTATCCTGAAAAAGTCACTGTTTATTTTAATTTCCATTATAAATGCTGAGGAGAAAAAACATAGCAAATTCAATCCAATTAATGGATGCAACTATTTTAAAACAAATAACTCCAAACTAAAAAATGTGCAAGAGGAAATTACAATGATGATTCCTATTTTATAGGCAGAAAAGACATCTCACTTATATGAATCATTTACTCAGATTCTTTTCTGATAGACATCCATAATAACTCACATCTGTTGCTTCATCACAGACATAATCAGAAGACTGATGTTTCACAGAATAGGTTTTCCAAATGTAGTATGAAAAGGACACAGATCACAGAATAACCTGCAGAAAAATCCTTCATCCCAGTGTGTTAAAAAACCAAAACATTATTTTAAAATAAGCTTCAGGATTTGTGTGGAGGAGTTGTTCTTATTTATGTTCTCTTGCTAAAGACCCTTTTCACTGGTCAACAACTGTATTTTCACATTATCAGGTTTGCTGAATAATAACAGCGTAATGTCCAGGTTGCATTTTTGCTAAAGTATTTTTCTGAAAAATATGCCAACTGCAATTCATAAACATCCCTACTTGCTCAATAAAAGCAAGCTTAATAGCTTTTGCAAGACTTAAAAACCTCTAATACATTAGAAAAATTTATTTACTGAAGGAACCATCTACAGATACGAATCTATTATATAGGGCCAAAAGGCTAATAAACTTTTCACTCTGATGCAAGTGTATTCCCTAAATGAATGTCATCTAAACATAAAACTCTTCCTATGACTGCTTTATATCTAAAAATATCACTACTGAATGCTGCAATTACATTTCTCAGCTGGAGACATCTTTCTACATTATTTTCTTGAATGCTTAAGATCCAGGCTCAACAGTGTGCTAATCAACTCCACTAAACTCCAAATGTGATCTAATTAAGTAGAAACCACTCAGATTTGATTGGTAGGGGGTTTTTTGGTTTGCTTTTAAATCCAAGCATATCTTAATCACCTTGTCTGCCCTCCATAGAAAATAGTAATGAAAAAGGACAAGATGTTCAGTGAGAAAAAAACCAACCCTATTCATTATAAAATATGCTTAGGTCCTGACAACATCTACTTACCCTCAAAATACCATGTTTGCCAATAATTTCTTACAGATTCTGACTTTAAAATTTCTAGTCATAAAACTGCTCAAAGGTGAGAATCACCTACAGTGTGCATTTTGGTCACAGAGCAAGCTCTAGCCATTTGAACCGTGCCTTACAGTCAGTTTCTAATGAACTGGGGAAGCAGCTCCTTGCCCTGAATTTAGTTTGTCAAAGGAAACAACTCTGAGACTCCTGTAAAGGCTGGTTCTCAGCACTGGAAAGGTCATTGCACATTGTATGCAGCCCTATTTGAGTTGGGCGTGTTCTCTGTTTTACAGACAAAGATGTTAGGTTAGGAAAGATGCATCAGAAGATATTTTCCTTCTGTTAGGTCAAATCTCTTCTGTGTCCTCTAAAATTCTTAACATTATACAGAGGTTGCAGGAAAGAAGGATGAATACAGCAAGTCACCTCATGAGTAATCTTGTCACTAACTCTGATTCTGTTCTCTCTCCTATGCAAAGTATTCATAACAATATATAAGCTACCAAACTGAACATATGCCGTATCTTTTTTTTACTCACCTACGCAGTTATCACAAAGGCTGCAATGTGAGGCACGAGGTGGGCGGAAAATCTTGCAAGTAAAACAATATTTTAGTTTCACTGTCTGTCCATTGATGATCACTTCTTTTGTTCTGGGAGGGGGGCGATATCCTCCTGAACTGGAGCCATTTGCTATATCTAAACATGGAAATACAATACATTACATTTTTCACGAGCTATATGATGTATGCACAGAACTGTCCTTGATGGCCATCTATAGCAAGCTTCAAATTTGTATTAACACACAAAATAAATTTTTCTCCTTCTAAGTCTCCTAAAATAACATACAGCAAAGAGATATTTCATTACAAACAGCATACACAGCCAATCAATTTAAATTAAAGAAACCAATCAAACCCAATTCTCAAATGTTGACACAATGATCTTGATCCCAAAACTCTTACACTGTCATACTCCCTAATACTTCATAAATAATACATTAAAGACAGGGTAGTAAAACTTGGACAAGTTATCCTTAGGATATTCCTCAATTTTTTTAGAATTCCAGTAGCAACAAATAGTCTCTCTAGAAGTGCTGCAGAAATTCTACAACCTAATAGAGAATCTGCACATTTACTTAAGCAACAGCAGCTCTGTCATCAGAGCCTGGCATGTGCTGAGATCTCTTGAATGCTGTGATAAAATGAAGCACATTCACAATAGTATTTTATAGCTCTTGCTGTTTAGAAGTTTGAAAATCCAACTTCCAGAGTTACTTCTACACACTCTGAAGTTTGTCCATTGCATAAAACCAGCTTCCAACTACCTTGTTCGATACAAGTGGTGGAGTTCTGGGTTTTGTTTCTTAGCTTCCTTTTGTTTTACTTTAGGACATTAGCAATAAGTTTTCCAGTAACTAAAGGACTGATTAGGCTAAATCATTACAGTTCAATTTTTCCCAAGCTGAGCTTTACTCTGAAAGTTGAATGGCTAAAATTGGCACCTTTTTCTAGGTTTAATTGTTCTTGTGCAATCCCAATCAAATCAAACCACAGAAGTTAAAAAAACCCCCTAAATTATTACTCTTGGACAGGCAGAACAACTAAAACAATATGAAAGTAAAATATTTTCCAATATATGAGTGAAAATACATTTCAAATTCACAGTCAGTTGCACAACTGCATCTTACATTGTCTCCCTTACTTTCACGTGGGGCTTGTTACTAAAAGATCTATTACCTGTATTTGAGCTCAAATTGTGACAAATATCACCCAAAATTAAAATTTCTGTCAATTACACAGCCTACAAACTACGTATTTTCCAAGAGGGTAACTAGACAGCCTCCCACCTAGCAAGGTATTCAAACCGGCAACAGCACAGTTGTGCTAGCGAAGGTATAATTATACAAAGTGCCTGATTAGGCACCAAATCTGGCTTAAGAAGTTCTCATCTGTGACGTGCTCACCCACTCCACAGATATACATCAATAAAAGTTGTTGTGGGACACCACTGTAAACTTGTTCCTTGAAATAACCAGACTTCAGAAAACTCTGTTGGAGAAGAGATGAAAGGAAGGAAGGGAATGATACCCGAGAATGCTGGAATCTGGGTCTGAAGCTCCTACATATTTGTTATGAGTATGGAGTGGTGAATACTGAAGGGACAGTAGCTTAGAAGCAGTCTCCCAGAGGCTGATGAGGTACAGACATTGGCTTGTGTTCGATCTAAACAAAGCCCTGCAATGTTCTTTGATGCTTAGCCAGGTCCTATGATCTGCATGTGGAAGCATGGATATCACTGTGTGGTTCCCATCGCTATCAATTATACTGATTTTGACCTCAAGGTCAATACTACTTGACACTATTTTTGACTAAATAAGTATTGCATTACAAGATACCAGGCTATTTCAGTGTATAAGCTGGAAAGATGTTCTTTGGAAGGCATAGCACAACTGTGCTTATACTGTTTAAAGCTTTACAGACATAGATGACTCCTAAATCCAGAAGACAGTGAAGAATTTCTTGTAAGTCACATTACACTAAAAAAAAGCTTCTAATGACATTGTAGCCAGCAGACTGGTAATATTCTTCATCATTCTAGAAATCCTTAGGCCTTACAAAAGAGTGTTATGCTCATGTCTTACCATAGTTTGGTCAAGATAAGGCTTAAACTGTCATCAGCCTTAAATAGGTTTTTTTATTGAATAAAGCATTTAACACATGCATGCATAGCATATTCATTGATAAACTGAAGATTTCTATTTGATACTCATACCCAAATTAAAGTATAACTATTTAAAAAAGCATAACTATTAAAAAATACCAATAAAGCCCGAATTTCATCTAGCTGTACCTTTCTATACTGGTAGAAATGTTGATGCATTCAATTTTCTAAATTAACAGTAATATTTCAGATTTTCTTCTTTTACAAAATCTTATTATTCCTTATTAGGTACACAGTCATTGGAAGAAAAGTACTGAAAGCAGTCACGGGGAATTGTTTAGAAGAAAAATGCTCTTTTTTCCTGAAGAGACATTTATGTTATCATATGCACATTGACCAAACCCAGTATTACCTCTCTCTTTCAAGAAGTTCAGAAAGTGCACTACATTTATTTTAAATGGGCTCTGGCAGAATCTCAAATGCAACTTCCATCTTGTCTGGTGGAGAAGGGAGACCATTCTCCAGCCCATTATATTTACAGCGCTGGTTTTCTAAGAGGATTTCCTCACAAATATTCGCAGGGAAGTTCACAAAGACAGCAAATCCTAGCTCTCTGAGGAAAATGAATCTTGAAATCCAAGGGTGATGCAAAGCAGATGCAAATGAAATTAATGAAAACAGTCTTGCTGACTTTCCACAGACTCAGAATTTTACTCGCAATCCTAAATTGCATAATCAAACCTGAAAGTCCAAGTCTTTGTGTCTACTAACATCTTTTTCCTGGAAACAAGCAACAGGGTAAGGTCAAATATGCTTGGACTTAAATCTGATTTATCTAACCCAAATGTGCAAAACATGTCCTGGTCCCACAGTGAATTTTTAGACTGTAATTAGCCCTCAATTTGACTGCTCGTACTTGGGGTCTAACACAGTTTAACCTTTCAATATATGAGGTCCCTTTGATGCACAATAAAATTAACCTTTACGGAAGCAGCTTCCCCCAGTGACCTGCATCTGACCACTACTATATTTTTTTCATCCAATCCATTACTGATGTAGTAATGCAAGTAATTTTACAAAAAGGCTAAAATTTTCCCACTAATGGGATTACTTTCCATCCTCCTTGTTCTGACATGTTTTATAACTTCTCTAGGAGGGTTAACTGTTCATGCACTAGATGGGGCTCCAGCATTTTTATTACCCTATTACAATAGCCCCAAACATACAATCAACGTCCATGCAGGACAAAGAGACTTGAACTGCTCCAGGAAAGCAACCTAAGTATTTAATGGACAGACAGCACAGCCTAGCAATCTTCTAATGTGACAACAGACTCCATGCAGATTTCTCAATTTATTATGCTGAAAACAAATGGGAGGTGATGTTTACAGGAAACACAGATGTTACAAGTTTTTATACATATCACCAGGATTCTCCTGCTCAATCAAGGGTTGGCTTTTTTGGTCAATGTTCCTAAGATCCTAAGACAGCCTCTAAAAGGTCTCCCCACATCATCTCTATACAAGCTTCACAATCATAGTATGCAAGGTTTGCTGACAATTTTAACAGGACACAATTTCAATCTTCAAACAACAGTATTAGAAAAGTCAGTAACTTCAAAGAATTGTAATGTTTCCTGACAAGAAAAAGACAATGCAACAGAAAGAATCTTTATGTAAAACCTGTAACATCTGAAGAACAAGAGAAAAAACATCAAACAAAACAAACCAAAGTCCTATAAAAATGCAAACCTCTAAGAAATGTCTTCTTCTGTGTTTAATCACTTAAGTCTAAGCTACGTGCTTAACAACAGTGGGCTGCAAGAGGAAAGACTAATTTATTTCTTGGGGTGGAGAAGAAAACTAAAAAAATGTTCTTGTTTCCAGACAGTAATGTCAGGGACAAACAATACTGGGAACCTGACTTAGACTGAAACCAGCAGCTGCTAACTGCATTCTTCACATAGTTCTTCATCGGACAGCCAACAAGAGATATGGACCACACATTGCTCCTGACTTTAGACAAAAGACTTGCTGACTTAGGTTTTTCTGAAATCACGTATTATTTTCTTAAAAGTAGAATTGCATCATCTTCTTGAAATCTAAAACTTTATGTGAAAGGTATGCTTGTTCCTGGAAATAAATGTAATCTTTAGCGATTGGCTGAGGCAAAGAAGCATAGAGAGGAAGAGCCTTCTAAGAGTTACCTGACACACAAAGTAATTTCACTACATTTATTGTAAGAATGTTGTTTAATGAGTGCAATACCAGCCACAACTATAAGCCTATCAACTTGGTATCCCACCTTTGGACAGAAAGCAAAACGTTATACCCACGAATGGAACATGTTTGTTCAGACCACTGTCAGTTCTATGAAATGCCTATGCTGTGGCACAGATTTAATTTTATAAGGGTAAAATGAAATCAAATTGTGCCTTTCAAAACAAATGAAAAACAGGCAAGGAATTGTGAAGGAGTCTCAAATGTGGTCTTGAGCATCAATGCACATTAGAGAGCCAAGGCATAAATGACTGAAGATTGTGTGCTGGTGTAGCTTATACACTGAGTTCATGGCTTTGAAAATGCAAAAGCAAGCAAGAAGAAACTGCGACCTGCCCTGAGATGGTTGAATAGAATAAATTAGGAAGATATACATAAGTGAAAACAGCCTGGAAAAAATACAAACAACTTAAGGCTAGAAGGATAAATTACCAAGATCATATCTTCTTTTATCTGCATCACCTAGCCAATGCAAAGAGGATCAGAAATATTAAAGTTGTATACATCAAATGGACATATATTTTCCCATGTGTGAAACCCATTCTCCTGGCTTGGTTATCCTTTTAAGCCTTCATATTTAAAACTTTACAGTTTTCCACTTGATTTCATACTAATGTTAATATAAGAGACACATATAACAACTGCAAAGAGGCTACAAATAAGGCTGCTCCTAGTATTTATTTTCAGTAGAAAAAGCATCCCTCCTCAACATAATATTCTGTATTAGCACAGATGCCATGCTTATGTGAATCATGAAATAATGCAATTATCACTGGGGCTCCCCTGGAAAAAATTACTTTTCAATTTTAATGAAAGTTATAATTGAAGTAAAAATACTTCAATCAATAAAGAACAGTAAATTTAATATTCCATTTAGAGAGGGGGAAAAAAATGGCCATGATGTATTTCAGTGATATTACAGCACTTTTACAGCAAATAACCCTACCTTACCTCAGTGATTTTGCATTATTTCATTATTCAAGTCTCATGCATCTAGCTGCTTTTGCTCTATTGTGTTATATGAAAAAACCCCCAACCCCCAAACTACAGTATTTTAAGACTTTTGTTCCTCTTCCCTCTTCAACCAAGAACAGGTATGTATTAAATACTTTTAGACGTCTGGTTTTCTGGACTTGTGTTTTGCTGCCTTCTTCTTTAGCTCCCACACATGATGTCAAAAACCAGACAGTGAACTGAGCCCTCATCACCACTAGGTATCACAGAATGTCATTTCTTCTGGTTCATGTAATGACTCTTCTTCTAACACATTCCGAAAAGCATTTCCCTTTTTTGTCATATCACAATTCTGATTCGATCTGCTTGTGGGTAACACTCAAGTTTCCTCTTACTGTACCACTCACCAATGAGACCCTTTTTTGTTAGTATTTTATTTCCACTTGTAGTCATGCCTTTTGTTTTTGTTCTCTAAATTTGCTAAGACTATTTGAAATATATTAAAAAAACCCAAACAACAACCCCAGTGACTGCAAATTTGCCCATGTCAGCATCACCTTCAGAGTTAAGCATATTCCTCTTGAACCCACAATCAGTTTCGGCAAGATCCTAACTTGATCATTTACCATTTGCCAGTAGAGTGTCTGTTCAAAAAGTTCATCAACTTTGTGGCAATTTAATCTACCTTATTGCCAAAATTTATATAAAAAATACTATGTAGCACAGTATCAAGAGCTCAATTAGAGTGAAAAATTAAGCACATCTGCCTCTTCTTTTTCACTTCTTACTCTTTCAGTGAAGACCATCAGTTTGGTTACACTTGATCTGCTCTTTAAATACTTGGTTGCTTGTTTTGAAACTTAAATGGCCACAAACCTCACCCCTTGCCAGCTCTAATTTTTATAATTTGATCATTTAGCAGTTTACTCCGTGTCTCTCTCAACAGAGAACAGATTCCAGTGATAGAATTGACAGATTTCTATTAAAGTAGAACATTAGATAAACTAATAAAAATATAGTATAGTGGATTGACAGACAAGTGACTACTTTCTCTCTCCTAAATGTTACTTCCTATCAGCCGTCAAGAAGCTACAAGTTGTCTTCTGAGATCAAAGCAGAGTGTTGAATCATTCAGACTGGACTCTGATATTTCTCCTTCCTCAACAGCACAGCACACCTTCAGCTTTTCCTTCTTCCTCTGACCTCTAACAGAACCCATCCTGTTGTCTTCTACTCTTCCTTGCTGGTTGTAACTCATTTTATTCTCCTTTTGCCTTTCCCACACTTTCCCAATATGCTTGTGCCCTCTCTTTTTACTCACATTTAGAAACTATCTCCACTTATGATAAAAGTATCTTTCTGACTGCAATGAAATACAGTCAGAATGGCCTCTTCATACACTTTCCAACCTCCCTCTGGACGAGTACAGCTTGAGGATGTGCATTTCATGTAATATTTTTCAATAACAAAAGTCCCTCTTGCTTTTTTGAACAATTTTTTTTCAGTTTCTTTCACTTTTTGTTTTCTATGAACACAGCAAATTCTCAAGAAGCAACTGCTTTGCATTTCGGTACCCTGGGGGTGGAAACAGCAGCATCACAGCTCTGTTAGTGCTCCTTCTTCACCCAAAACAGGGTGATAGCCTAGGTGGAAACATTTCTCGCTGTCAGTATGACAACTCTGTTTTCAAAAAGTCACCTGAAAGAACAAAGTACTAGCAGCTTCTTTAGGAGGTCTTATTTTAAGAACTACTCTCCTTAATCAGCTCATCCTATTCTATGCTTTCTAATGTACAAAAAAAAAAAGTCTAATAAGTTTTAAAATTACTTCAAAATAACATTCTTAAATCAGAATTCCTCTTCTCGGGACACAACTGTTTCTTATTGTACCTGCAATAATTTCTGGGAAGCTGCTTTGCAAAGAGACAGTAGGGCAAGGTAAGACTCAAGTATCTAAGAACAACTTGAGTAAGGCAAAAGCCACAGAGACAACATACTACATACACAAATTGTGGAAAAGAAACAATTTTGTAAAGGCATTATTTTTCAGGTGAGTTTTCTGTAGAATTTCTTGCCTAGCAAAATACTATTGTTAACCTCGTACCACATCTTTAGAAGGCACCCAAAGTTCAAGGCTACAGCAAGTTTCAAGGCAATCAAACCAGAATGATAGTTTTGGAACATCTAGTTTTCATTTCAACTGTGGGAGCATTCCACTTTTCTTGCTGCAGATACCATTTCACTAGGATACACCTTTTAGGGGCATATGAAAAAAATATATTTTAACAATATAAAAATATTTCTTTCTACTTCTGTTGTCGAATCTAGAATTCTAAGAGTTTTAGGGCAGAAGGATTTCTTAGCTACCTAGCCTATTCCTCTTCTAGACTGGCCATAAGCCCTCACGCTTAGCAACTCCATATTTGCTGGCCATGTAATTTCTTATTGCAATACTCCACTGACCCTTTTTGGAAGACTACTGCCTGTGCTACTGCTGAAGAAAAGACAGTGGCTTTGATCAGCTCAGCAAGTATGCAATACCATTTAGAAAAAAAATATTAATTTGTAAAGAAGTTCTGAAATAGCCATAAACATTTTGACTCTTGTCATCAACTTTTTGATGCAGTCTTTTTTTTCCTAGTTTCCATTTTGTATTTTTAGTTTTTTATTTAGTCAAAACTCTATCTAACAGATGCTAAAAAAAATTATTATTGGCAGCTGCCTATTTGAAATAATTTCTATATTCTAA
>JAOXXN010000446.1:54538744-54551247 GCA_026770055.1 Myrmophylax atrothorax
TCCACACCCTCCTGTCCAGGCTTAAAAACATAAATTTGAGAATGATCTGGTTTCATCTTCACTGGAATAGATACCATCTTTGCTAGAACAAACTTCATTTTTATATAACAGGAAAAATGAAGTTATATAAAAGTAAATAGTAGTATGATTTAAGAAAATTTCAACTATTTATTTGCCTCTGACTGAAAAGATTAAAGACAGAGAAAGTAAGGGAAACATACAAAAGCACCTTAGTTACATTTTACAGTAAATATCATTTGTGTATTTTCCCTTCATTTTAAAACATCTAGTACACTATGCACATGTGTACAAAAACCACTCAAAATCCTCTGGTGGCCATTCCACCACACAAGAAACATCAAGCACTGAAACAAAGCTCAACCATTTTACCTTTGTCTTGGATATTACACGGACCAGAGTGCACATCACCATGCTGTCCATCTACTTTTCCTTTTCCACCTTCTTTCCATAACTTCCAAAAGACTAGCACAAATCTTCCACCCAGTTTTGACAAAGTACAAAGAAATAAAGAATATCTAAAAGCTTGCTTGTTCTAATTAAAATCAAAAGGTAGAGGTGACAAAGAAATTAGTACTCTACTAAAATAGCAGCTGTTGCCAATAGTTCTCTTTTGTATTGGAGATACTGTGGGAGGAGGATAAGAGGGTGGGTGTTGGGGGGGCAGGTGTTGTATCTGAAGGTTCTCCATGGCATTTTCATGGAGAGAACATGCAGTTATTTTAGAAGGATTTTATAGATGATTTATAAAGCAGCTTCTTCACTACTTTCCCCCTTACAAAGATCCACTTGTTAAACAAAAACATCAGAAAATACTGGGGTCCTAGACTCGGGAGAAAAACGTATCACTGGATCTGCAGCAAAGTTGTTCAGTTTGCTCCAGTGCCTTGACAGCACAACTTCTGGAACCAAAGTAAAAAATGGTATTCGAACTCTCAGTAGTCATCACATTTTTTTCCACTAAGTAATCAATTCTGGTCACTGTATTCATTCTTTAGTCAACAGGGAAACAATGTTCCTGGTTGAGTTAGTATTATGATGTTGACAACCACCAAAGTTTGTTTCCACAATTAAGGCAGAAGTCACAAGTGCTGTTTACAAAAACACATCAATGTTTTCTGTTCATTTTGTTCAACAGTCAGCCAAAGGGTATCATTTATGAAAGACGGGCAAAAATAGATCCTAATTTGTCTAGACGCTTTCTCTTAATCTCAAAAGGGAAAAAAAATCCTTTGAAATGCTGTCTATTCCTATTTAAAAAAGCTTTCAATTTTGAAATCGCTACCAATACCACCACAACTGCTTTTTAACTCTGGCTCCTGCAAGTCTTTCAAACATTATGTTTGTTATATCCTGCAACTGGTCTGCAAAAACCTGAAAGAATAAGTGTAACTTACGGAGAAGGGCTTAGTGAACACTCTTGTCTGAGCAATCAATGCATCTCTCAAAAATTACGTTAAATTGTATCTTCAGACAGCTGTCAAGAAAGAGGGCAGGGCACATAATCCCATCTCTAAATGGTATGAATGAGTTTAAATAACAAAATGCATCATACTTCCTGTTTACATTGCATACTTACGAATCGTTAGAAGGCCATCATTACATTTGTTTGGATTTTGCCATTCTAGAGAGGATCTTAAGGAAAAAAGAAATTGTTTCATGCAGGCAAACATCTGCTCATACAAAAAAATGCATTTTCAGTATTTGTATTAAACGAACTCTGACCATTACTATGATCCACATAGACTATCTCTTAACCAATAATACTTTTCTCTAATTTCTTCTACAAATAATTTCATTATAAAATTTGCAGCAATTACCCTTATTCCTTTCAATAGGGCAAAGACAAAAGTTACTGTCTTTGCTAAACAAAAACAATCAAGCAAAAAAACCCAACACAAACCCAACACACCACATAAAAAAGAATCCCCAGCAAAACAAAACAAACACTGTCCCCCCCAAAAAACCCCAAACAAAACAGTAACCAAGAGGTAACACCTTCTTGGAAGAAATGGTTCTTTCTGAGTATATATGTTAGGAGCAATGAAAACACAGGTTGACAAGTTAAAAAAGGATTGAGTGAATATATAAGAGAAAAATATTTTTTGTAATATGTAAGGAAAAAATAATCTTTGTAAGATTTTATTTTCTGCTGCATTTCTGTTAAGTACGATGTAACATAATTCCTTGTACCGAAAGGAGGGAGGAAAACAATTTTGATAACACGGCTGAATTTATGAAATAAGGAACTGTGCCAAAACAGGCCACTCTTCACTTACTTTGTAGAATGACTGACACACCCAAAAGAATAATCTGGATTAATTCTTACTTTCATGGGAATTGCTCACATCTCTGCTGACTGTAACAAGGAAAACATTTGCTTTCCCCTGTAAGCAACTATCCAAGTGCAGATTTTAGTAATTATAGTATTCAGAAGAATTCCTAGATTTGGACTTCCGCTCTCTGAGAAGCAGCATTAAAACATGCTCAGTTTACAAAAATTACAACTGGTCCACAAAATTGCTTCAACACTTTTTGATCTTTAACTAGACTTGCTTGAACATCCTCCAGTCTCCTGATTGTTACTGATTAACTCAGGACAGGACTCCACAACAGATGTCAGGGTCTACAGAGAGCCATCAAATAAAACAGCCCCAAATTAGTGGGGGCTATAAAATAGCCCCTTCATGCTCAAAGGTAGGCTTTACACTCTTTCAGGCAAACTCTCAAAAACATCTATAAACATTCTACAAATATACAGTACGTTGTCTATAATGGTATTTCCTGTATACCTTTCTGTGAGTTTACAGTAGACATTTTACAAATCTTTCTTCCCCTGTAAATGTCTAAATCCCAGCAGGCTTCTGGCAGGTCACCAAAAGTAAACCACTGTGCAAATAGCAAGACATAATTCTATCATCGTGAAATGACACAGAAGAAGCAGACTTTCCAATTAATTTTACCAATTACACACCTAAAACAGGGACTAAATTTAACATAAATTAGTGTTAAAAAAACAAAACAAAAAACAATAGAGTAAATAAAGCAGATTTGAAGCGTATGCTAAAGAAAGTGCTGTAAGTCCCATGCCAGTCAGAGCTATGATGGTTATTTATTCTTGCATTACCACAAAAATAGTAGAATATAGGAAGAAACTGCCTACTGGTTTAAAGGCACTGAGTTACCTAGGTTTCTTTAACATAGAAAGTTTTCATCTAGTCTTAAGTTATAAATCTTAAAACACCTACCTAGAATAAAGACTACTACATAATTTTGGGTTGATCAGATTGAAATATTATAAATAAGGGGGGTGTTAATCTACTTATAATAGGCAAATGTTATTGAAGTATAACTAATACTTACATACAGATTCATTTTGTCAATCTATGACTAAGTATCCCTAGATTCACAGGAAACTGAAGTGCTTTCTGTCAAAAACTGAACACAGTAAACTATTTTCAAGTAGCTAATAGAAAAAAAAATAGAACACTATGTTCTTGATAATCACACACAAACTTAATGCATGCATAACTATGAATATAGAAACAAACCATCATAAGTGTTTTATCTTTATTCTGTATGTTACATTATTTTCTGATCTTTGTGGTACAAATCATTGTCAACTAATACTAAAGATTCAAAAAATGTGTATTTATCAGCCAACCGAAGCAAAAGGAAGATGGTTGGAAAACTATGGCACTATCCATTCCATTTGCTAATTCTCAGATACATACAAGTGGTAATTACAGCACCGATTTCAACTTCATTTGTTAGAAAAATCATAAACTTTTTGGAAGGACCCAGCTGAAATAAACCATGGTAGCACCAAGCCCTAATTGATTTGTCTAGCATCACACACAGCAGTATATCCCTGTTTCTACACAATACCTCAGTAAAGCTTACAATCAATCACACCACCATATTGAAAACAGGTAACATTATTGACCTCTAATTCATCTGCCCCAGTACATCAGACTTTAAAAAAAACCAACCAAAACACAACAAAAATGAAAAAAACTCAAGAAAACAGGACAAAGATGTAATTAGTTACTAAGTCCCAGTGTCAGGAACCAAGGTAGGCCTAAAAAGAAACAAATTTAGACTTCTCATAAAGTGAAGAGAATGCTTTAAAAGCAGTGTATTTAAGAGGCACATGGTGAAGTTGGAGGGTGGGAGGAGAATCGTGCAACCTACAGCCAGCCTTTTTCCCTCCTCAGGCAGAGGCACAATTAGTTTGTTAGCTGTTAGGATCCATTCCATTATGGCATTCAACTATGAAAGCTTTACACTTCCCATACAGTTCCTTAAAAAAAAATTTTTTTGCATAATATAAATTTGCATTATAGACACAAAGTAAAAGAAGCACATCCAAATAAAGAGCTTGGCATCCACTGATCCAAAGAGACCTCGTCTCTCCCCTTTTTGCAGAGCCACCACAGCTGTGGTGGCAGAGATGAGGGGAGCAAGAGAGCAGGATGCCACACGCTGGTAAACAAGTTAACTATAATCAAGAGTGCAGGTTAGCTGTTTGCTTATTCAGTGCTGAAGGGACTATCCTATCAACAGCAGTGAGTGAGAACTATTAGCTACAGCAGACAAACGAGATCTCACCCATCTGCCAAACATCAGGTCCAATCAGGGGATTGTTACCTATCGAAATTACTCACTTGAACATTCAAACCAAGCATAGCAACTACAGTTATGCTGCAAGACCCAGAAGTGTTCTCTCACAGTCAAACTGCTCTCAGCCCAATTTAAGAGGTTATTTCTGTAAAAACCCTGACTACTTGTCCCAGATGCACTTCGACAGTTCCAAAGAAGCAAACTAACCTCCACTTGCCATTGTGGACCAGTCTGCTGTCCTGCCAGTCAATCAGGATTGATCCTGCAGTTCGCCAATGCTTTCATCACCCATCTGTGTCTATCTCTAAGTTACTTTGTTAAATTGAGGTATTCATTACTCATTCTGATTCCAAAGCTAACACTGGACAGGTAAACCTGCTTAGACATGTTAAAATAATCCTAAGTACTACTTCATTAAAATTCAGATGTTTAGTAATGCAAACAGTAAGAATGGATTCCAGAAGCATTTGTTTTATGTAGGCCAAACCAAACATGTTTTCACACACTATTAATTTTTAATATATCTCTTGACAATGGTACTGAAACTCACTGGAGGCTCGTAATACATACTGTAATTTAAAAATTCAAATATTTAGACCTCAATATATCATATGGAAGCCCTTTGGAAGTTTTGCAAGTTTCATATCCTACCTTTGATTTTAGTTCAATATATTAAAGACACCCGACCACACGATTTCTAATAAGGTGGTATAAGCTTCTTCAGTGGCAGAAGATGGCTGCAGGCAATAGCCCTTTCCATGCTTTATGTCAAGACAGGTGTTACGTGCACATACTACAGCTCCAGGGATTTCTAGAAACTATGCCTATACTATCAGAGAAATCAGACCTGCAGGAGTTAAACACCACTCCTGATTACTTGGTCCAGTCTACCTGTAGCCACCACAGAAGCTGAGGGCACCACCAAGCTCTTCTCATCCACTGTTCTTCAGGGGGACCAGCTCTTCCCTATTACAACGAAGTTTGTATCATAGGTGACATCTGAAAAAATTATGCCCAAAAAGCCCATAGACTTTGCAAGAGAGGAACTGATGAACTTCCCTTGTAGACAAAAAGCAAACTGTATGCTTACTAGAGTAAACTAATTTACTGGAGTGTGATTTACAACTAGCTGATTAATAGGAGGGCAGAAAGATATCATGCTTTCTAATGAGATTTTTTTTCTTGTACATAGTAGGTCTGGAAAATACCATCTAATCTATTTGGCAACCTTCTCAATTTTTTACATCAAACTTCAATAATTACCTTTCCTAAGACATCAGTGGATATTTAGACCGATTCCTTCAGACATTAATAGTCTACTATGATTAAACTCTAGATTGTAAATTTCTTTCAAAACACTTTTATTTGAGTCACCAAATAAAGCACTCCTGGTTTTGAAAGTTCAAAAGTCCTTTCCAGTGTCACCTCTATGTAGTAATAGTTTAAATGCATTAAATAACTGAGATAATTATGTTCCACTTAATATACAGCACACTCCTTCTCTCAATGCCTAGTTGTGTTGCATTATTAATAAAGACAAGAAAAATAACAGTTTCAGCTAAAATCCTTCTAGTATTTCATAGATACATTCCTGACTAGTGGCAGTGGAACCACACTTGAAAGTTACGCTTCCTCAAGAAAAGACCAGCTATACATAAACCACTTTAGATAAAGCTTTGTCTAATGTGCCTCGCAAAAAAACTTCTAATCATGACAATTCCACAATCTTCCTAGCAAATTTATTTCACTCCTTCCTTATCCATCCTTGTTCTTGGAAAAAGTTCTTTTCTTCTAGTGTCTACTAACCTCTAAACTGAACTCTCCCTCCTGCAACTTAAAATCTAGTATCACATCCTAAACAACGTGGAGAACCATTTCTTACCATCCTTCAAAATACCCAAACACAATCACCTTAACTCTCTCAGCACCATCTTGTTTGGGTAAAAGAAACTCCAACCTTTTTTAAGATATCTGGGGAGGTGAGAAGGGAGGGGAAGAAGAAATTCTTGTGATGAAGCAAACTGTCAGTTTTAGTGATAGGTTCTCTCATTTTTAGAGAAATAAAAGGGAAGAACTGAAACAAAAATATTCAAAACATTTCTTAATTTAACAACCTAACTTACCTATTGTTAGGAAAGCAATAATCAAGGGTATACAGCATCTTTCATTATATGGCCCTTATAGACCTCTCCATGGACCATCAGGAAGGCGATTGAGTAAAAGCAACAGGAAAAAGCTCAAGTAATGCTCAAGTAATTAAACACACGCCACTTCTGATCTACAGTAACAGTTTACACTGACACTAACAGCATTTAACAATTTTTGTACACATTATAAGTATTGGCTGTGAAGTCTTTCAAGTATGCGAAGATTTCACTTCACAGAAATCATCATTCAAGTCTGAGACGAATATTCTGACCTAATCTGGTCTCTGAATGGATTCTTAATGCCCTATTTGTCATAGTTCAGTGCCTCTCATCCACAATAGATTTCTTTATACAGATCTTTTTTTGTTGTATTGCAAAACACAAAGCACACATAATTTGTTGAATTGCTATCCTGCATCTAACCAAGCAATGCTGCAAGGAGAAAGGTACTACTCTGAAGAGTTTGGTTTGACCATGTTAGTCCTACTGGCAGAGTACAAACTGAAAATAAGAGTTTCTGAAGAACAATTTTCAATTTTAAGCATAATCATGTGAAAAAGTCTGCAGAAAACAACTGGGCAGATAGCATCTTAAAATATAGGGCATTCCAAAAGATATATTTGTCTGTAGTAAGCAAGGCTTTAGAGTTGGCCTTCAATTTGCAGGATGACTTGTGCTACTAACTACATTCTAGAACACAACCACATTTCTGATAGTTTTTGGGAAAGGATGTACTGGGTGGCCATTTTCTCCTTGTCAAAGATTCCACTCTACAAGTACACCTTTATTAAACTGGTACACAAACATAAGATCAAGAGACAGATGCTGACTACTGGATTCAAGCTCTCCCAGAAGACAGACTCCTGTATCAAAGTCAGTCGCAAATAGTACTAAATGGAGCTGTTGTCTTATCATTTAAAACTCTGCTGTTATCAAATAAAGGAAAAGGTTTGTTCATGGATGAATTTTTGCTTAAAGAAAATTCCAGTGGAACCTGCTAATACAAGAGTCCATTGCATAGTACTACCTTAACAGGTCATCCTCCTCATTCATCTCCACAGCTGCTGAAATCCCCTCACTATCCTGTGATTGCTTTAAATGAGGGCAGCCAGTGGCACAGTATCATAAACGACGGGTCAGTAGTTCTGAAATGCATTCAATCCCATTCCTCAGAAAGACAGCTGGACATAGCGACTGACCTTCAGAACAAGGTTCATCTTTTTTCCCAGGCTTTGTGCAAGAAAAATAAACTCAAAATGGCAGGGAGCCTTGATAACTATCTGAGGAAGAAGCCAGTGCCAATCTTACTGCAAAAAACCTACCCCAAATCATAAAGTAACAATAATAAATAATAAACAAAGAGTAAAGCAAAAGTAGTTTTGCTTCTCCATATTGCAGCTGTTTAGTATTAACTAGCTTTTCTGCCAGCTGATCAACAGCCAAGAAAAATCTGTACTGAAGTAAAAGTTTTTATCCAGCATGTCTATCACACACACATCTCTGAGCTGCCTATAGTCTGATAAATGCCTGATTCTTTTATAACTAGCACATACAGTTCAAACACTACTTTGAGGTATTTGTATTTTTTCATGCATACTGGACCACTGTCACTGGAGAACAAGCTGAACTCCTCAGTTTCTTCCACTGGCAAATGAACTTTAGTCCACTTCAGTCAACACATGGTATCAAAAGGTAGAGTCATCTTACAAACTGAAAACAAATTTAGAACTATGATATATGACCAAAGCTGAAGCAGAAGTAAGTTTTCTGCACCTTCAAACAGAAAAAAAAAATTAATACTGATACATAAAAAGCAAAAATGAAAGCTGATTGTCAGAATTAGAACACTAGAATTATGTTGGAAGTAATTACAAAAAATAATAGTAAAAAAAAGGTTCTGAAGCACTACAGTATGAAAATCAAAACCAGTCAACATATGGGTGGTATGCCTAATTATCAACTATCTGTATTACATTACCTTGTGAAGAACAGCATCTTAAGCTTGTTCACAAAACAAAAATTATATACATTCAAAACTATTATGCCATGGAGTTTGCAAACCTAAATTTTGTGTAAAATTCCATTATGTCAAGTCCCAGGCAGTTTCATTGGTCGCTGCTATAACACAAGTTTGACTATTGACATGTACTTAAATCAAACAGCTTCACTTATGCAATTTGCTTAGAATCTTGACTAAAAAAGCTGTATCAATATTTAGGGTTATGAAGTGGGTTGTGTATTTTTATTTCTATACAAGCAATACTTAGACACACTTCATCAAGTATTCTGTACAATGTATTATGCACCATGTTAAAAACAGATGATGAATCAAGTCACCCTGTATTCCAGAGCAGAGCAGTACCCCTTGTGCAGAAACACTCCCATTACAGCAGGGCTGTGCAAATTTATTCATTCACAACTGTACTTTGTTACCTGCAAAGAGCATCTCCGAACCTTCACTATTTTCTTCTAAGACCTGCGCTGTGAGCACTGTGAAAGATAACTCAGCAGTGGCAAATGAGTGCCACCTGAACAGCCAAATGCCTTCTTCTGTAAAACTACACAGCATGGCAGCTCTTCTTCTCTAGTATTCTCATTATCTATAGTGCTTCCCTCCTCCCTTAGAGAAGCACTGAGAAACAAAAGCAACTTTAAGAGATATTTGGAAGACTTGCAGAAATGAGGAGAAAATATGGCAAGACTACAATGCCACTACAAAATTAATGAAGCCCCTGCTTTTACCTTTCCCATCACTGAAACATGTTCAAAAGCTGTCTGGAGCAGAAGAGGCAGTGCTGCCCCTTATGGCTCTCTGAACAGTGCTGAAGGTTGAAGCATCAGACCACAGAACACAATGGTAAAGAGAAATCATGTTCTAGGTATTTGTACTACAAGAGAAGAGAAGGGGAGACATTGTTTTGGGATGGCGTATGTGGAAAAATCAAAAACAGTGCCTGTTTGGGAACTTACTAATCTAATAATTACACACAGAAAAGCTATGCTAAAGCAAACTGCAAGACTGCTACATTCAAGACTGCCAAAATGAAATTAAATGCCAGCATGCCTGTACAAGTTCAATTTGATACTCTTCTGCCAACCTCTCCTTCCTCTGTCATATGCCTTATGGCAGAGCTTTTAGTTTCAAGACCCCCCCCAGGCACCCCCAAAGCCTTGCTTCACTTAGAGCTACAGGTGGAACACTCGCGGAGATGAACTGGGCTTTAAGCAAAGATGACTTCTGCGCAGTAATAATAATAATACATAGAACTGAAGACTGCAAAACTGGAAGCCGTGTGGTGAATGAAACGTTTTCAGTGTTTCTTCTTTTGTGCGGCCTAAAGCCACAGATGAAAGCAGCCCCACAGAGGAGAGCCTCGCTCCCAAAAACAGCTGTGCTACCAAACTCATGAGTAGGCTGGCGTTGCTCAGAACTGTAATTTCAGCAAAGGAGTTCCACCATGCCCTCAGAGAGGCATGCCCAGCATAGGCACAGGTCTCAGATCTTACCTGGTAAAAATCAAGTTCTTGACACACACAAGACTCAAGCTTAGGCAAATGTCAAATAGTTGTATTAAGTCAACAAAACATACATCTTTGAGAGACCATCACACTTGCAGAATTCTGCCTATATATAGCAAAGTTTCAGAATACCCACTATCTCTTCTATATTTAACCGACAAGCCAGTCTCCTGGGTCTTTCCCTCACCATTATGGCATTGGAAGTAAAAAAAAAAACCAACCAACCAACCAAAATATTGACCAGAGCTACAGAGCTTCCCTGTCATGAAAGATTAGCACAAAAGTAACCAGGAACAGTAAGAAAAGGGAAAAGCATTTCTGGACTGGAAAAAAACAAAGAAACCACAAAAATAATTTGGAACTTTAAAGCACTACTGGTATAACCACTCTTAACAGCCTGCTTTTCTGACCAACTCTTAAAACAAATATATAAATAACCAAATGCCAAAGGTGGTCAAGTAACAAAGATCTACGCACCACACTGCCCAGAGTTCTTAATTCTGCACTGATGAAGCAGGACTGCCACTGTATTATCATAAGCCTCTTCAACATTTCTTATCCTCAACTATCTTTCAAATGCTTATTTTTTGCTTTCAGGCTCTGAAGTGAGAGAGGTGTTGATAGGACACAACATGCATAAACAACTTAAGTGCAGTCCAACTCTGTCTACAGTACCGAAAAATCCAGCCAGCATATCCAGAGTTATTACTACCTAACTTATAGGTAATAACTAAATATGGAAACAAAACAACTTTCCCTTGAGTAAATGAAATTAATTTCCAGAAGCAAATACTACAGCAAATACTTCAGTTCTCCTCCACTTCTTGTTCCCCCCAGCCCCCAACTCTTCTGCATGCATTGAACAATCTTCCAAAATTGACCATCTTTCCATCATTCAGAATACGAAGGCAAGTATAGCTGGTCTAGGAATGCACGCATTCTGGATAAACAAGATAACTATGCAACTCTTATCTGTAGGGATCCACTTCAGTAACAAGTTACACACTTCCTAAATCTTTAACCTTTATTTTGCAATCAGAAAAAATACTTGCATAAAGCTCAAATTAAAATATTATTTCAATTACAGTGTTATTTCTGTAACAGTGAATTACCTTTGATATTGAACTAAGAAGCAACAAACCTATGTTCTCCTTTCACAAATGCCACTTATTTGTTGCAACAGCAAGAGCTAGTGCCAACAACTATTTAAAAAGAGTTTCCAAACAGGAAATAAACTTACTTTCACCAAGAACAGTCAACCATTGGGTAATTCCACCTTCAGACTATCATTCAGCAACTTTAACTGTTAGTTAAAATTTGCTAAGATTCAATAATAGAAAGGTATGTGCATTGGGAAGGGCATGTTTACCTTTCTATCAAGTTGAACACCAGCCCATAACAGTTTCACTTACTGGAATGAAAGTATGTCAGTTGTTTTTCTCATATCAGACTGTTTGGATTTTCACATTCATAGTCAATTGCCTGTTTCCAAAACTCATCTTGAGTATGAGCTGAGTAAAAAAGCAAAATTATTTCACTTCACCCAGCCTTTACATACATTCCTCTGCAATGTCCCTCTGCCCTCCAGCACACTACTTTTTATGTGCTCAAGTACTGGAAAGGAGATTTAAGCTTTTAGAGGTTAGCATTAAAACACTGCACAGTGCAGTCTGATCCTAAAAGGGTCTGGGGTTCATTACATTAGAGGAAAAAATCCCGTATTTTACTCTGAAGATGAACATTTGCATCAGTGATGAGAAGTCTCAGAGCCTGCACAGCTCAAGGTAAAAACAGTCATCTGAGCTTTGTGTCTTGTAAAAGAAGAATGATTACCCTTTCAAGGTCTTACATTGAATTAGATTAATCTCTGCCAGATTTCAGTCTACAACTTCTTCCCTGTTTTCTGCTCCATAGACAATCCCTTCTGCTCTAATTAGCTTTAGGTGTCTTATTTAACAAAATAATTTTAAAGGCCAATTCTTTTATTGCTCTGTGAATAGAACCATCCACTCCAACTGCCTCTTGCATGCAGGCTGCTCAATTTCCCATTAACTGCTCTATGATTCTTTCTTCATCCTCCTAAACTGAAACTTTCAACATTTACAATACCAAACAAACCAACAAAACAAAAAAACCCCACCCAAGTAGGCAGCTGAAAGGGACTGTGAAGAAGCAGGCAATTTCCCTGGGTTGTTT
>JAOXXN010000446.1:54595840-54609271 GCA_026770055.1 Myrmophylax atrothorax
TTTGGCAAAGGTCATGGTAAGAGCACTAGACTTAATTGAAGTCAATAGAAGTAGGATTTACTTAAAAAATCAATTCAGAGTTGACACTAGTAAATACTTTAGTACTGGAAACTATGAAATACATGACATTTACACTGTTTGCTGGAATCATACTATTGCTGTATAATGGTTCTGATTCTGTGATGTGAGCACACTTCAGACCTGAGCATGTATCACCTCAGTGATCCGGTTCACCGTGCAGTGCCACAGTGTTACTGTGAATCTGGAAGCAAGGTAACTGCAGTAAGGATGGGAATGAGATGGTAGAAATCCTGTAAGCCATGGAATATGTTAGTGGAATCATTTAGTCAAAATTTAAGGTCTCCTTTCCCATCCCAATGTGTAAGGTGACTGATGACAATGAGTAGTGGCTTGGTACTATGAGATCTGATGGCCAAACTAAATCTGATCTTACGCAATTACTAGGATCCACTTGTGCGTTCTGAAGAAAAAAGTTGCAAGGCAAAGGTAGCATTATATATATACCATGTTGGTATATTAATCTCAAACATAGCACATTTAAATGAAGGATGCTTTTTTTCCTCAGTAGTGCTTTGTTATTGCTTCAAGTGTTAAAAATAGGCCCTTCAAATTGTTCAGTCTTGTCTCCTCCAAACAGTCAAAATCTAACATGTATTACAGATGTTCTTAGGGAATTGAGTTAGGTTTATTTTTAAAATGTTAACTCGACAACATATCAAGTTAATTCAATGCATATTAAGAGGAAAAAAATCTTCCATTGCAGTTTATTTCAGAAGCTTTATATCTGATCATCTGTAATTTCCCTTTGTGGTCAAAGAGCATGAGATCCTTCATTTGCCATTCTGTTTTCCTCTGCTGTGGCATAACTCATCCATTGACTTTACAAAAACAATACAATTAGTTTCTTTTTGAAATAGACAAAACAGAAAACTTTGTGAGAACTTAATTCACAAGCTGTGGAAGTACATTACAATAAAGAAATTTTCTCTTGAGCACTGCATTTTTTCCAGTTTGCATTTATTCTTTCTTGGGTGTCTGAGCTGTCCTGTTAACCACTGTGAAATTTATGAAGAGTGACATTGCATTGACATCCAAGAATATATATGCTGGAAGTGGCACCAAGTGATAGATACCATTCAAATCTTTGCTGAAAACTGTATCTGCCGCTATCTGTGCAAATGAATTACTATAGTTTGCTAGCAAAAATCTCTTATTCCTGGGCCCCTCACGTTAAATACTATGAAGTGTAGAAAGATGTTTTTTTGTCAAGGTACTTGTAGGTGAGCAATTTGAAAAAGGGAAGGCTAGACTTTGACTATGGCTTTAACTGTCTCTAGAGGCTCTCTGAGGGACCAATGAGGTTTTGCAGTAGTATTCTTACTTATCGTTGCTTGATGCAAGTAACTTTTAATAATACATCGTGTATAATAACAGCATAACTGTGAATAACTACAGATGATTGCATCCTTCTTAGATGTTCAATGCCTAAATACTGTTTTTATCCATGTTCAGATGAGGACATAGTTTGACAGATACTCTAAGCCAACATTATCCAGCACTGGTGTTGAAGGAATTAATTCTACCAGCCCTTAGTTTCTGTCAATTCATTTCTGTCTCTGTACAGGCACCAGTACTTGTGTTCCTGGGTTGGTGAGATGATCCTTGTTAATTCTATTGGGTTTTTTTTTATTTCTTGCATTAGTTTTAGTTCACATGCATTTTTTGATGGACTTCACTGCATGACTTCAGTGACTCGGCTGCCACAAACTTGGGGGAAAGTTTGAAGGAATAAAAATTGTTGCTCAGTATTTGGGAGGAAATACGAGACCTATTCTTTCAGCGTCTTTCCTGGCTTGTGCCGTTTTTTGTGTCAGTGAAATGGTGGCATGCTAGTCAGGTAGAAACAGGAAGTAAATGTAATGCAGCCTTTATCCAGGTGTTTAATTTGACAATGGATTAGGTCATACAAAACAGCCAACACACTGAATACAATCTACCAGAACAGCTGAGCACACTTTATTTTAAGCACTACTTCCTTTTAGACAGTCTGTGCACAAGGGCACAGTCACAGGATTGAGGCCTGTGTCTTCTCCCATTTCCTGTTGACAGGAGAAAAGAAAAACCAACCAACCAACCCACCAAAACCCCAATAAAATCAAATAGTCCCTCCAGCTCCCCCCCAAAACCCCAAACAAAAAAAACCCAAAACAAATCAACATATATATGGAAAACAAATAAGCTAATTCTGTGCTGTATTTTTCCTGGTCTGGTGTTTGAAAAAACTCAAGTATTGTTTAAAAGCTTATTTTTAAATTAAAGAATGTTAAACCACCACAGAAGCAGTAATGACAAAACAATTTGCGCATAGAAAACAGGTTTGTGAATAGAACTCAGTTCTCCAAAATATCTTCTGTTGTTGGTAACATTTTTTTCTTCCATCCTATTGTCCTTTTTAATGCTTTAGCATTTCATTAATCAGCTTTCTTGTTCCTCTAAATAGCATATCTTATAATGATAGAACAAACTGTCCTGTTGACAGAAACTCTTACCTGTGTACTTAAGTACCCTGAGGAATCAGCCTGTAGCTGAACCCTGTTTGACTGCTGTCAATAAAACCAGATCGATTGTTTCCATTTACCACTATTTTTTCTGGGACATTCAAGCATTTAAATAGTATTCGGGTGGGGTTTTTGCTAGCAATTTTCACAGATAATGACTCCTATTTAAAAGTTCTGTGTAGAAGATATTCTTGTCCATTCATTTCCCATCTTCCAAATGGGAGGGGTTTTTTCCTGTGTGTTATTATATATGATTAAGACTATGGAAGCAGGAAAAATGTCAAAAGTAATCATCAGCTTTTCAAATCTACTCAGAGTGGTCTCTACTGAAAGAGTTATAATATTTCATTATCTGTGGTAAGGAAATAATAGGACCTGGTATTGCAGTGTAACTGGAGATCTCTGCTGTTTATGTGCATGCATGCTTACAGAGCATTGTTTTTCCTAACAGCTTCCACTTTGGGGTGTCCAACTCGGTATAAATAAGGGTCAAGATACATTTTACTTGTGCCCTTTTCAAATGTGTGCTTGTCCTTGGGTAGCTCTGCCTACAGCTAAATCCTAGGGGAAGGTGTTAATGCTAAGGGTTATACTGCTGAGGAGCATTTTAGCATTTCAATAAATACAAAGCCAAGAGGAGGAAAACTACTGATGCTATTTGACTGACCATAGAGGTTGACACCAAATATGTTTAAAAGTATCAGAGGAAAAACAAGCATTTAAAAAGATGGAGAACATTTAAAGTTTTTTCAAAACAAAAATACAAAAGATTTTCCTCCCCCACATTTTGTGTTGAATAAAAGAGTGCAGTTCTTTGACATGTTTTGGAGGAAATTTTTTTGATCCTTCCACAAGTTAATTTTGCTTTTCAATATTTTAGTCTGTAAATGAAATATTTTTTATCGAATATGGTTGTATGCTTGCAGTCTCATATATGTTACCTCTGAGCAATTAAAAAGTTGTTTCTCCAAGATGCCCAGTAAGTAAGTAGGACTGTTAAGTGTTTTAGGACCATATATGCCCATCTTTAACAGTTACCATCTGAAATCTATGTTTCCATGTGAAGAATTGAACAGTGAGCCTTTGGGGGAAAAGAATCTTAGTGAAATTTACTACTACGAGCAAGCAAATCATGTCTGTCTTACTGCTGTTGTGGGCTAGTCAGATTGAAGCTCTCCTGTACCAAGTGGGCATTGTGAGCTGGGCATGGCTAACAGTGAGCATGAGGTGCACATTGATTGATACCAGCCAGCATGTGGCTTATGCCTTTGGAAGCTGCAGTGTGCATTTATGTGCTGTGACAGAGAAGGTTTCTTAGTGTTTGGGACCCCATCATGGCTGAGGCTCCATTCTTCTTGACCTGAGGTGACTTTTCCAAGGCACAGTGTTTTGTGTTTTCAGGACACGTCTCATGGCAGGCTTTTACACAGCAGTGTCTTAGCAAGTGTTTAAAACCACCTACTCTTGTTTCTGACAAAAAATGAGAAGTGTACAGACTGCAGAGCATTTTATATGTTGCTTCCTGGTGAACTCTGCAGGGAATGGATTCAGTGCTGGTGTTTGCTCTTTACAAAATTTTCCTAAATAGTTTCCAGAGCTTCTTCAGAGTTGTAGCCCCTTGAAATTAGTCCCTGGGTCACTGGTAGACCCTCTCTGTGTCCGGCTGAAAGCTGCTCTTGTTCCTCCAGTTTCCTAATGCGCTGTTTCAAAAGTGCAGATAAAGAACTGTAGGCCAATAATACCTCCCAGAAAAAAGCACCAAAATCAATGATGTATAATGATTATGTTCAGACATCACTGGCTTAATGGCTTATGACTGGTTTTGATTCAGTTTTGTATTTTGACTGATGGGATAATTGAATGTTGGATTCTTGTGCCCACAAAACACCTGACTTAAGCATTTCTGGGCAATTAAAACCATCCCCAGGTGGCACTGGCAACCCTGAAAGCTGCTCCTGGTAGGAAGGCAACTCATCCAGCCCCTTGCTTGGCAATTTGTGTCTGCTAGCTACACTAGTACAACTGGCAAGTCAGGAAATAATCTAAATCACTGAGTTAACTTTAGTTCTTATTTTTTCCCAGTTATTGTTTGCTGTCTTGATGGCTTTATTTTTGGTTTTAGGGGATTACTGCCACAGCTGCATTACCAGAGAGTGGTTCATCACTGGCCTTACGAGCCCTAGGATGGGGCTCACTCTATGCGTGGTGTGGAGTTGGATTGCTGAGTTTTGCCATCTGGAAGGCTCTGGGTGTGCACAGTGTGAGTATGATCCCCTAAGCTACCATATTTTAACTTGAGGATAGCATCTCTATATTACTTCAATCTAAGAGTTAGACTTCATTCACCACATGTACAAAGACTGACCAGAATGTGTGCACATAGGGAAAGTATTCTTGGATCTGCAAAAAATGGGATGTTGTGGGAGGAGACAATTTTGAGGGAGGAACAGTTTAATCCTGTTTTATATGTATTTGCACAGATGTCTCAGATACTTCACAAAAGAGCCAGTGTTCTAATTTAGAGACTGAAACAGTAGCTGCAAACTTTCTATATCCTTTGCTTATCGAATTGAAGGCTACCCCCTGAATCCTATCTTTAGAGAAATCTGTTTATTTGTCTAAGTTCTATTTTTTGCATCAGGGCACTGGGGACATAAGAAAAACTGAAAAGAAGCCAGTTTGCTTTCTAGAAGGGGCAAGGGGCAGAAAATTGAGTATCGTACAATAGAATGGTGGTCCGTGACATGCCACGTCAAGGCAAAGAAACTCGGGAAGCATCTGCATATCCCAAGAGGCTACAGCTATCTTTAGTAAATTGATTATGCTCCAGTGTTTCACAATGTTGACTGTGAACACTAAAGTTCATGTGAGCATTTTTGTTTGCCCCTAGTAATGAGCCATGACTCAAGAGTCCCCTGCAGCTACAAGTTTGGCAGAGCTGTTTGCATCCTCTTTAGGATGAGGGATGAATAGACTTCCTTTATCTTATGTGGCAAATTATTTATATATTCACCAAAGAGTATATAAAGGAGGAGGAAGAAGATAACTACTTCATCTCAGTACTGTTCTCATTAATATCTTTATTCCAGTTCTCATTTCTTGTCTACTCTGCTGATGTATCCTGTAGCTCACAATTTGAGTCTCAGCATACAGCACTACACAATCCTTTATTCCTTAGCTTTTAATGTTGATTCTCAGTAGGAGCCAGTAAAGAAAGGCACAATGCCAAAAAAGCATAGCAGGACATAGGAAGCAGTGACAACACTTTTTTAAACTGAAAGCCTTCATGTGAGGCTGTGGTGGAATGTCAGAGCAGGGGGAGGAAGAGTGGGAGTACTGGTTTATACTCTCTGCATGCTGAACTACAACAGTTCACTCAGTTGACTGTCCATCATATTAGTCCAAAGGATTCATTTCATGCTGTACTGCTGGTTCTTGTCTTTTGTTCAGTCAGAATGTTTCTGGTCCTGCTGAAGAACAGCAGAATCTGACTGTAGTCTGCAATTTATGTTACCTGTTTCTCAGTAAGCTTAATTTTCTCTGAGCAGTACTAGCCTAGACCCATAGTTACTGGTTTCCCTGGGAGGCTGCTTTTCTTGAGACTACTGCCTGACAGGGAACACTCACATCAGCTTGAGATGGCCAACCCCTGGGACATGTCTGAGTCTGATGGGGCTTCTACCTACTTGGCAGCAGTGGCTCTTGTGTCAGAAGCACACTGCAGGCATTTTAGAGAACTGTTGAGCATTCCTGGTCAGAAAGCTGCACTTTACTATATTCTGTGTTGTGTTAGGGTTGAAAGGAGGTGAGGGCAACTGTATTTTAAGAGGCTCTTGCAAATGTCTATTGTTATTGGTCTCTGTTGAAGAGTGCTTACATTTCACTGTAGTGCATGGTGAGAACTGCAGATGCTGAAGGAAGTAGATTTCTGTCAAGAAATGATTTGAAACAGCTCTCTCTGCTCTCCACTTACTTAGTTATTGCATTCGCTATAGGCTTTTAAATTTCCATGGCAGAAAGGAAACACATACAATAGTGCTACTCATTATTGTAGAATCAAAAGTTAGCAATTTGTAAACTTCCTGTCACACATTTCTTTTTCCAGTTTTACTATGTATCTGTTTAAATCAAATTCAAATATATGTTTAGAAGTGCTTGGAGGTACAAAAGTAGAAGCATGTTATATTCTGACCAAAGAGGTTTATTAGCATTAAAAATATATTCATAGAATAAGTCATCTTTGGTTTTTGACTGTTGTTGATGTTTCTTGCCTACTGCTTTAACAGAACACTCAGGAGCAAACACTGGCTGTTGAAAGACAGTATTGTTGTGCTTAAATATCACCTTCGTGAACAGTCAGAATTAAATAAGTGTTATAAATTGGCTGGTACATCATTAGTTCTGGACTCTTAAACATATGCTCATTTTAAGAAGGGCTTGTTTTTATTTTATGTGTTTTCCTATTTCAGGGGAACATTTTGTTACTTTTGAAAATTCTTAATTGCTGTCATGTTAGCAGATTAACAGTAATAGATTAACAGTCAGTTACAAGACTGAGTTTTGAGAACATAGATGAGTATGTCGTGTCTAGTAATTATTTTTTTGGAAACTGAAGTTATCACTGAAAGAAATAAAGTTTCTTTCCACATAAACTGTTCTGATCAGGAAAGATACTATAGATTTTGCACTAAGCTCAACATTTTCAAATGAACATTTTCATTTCTGTTAAACATTTTAAAAGGAGGCTCTTACAGATTACCCAAATAAAATGTCTTGAATCTTTAGTGTGGTTGAGTGCTGCAAATTCATTGACTCTGTAGTACAGGTGAGATCCCAGCACCTGTAGAATTTCAAGTCACAATTTCAAACCTAACATTAGATACCAAGATTTAAAAGCTATCAGCTTAAGACAGACCTTAGCCTCTCTGTGCTGTATTATGTGACCTGAGGGGAGACCTGACTAATTTTCATGCCAGGAATTATTAAGTGTGAACATAGTAATTAAAGCTTTGGCATCTGGATTGAGAAGAGGTTCTGCCTGGTCTCTTCACCTTAGCAGTAACAAACTGCCCATGGGACCTGCTAATTAGTGACCTGGTCCTGCTAAGCAGCAGCTTCAACTGTTTTAAGAGTTACTGGCAATATTGGTAATATTACTGGCAGCTAATGCAGTCTCTTGATACCAAATTGTTTCTCTTGATACTAAATTATTAGGATAATAAAGTTCTGATTGTAACCAGTGCAGGTGTTTCATTTAGCAAACATGAAAGCTGCTTTTGTTGCACATAGGAGCACTTCAACTCCAGTTCTTACTCCAATTCATTGCCAATGCTGTCCCTGTGACTGTCTTGTTGGGGCATTAGTGAGTAAAGGACTGTCACTTGCAGAGTTTGAAGGGGATTTTTAAGTCAAGTAAGAATTGTTAAGTGCTTAATGCCTCAAGCTATCTGAAGGAGTAAAATACAGGAGCCACCGTGGAAAATCAGATGTGGTGGATTGGCAGAAATCCCAGCAAAAAGGAGATGATGAAGTGTAAGTGGTTTGGCCAGGAAAGCTGCTGGGCAGCTCCGCTGCTGGCTGTGCAGCCCGCAGCTGGTGTTAGTTCACACAGCGGCTTGGCTGGCTGTGCCGGGGAAGGATAGCAGGGCTGCTCAGTGTGTTTGGGAAGTGCAATGCCTGACGAGCTCGGTGCTTTTTGTGCTCTGAACGCTGCACATGCCAGCCACGCTCCGGGGTGAAACAGAGGGATGTGCAGGCGGGGACACTGAATGGTTCTAATCCTTGTGTCACCCTCCGGGACATCCCTGTGAGCGGGCCGGCGCCCGCAGGAAGCGGCGGAGAGCGTCCCCCGCAGAGCTGCGAGGTCAGAACCGGACCGGGAAGGTGCTGCTGGAATGCAGTCCCGGTTGGTTTGTGGCTCTCGCTGCTCCTGCCCCGCTCCCGGCGGCTCCCCCGGGGCCGGGCGCGGCCGCTGCTGCCCCGCAGCGACACCTGGTGGTGCCGGCCGGGACAGCCGCGCCAGGGGCTCCTGGGTCTGGCCCCGCGGGATGGAGGGGTTTGGTCCTCTGGCAGCCACCCCGACAATGAGACAAGCGGTGCAGCAGTGGGAAACGGTGCTGCCCCAACTAAGAGCCCAAAGAGTGGTTTCACTGGGTATCGTTGCCAACATGCTACCACTTTTAGTGTTGGGAGATGGGTATCCTATGAGTATGAATTATTGACGGGATAGTGAGTGATTGATAAAAATATGTATTACCCTTAGCTTTGTTGATGTCTAAATTATCTTGTCATTGCTTCCAAAGTCAGAGATGAAATGACAAGAGCAAAGTGGAACAGTATTTCCTTGATGAATTATAATTGCTGTAATTAATCTGCGTTAGCAGCATTGCGATTGCTCAGCAGTTTGTGCTGTGGTATGAAACTGAAGCCACAGTTCAGGGTGCTTCATCCTTACACCTTCTGAGACAGCCTGTGTTTGCCATAGAAGCAAGTCATTGCTAGGATCTGTTCCAGACACTGAGGTGATGCACCAGCTTTGGTGATATGAAATTTCTATCTAATCTTTTTTGGTTTATTGGTTCTTAAAACAGCGCTGTGACAATGCGTGCTTCCAGCTCTTAACTGGCTTTATTGTTAAAGGTGGTTCCCTGTAGTTTTACAGTCTGCTGCTTTTTATGCCAGTGTCAAAACCCAGGGGTGATAGTAACTAACAGGTCTTTATGTCTTGGTAAGGAACATAAAAGATTTTACACTGTCTCAGGTTGGGTTGTTAATATCCCCTGACTGCAGTTGCCACTGTTGTAAACTGAGGACAGGCTGGTTAAGTAATAAAGCCTACTGAATTCCACTCAACTCTTATTCTGAAATGGAGAAGTGATGGTTCAGTGAGAACTTGATTTGATAATGGGTTAAGTTCAATTTTTCAATAGTGTAAAAGAGAAATCTTTTTAAGAACCTGGAAGATGGTGGTTATCTAGTTTTCTATTGTATGTCTTCAAAAAAATAACCAGCTATCGGTGATAGTCAGGCTTTTTTAACTTGCTTGTTGCAATCTCTTAAGAGAATATATAAATTTGGTCCACCTTTGATTGAGCATGGAAGCTCTGCCTCTAGTAGCGAGTGTCATCGACCACCAGCACTGGGGCAGTGAAGCATTAGCAGTCTGAGGACCTGACACATACAACCACTCCAGGAATTTTCAAAATTTGTGCTGACACTGGCCTTGCCCCATCTCTTGAAGGCCTGTTTGCAGTTGGACTATGTTATGTGCACTCCTAGAATGCTTCTTCAGTGTTATGTCAGCCTAAAGAGACGCAGGTCAAGCATTTTGAGGCTGTTCAGCAGTATGCAAACTCATGTCCAGTAAACAGGGACAACTGTGAGATTTGCTTCCAAAGAGCACTCCTGAGATGAACCCAAGACTCATCCAGACACACCCACAGGCTTCCTCTCTGAGGTGCTTTACAACATAGAAGGACATGTACTGTGTTAAACACAAGCTTAATAATTGACATCCAACTTGAAACAAAATGGCACCACCTTTTTTAGCAAGTTTATTTTTTATGTTACAATTTCCACATCTTGTCACCATCTTCCACGGCATTATCATGTAGGTTTTGAGCTTGCAACCTCATAACTCTGTAGCTGTCCACTTCTAGTGTAGTGGGATGACTGTTTTCTGATGCAAAACACAGAAGTATTG
Source organism: Myrmophylax atrothorax (assembly GCA_026770055.1). Classification (NCBI taxonomy): domain Eukaryota; kingdom Metazoa; phylum Chordata; class Aves; order Passeriformes; family Thamnophilidae; genus Myrmophylax; species Myrmophylax atrothorax. The sequence goes on from JAOXXN010000446.1 coordinate 54,606,122, forward strand.
AAATAAATTTTGTAGAAAAGATTGGATTTGGTCAACTTAGCATTTCAATTTTTTTTAAAGTTGAATAATAGTTGAAGCATCTTATTTCAAGATTCTCTGTGTGAAATGTTCAATGAAGTTTTAAATTTTCAGTTAAAGAATAAATGGTGTTTCACTCAGTAAAAAGTTTTAAAAGAATACTCAAAATTGTCGTAAACCCCCTATTGTTACAATTGAACTACACAAGGATTTTCATGATAATTTCAAAAAATAAAATCTTTCATATTTTATTTACCTATTCTACAAGTGTTATGATCCGCCACACCTTTTTATTGCTTGGAGGAATGTTAGTTTCAGGGAATCACAGAATAGTTAGGGTTGGAAGGGACCTCTGGAGATCATGTAGTCCAACCCCCTTGCCAAGGCAGGGTCACTTTCCTAGAAGTTTTCTAGAATTTTCTAGAAGTTACAGTTGACTTGAAAACTTTTTTTTAACTGAACTCACAGCTACGGACTACTTGACAGATACTGAAACATACCTATGGGTGTCTGTTGTTCTTTTTTCTTTTTTTAACTATCAGCAATTATGAACTGTCCTTTAAAAACAGAACAATGCCCTCAGCCCTTGTAGACTGAAGCTTGCAACAATTAACAAATAAGATAAATTAGGCTTTAAAAGCCCTTTTTCTGTTCATCCCCTCATTAAATGAGGTTTCATTTCCTCACAAATAAAAGCATTCTTTGTCCCATAGGAAAATGGCTGGGATGATTCATATGTAGGTTTGTGAGGTTATTGATTGTTGCTTCCACATCTGTTCCATGGAAAGCTGGAAAAATAGTGAGAAGAATTGCTTAGCAATTTGTGACTAATATAGTTATAAAATACTAGTTTATCATTTTTATGGTGTCTCTAATGAAATATCCTGTTTTTCGTTGATCTTGACCTTTAAAATATGAAGAGTCTAAAACAACTGCATGGCTGTAAAGAGATGTCTAAAACAATTAAAAGCAATACAGAGAATATATACTTGCCATGGCTTTGTTGGTAAGAACATTTCCTAAGTGAACTGCTTTTCTCTAGAGGAAATGCAACCTCTAAATCACCATTTAAAGTATAGAAATAACATCCCTCTGCTTATTTTGAGAGATATTTGATATCATTTTGGGGAACTATAGTCATAGGCACAGTATAAGTACAAAGCAGGATTGGCTTTAAGGGTGGATTAATTTAAAATAGAAGATGAGATCATGGAGACATAGTCTTCAAAAATTACTGAATTTGGCATCTGTAAATAGTACTAAGATTTATAAATCTCAACTAAATATAGACATACTGCAGTGGCTGAAATTTTTCTACCATTTCATATATGAACAAATATTGCTATAAAAGCAGCATATCTCCTAAAATAACTATAGAGTGATCCTAGAGTCATTCCTAGATTTTTGGTTGTTATTTGTATTTAATTGCCATTGTATTTAATACTCACATAAGTATTATCCATGAAGTTTCTATTCCTTATCATGCTTATGTCTGATCATATGACAAAAACCTTTTCCTTGCTATTTCATGATCACATATTTCTATGTAATGTTCTTTTATTCCCTCTATATTTATTTAAACTCAAGCTCTTAGAAAGATGGAGTACTGTACAAGTTAGCACTTCCTGTTTATACTGGATTTTTCTGTACTGCTTATGTTGCTGAATTAGTTTTGTTTGGAGAAGACTTGCCTCCACACATGTACGGCTAGTATTTTGTCCAAGAAGGGAAAAAAAAAAAGAAACCAGTGAGCTTCACTGTATACTTGATAAGGCAGAATGCTTATTCAAGGATTAAGATCGTAATTTTCCTACTGGAAAGCTGCTGCATCTGCTTCATGAATAGGAACAGCTGTGAGTATTTCAGGAATATGGGAAGACTGTAACTGTAGCTGTCTTGAGGAATTACTCTGTTGTGTCTTGGGAGCTGTTAGCTGCCACCAATGTGTTAAGAAGCCAGAGAAAACAAAACCATGTTCAGCCTACGGTCTCAAATGCCTGTGTGAAACAGTCCCACGGCACCATAAGTGGACAAGTTGGTTGATCTACTTCTTGACCACCTGTAACTGTAAACTGTACACATACAATGAAAACCTGAATCAGAGTTTCTTGGATGGGTGCCAATTATCCATGCTGCAGCTTGGTCCCTTGGCATCTTCCTGTACGTCAAGTGTGGTGGTGTGGTCATGCTTGTCTCACCCCTCTGTGAGCAGAGATCCCAGCTGCTGTGCTTGCCTGGAGGCATCCAAGTGTCCCTGCTTGCCTCTGGGTGTCACCCTGGCTCTGGCAGGTTTCCGGTGTGGAATTCAGCCCCAGTCGCGGTGCTGAGGCTTAAGCTTCACTGAAGAGTTTTGGGTTTGTGCTGGTCCTTTTCTCCAGCCTTGAATCTTGTGGATGATACATATAATGAATTCCTGGACATATAGAGGAAAAAAATCATCAGATTGCCCTTTTCAGGAACTGCCTGCTTGCAGACAATTCGTGTTTTGAATTTAATTCAGAAATCTGAATTACAGCACAGAAGAGCTTATAGGGTTGGGACAGTCATCCTGAGATTTTGGGTCCATTAACCTGCTAGCTTTATACGTTTGGATATTTAACTATTTTAAATTTAAAATTGTTTCAAGATTAATTTTTCAAATTGCCCAGGGTCACTGAGGGGCAATGACTAATACACCATAATAGACTAATCATGTGGATGTCCTTTCCAGCCACCCAGATTTGAAAGTAAGATTCTGCAGAAATAAATGGCACATTCCTCAGTGATATCAAAAGTGTTCTGTGCTCCATTTTTCTGCATGGTTTGAAAGCCTTTACTTGGAGATATGATATACTACAAAACTCTAATTACTTGACATTTTATTTCAGAAATATCAATGAAAATATATAAAACTTGAAAGGACACTCCTGTATCTCTGAACCTAAGGAAGTTACTTTTTTTTCAGATTCCAGTTTACAAAGTTACTGTCTCTGTGCAGATGAATTAAAATCTGCCTCTCCCATTGGTCATAATTAACTATTCACTTTTTCTTTTTTTTTAAATTCAAAAAAATCTAGCCAAACAGTTTTTCTTTCTTTAGGCTTTGCTACTGGAATAGCATCTTCTTCCAACTTTGGGGTCTAAGTCACATTT
>JAOXXN010000446.1:54609371-54634774 GCA_026770055.1 Myrmophylax atrothorax
AGTCACATTTGCAGAGAAATTAAACCAGACAAAGCAGGACTAGTAAAACATGTTTGTGATGTAGACCAGCCCTCTTTCTAGTTGTGAAATGCATTAATTTCTGAATGAGTAACATGTCTGCTGCACATTTGGAAAAGTAACATGAGGGAAGTATTTCATGTGTTTTATCTCTTTGTGTGACCCAATAATTGGAAAAGAGGCAGCCTGACCCTTGTGACTTTACAGCTCTCAGTAGTTCACCAGTAATTTTAGATAGATTATGGAGTAGCTGTGGGAGACTACTACATATTTATAATGGTTTGGGAACTGTGACAGCTTCGTTCTAAACAGTGATGGTCCTCTCTTCCTCTCCCTGTAAAGTTCACTTGGGTTATTTTCATGTTATTTTTCTTTTAAGAAGTGCAGGACATGTTTTACCCACTTACACAGGATTTGTAGAGATACAATTGTGGAATAATATGTCTATGTGTTAGTTTAATGTTAGGCACCGTAAACAGCCCTCTGATTTCCAAACGGGTGCTCAGCACTGAATATTGTTAAGCATGTGTGTAAGCCTCCATGAGACAGGGGGCCAGTATGAGCTCTTGACTTCTCTAGATGGGTTAACAAAATTCTGCTGCTGCTTTTCTCTGTGCACACCTGAAATGATGGAGTCAGCAAACTGGTGGTGAACAGCGTACTATGGCAGTACAGTGTGTGGTAGTTAAATATTAGGATGTATACTGCCAGGATTGACCCTCTCAGGGCCTTTTTAAATAGGCCCGTAGTTCTGCGTAATCCAAATGTTCCTCCTGCCTTTGCCAATGGAGGGCGAGATCTAAGACTGTGAACCAGGGTTGTATTTTCCATGCTTGTTTCAGAGGTCAGCGTGCAAACTGGCACGGAGTGACCTGCAGTGAGTGCCCCATTTACACTGAGAAGGGCGGATCACCTTCAGCTGGCAGGCTGGCTGCTCTGCTTGCCAGTGCCGTAAGGGCTCAGCACTTGCTGTTTTCCACAAATAACTTGCTATTTCTGTACGCAGCCCTTGGTAATCATTTGCTAACAAGGGCAACAGCAATCATTGTAAGATTTGGGAAGAGGTGGCAAGAGCAATCCTCGCTGGTGCTTTTAAATCGAGGGCAGCCTGCCTCATCTTCATGCCTTGTGAAATGGAAGATGGCTGAGGAGAACAGAGGGCATGTACATACTTTATCTGCTGCCGGTTGATATTCCAGTTCAGGGCATCTAACCTCATTTCACTTGGAAGCTAATGTAAGCAGTTCTTACTGATACGAGTACTAAAATAGGAAACTAATAATTCCCGGGATCTGGGTTGGCCTATTATGAATGTCAGACATTGAGGAGAACATTTCTTCGCAAAACTTTCATTCTCAGATTCAAATAGACTCTTTTAGCCCCTGTTCAATTCATTTTAATATGAACGGCCACATAAGTGCTCTCAGTAATAGTGCTATCCCGATTTTTGTGTGACATTCTGTCAACGATGTACATTAAAAAGAGATTATTAAATGGATGATGCTTTTAGGTCCCCATATTTTTGCCATCTGAGGCAGGATCATTAGGTTAAGATAAGAAAATAACAGTGATCTGTAGCTATTACAGATTATTTAATGCAGTAAGGTAGATGATACCCTTTTAGAAAGAAGCCTGACAGAGGTAGAATAGTTACTGTAATTTATTTGGCAAGAAAAAACAGCATCAAGGCTTTGCAGTATCTGTGACAAAAAAAATAAAATTCACTTGAGTGAAATTCACTTCAGAGAGTTGCCTGCAGGATGGAGGATGCTGGAATGTTAAGAAATGTGCTACAAATCGTTCTTATACCACTGGGTTCAGAGGCAGCAGCTGAGAGAGTGGCCTATGATGCTGAAGGCAGTAGAAAGAGGTAAAATACATTCAGCTTTTAGTGCTTGGTTTACTGCACTATTAATTGAAGACATTATCACAGTTGAACCAAGTATCCCAGTGTCAGTGTGGCTGACAATAATAAAGAGACAGCCATTTCAGTGAATTATTTCAAAACATTCCAGTACTTATTACATAGCACATTAGCTCTTGTAATTAAATTAATGCCTTTTGATTTGAGACCACTGATGTGTATATTGTGAAATCCGGAGGAAGCACAAGATTTTCAGGAAGGAAGGAGAGGGGAGAAGAGACCTCCCGAGGGACAGGTCTACTAAAAAGAAAAGGCAAAACAAGACACAGATTCCTAATTGCAGCATTTCCCTCTTTCCTTCTTCAAGAAGTGTGCTTTTTGCCTGAGAGTTAAAACAGGTAAAGACAAGGTCCTAATTCCTGCACCTCAAGTGTGCAGTATGAATAGAACATGAGGCTGATCCATCATCTTCACAAGCAGCTCACCACGCTGCAGGAGGACTGCACACTGGTAAGCCCAGTTTGTTGAAGGACTAATTTGCGAGTTTAGTAAACAACTTTCACTACAAGGATCCTCTAAAGTTGTAACGGGCCTGGTATAATACTATCAACTAAATGGAAGCAAGAACAACCCCAAGGCCAGTAGGAGTTACTCTGGAGGCCAAATTTAGTCCTAAATACATAAGTATATTAAATAGAGTTTGGCCAGTCAAGACCCAGAAGACTGAGCTATAACTCTCTGACTGAAAGTATCAGAAACATCTAGGTTGTAAAAAACCTCATAAGCTCCTAAACCCCTAAGTATTGGGAAGAAATTGGCCCTGTTTAGACATACTGTGAAGTCATGTATTAATGAGGCCCACACCAGTCACTGCAGATAATCTGTCTTAATGAGCTGGCAACCTGAAGTGTTACATCGAGAAAGAGCTGGCAACCTGAAGCATTTCGCTTGACAGTATGATTTATTGAAATAGCTCACTGTCCAGGAATCACAAAGGAAGAAAATTTGTGGACAACTATGTCCACATGGACAAAGTTGTGAATTGCAATGGAAAACTATTTTTGTGCAAGGCAGGAGAGGAAGTGGTAAAGGAGACTTTGCTTCTGGAGTCACTTAGAAAGTGTTTTACAAATAAGCGTCAAAATCTGGGAAGACAAGGCTGAGAAAATTTCTCAGGGAATCTTAAAAGAAAGATGTTGAATATTTCAGATTTGATCCACATGTTAAGGTAAAATTGCTTTTCCAGGAAATGAGTTGCTTTTACCTGCAGAACATAAATTAGTGTTCTGAGAGGAGAAAAATCTATCTAATACTCCTAAATCTGCAGCTGCTTAGCAGTGTTTTAGTGCTTTCTAAATAGATACTTTTTTTATTTCAGAACAGAGCTCTAGAATTCTATTTCCCAGACAAGCTTGCTTTTTGCATTCAAGTGTTAGGGTGTGGCATGTTAGCAATTATAAGGTCGTTGTCAGAGTGAGGAATCACTGTAGTTTTCTGAATGGCTCCTCCTCCTATCATCTTTTTGTAGGCTTTATAGAATTGCTTTTAGTTTTGCTTCAGGTCTTTTGTGTGTCCAGTGGAGTAAGAGAAGTTTCTGATAGGGCTGATAAGTGTGTCCTTTAAATTTTACACTAAAATAAATAGTTTAGAAACAGCCAAAAAAATCCACATTGCACAAGATCATTAGCTGGTATAAAATGGTTTTACCAGTAGAGCTATAGCATCTTCCATCAGGTTAGTATCTGACCATTCCTCTGTTACCAAACACCCAGAGAATACTTAGAGTGAGATGAAAGAGTTAGAAGACTTGAATCACTGTTTAGGAAGCAAAAATGTTAAGTAAATTGAATACTTTCTGCACATCACTGAACTGGGGTAACTTAATTACAGAGGACTGGAAAAAACAGCCAAGCCAAAGCTCCTAAAACATTTCGTACTGTAAATACTTGTATTTAATTGTCAGCAATTGTTTAATGTAATTTGGGCTGTTCCTCTACGTCAGCTCTGATACTGGTGTTTATTATTCTTGGAAACATTAAATGTCTAAGAGAGCTACTCAGTTTTAAATAAGAAGCAAAGACGTTAGTTTTGGAACAATTGTGGGTGATTGCCAAGATTTTTAAAAACTGAGAACGAGTAATTAAAACAGCTGTCTGATCAGAATGAAATACAAAGCAGAGAACAAATCAGTTTTTGTTTAATAACAGAATCAGGATAAAGCAAAAAGTATAATTTGGCTCTGAATTTTCCTTCTACTCTATATAAAGTGTATTTTTATTTGATTACAAAATACCCAGGTGTTATTAGACAAAAAGTAGAGTTCTAAAATATTTTCATCTGTCATGTTTAGCTATTGTCTTCTTAAAGGATTGGTAATTTCTTTGTAAATTGTTTCATTCTTTGTATCAGCTGTAGCTTGAGTAATTGCATTCCAGCAGCATTTCTCCAAAGAGATACCAGTTATTTGTCAGAATTATTCATACACAAAAGGACTTGAACAGAAAATGGCCCAAAGGTATTTGTAAACATACTGATGACCCATAGCACGCAAAATGTAGGCATATTAGAGAAAATGCCTGTGTGGCTGTTTGGAATGTCTGGGTTTCCTGGAACCTCTCCATGGGACATACTGCCTGAGACAGCATTTGGTCTTCAAGAGGTCAGTGCATCCAGTACTTGAATGCCACATCCTGTCTTCCCTGCATGAATGTCATAGATTCTGTAGAGCTTTCTAAAAAAAGCAGCCCAAAACTTCCCCTCTACATCCTGCTGTTTGTGTAACAGGATTTTCACTGATCTGGTTTTTCCATGCCTATCCTTTAAAAATATATTATGTGTAAAAATACATGTGAAAATCTTGAAAGAAGAAAACTCAGTAAATGTAAATATTATCTTCAAACAGAAGTGATTTTTATATAAACGGATTTTCAGTTGTGGCCTTCCAGGACTGTTGAATCAGACATTGGTGATAAAATGCTTAGCATAAATACAAATTATAAATATCATATTATATAGATATGCTTCCTCTTTCACAGTGTTTAACAACAGTGAAAGAAAAGCTTGGTCTTAAATACCGTCACAAATCCTGTTTTCTTTCCTACTAAGGTACACATTTCAATGAGACTTTGTTTTGTCACCTATATCCATATGGTGGGTTAAACCCAATGTCAAAGCTGACCAGTATTTTTCTTTAACCAATGTTTTAAAATCCTTGAATAAATTTATTTGATCTTTCATCCATTACAAGTGTAGAAAAAGGCACTGCATTAAAAATATGAGCACATTCCATGGAGCTAATTTTCCTCCAAACAAAAACATTTTCAATGTGTGTGTGTGTATAGTAGTTCATATAACGGTAGTGAATCCTTCAGGCAAGCACTCCAAATCAGTCAGCCCAGTGTGGTGCTTTAGAAGGGGTAATTGTTGTGGGTCCCTTCATGCTTTTTTTCGCTTTATTCATTGAACCAACATAATCAGAGGGAAAGTCTTAATTTTCTGTTATTTTTTTTTCTTTACATCACACAACTTATTTTGTGGAATAAGCCTGAGGTTTATGGTGCTACTTTATTTGCTCCTTATTAGCACTTAATTGATTTTATTTTTAAATTTCTTTTACAGATGAAAGAATTCCAAAGTAAGATGCAGTCAATCTTTCCAGCAATTCCTAAAAATAGCGAGTCCACTGTTGTTGAATGGGAAAATTTACTTAAATCCAAGTGAAAGACTCAGAGCCATTTGGAGATGTCTCTTTCAGCAACAACAGGAGTGGAAGTAGCAGAAGACTCAGATTGAGCAAGTTACTGAGTTCACTGAGCCTGGGAATGCCAGTTAACATCTGGCAGCAAGGGAATTAAAAACAAAGCAAAAGAATTTATACTGTACTTTTAAGCATGTTTGGTATAGTTGATTTATGAGAAAATGAACCCTCCAAGATAAGTTGGATTCAGCTTGAAGAACGACTTTTGTGAAGGCATACAGAAAAAACTGATCTTCATTAGTAAATATATGGACATAATCCCAGTAAACTCCTGTCCCATCCTGCGTTTCAAGAGGTATTTTATGGAATTTCTTCTAGGAAACAGAAGAACGGTTCTTTCACTGACTTGTCCATGACCTATTAGGAATATAACCATTAAGTCAATTATAACAGTTCTGCTGCTGAGCCTGAAGGTAAAGCATACGGTGCACTCTTCAAAAATAAAGAAGATATTTAAATTTGCAGCAGAGGAAGTGTCTAAACTAAACTATGTTTGAACATAAAGCTCAAAACACCCAATATGCAAGTAGTGACCTACTGAGCTCCTCTGCGGAGCATCAGAAGAGCTCTACAAAGTGCACTGTTTTCTCAGGATTATACTAAGTTTTTTAATTGGATCCCGCAATAGTGAATCTGGTAATTTGTATAAAAGTCTCTACTATATTTGTTTATCAAATGAAATAGTAAGTGAAAAAGATAAAATAGCGAGACACCCAATCTGTCCTACAGTAATATTTTCAGCTAAGAAAGTGTATGGGCAGGGCTGGGTTTTTGTGTATGTTTCAGTCATTTCTGTGGCTCTTCTACCAGGGAAAGCAATGTGACATTTTCCACACTGCAGCAGTCTCATGAAGTGTGGGTGTAAACTAGAAAGAATAATGACTTACTCAAATGTCATATTTGAAGAACTGAAGATCGGTAAAAGTGCAGAAATAAAAAAAGTGCTATCAGTGAACAGTCCTTTGTTGCACAATTGTCAAATTTTCTTCTTAATTACGCCTAGTCCAGTTAGTCAGTTGTCACATTTAATAAAGTCCTCTTAAAACCTGTCTTTTGTGATTAAGTCTTTTATTCCTAGAAAAGAACATTAAAAACAGCTTTCAATGTCAGATGAATAATAGGGAAGTATGGTTTCCCTATGAAACATGACACTAAAATAATATCTTTAAAACAATTGAAGTGTAATAGATGACATCTTTTTCAGAGCTTGATGCTTGTAATTCAGAATTAAATAAATTGTGGTTAATACTGCCATGATATACACATGAAAAATTATACTATTTTCATATTTCTGTTAGTTTTCTGAGAGTGGTGATGCCTGTTTTGCCTACATTTAGACATATTAGTGCTGAGTTCCCATGTTTAACAAGTAGATGTGTCATTAAAACTGGTCAAGTACTAAAGTGAACCAAATAAATGCAAGTCTCATGCTGTCCTTAAGGTTACTTACTTTTAGTTTCTGAGGTGGGATTTGGGTCATCTGTCTTTACCTGAATTAAATCAGTCATCTAAACGTCCTTGCACAGTCAATGGAAAGACAGACCCTGTCAGAGGGTGGCTTGCACTACACTGAAATGAATGGTTGTCCCTGGAATTGTACAAAGGCATCTGACCTGGCCTGCTGGTTGCCTCTGAAGAGTGCTGTCCTACCCGTGCTTGCCTCCCATCACCACAGTGACTGCGTGTGAACACAATTCAGGAGAAACTCAGAAGGAAAATGAGTGGTTTTCTGGCGCTTCAGAGCTCTGAAGGTTAGGGAAGTGGTAGGTCTTGGCACAAGAGAGCTGTCCCTTTTGGTAATGGTTAGCCATTGGATCAGTGTAACTATTATGAAAAAAATTCCCCCCGTGATGAATGAAGTAAATTAAGTCTCGAGGTACCCAGTTGTATGGATATACTAGATGATACTCCTCAAAAAATCCTAACATAGTGAGTGGAAATACATGGACAGAAATCTTTAAAGTAGAATCGTTCTTACAAGGCAAGTACTGAGTGGTGAAATAAATCTTTGGTGAGTATAAGCCTGAACATTAAATATGTTTCAAAGAGAGAGGAATTCATGGATTATCACATTCCAAGCTTTATTCCATGCTTTTGGCTGGAAATGGATTTTCTCTAGATAAAGTGTGTAGAAGAGGGCAAGCATATAATGTAGGAGTAAATCAAGTCTCAGTTGGGATGAAAAACATGGGAAATCTTGGATATTTGTTATTGCACTGTGAAGCTCTCTTCATTTGGTGAACATTTCTGCTGGTTTTGCGATGGTTAATTTTTTCTTTTTGTGAAAATATTTAGCCAAGATTTATTGGAAACCACATCAAAACACTGAAGAAATAGAGGGGGGAAGTACCTAGTACACCAATAGCAGCTAGACACCATAGTGTATGTAGTTATTGAAACTGAGAAAATAAAATTAAGCAAAAACCAACACCAGACAATAGACATTAAAAATACCGAGTTTCAGGTTTTAAATACAAGAAGTGGATACTGACACAAAAAAAGTTGTTGGGTCAGTGGCTCCCTAATTGCTTTCTTTTATTTAAAAATTTGCTTACTCTCTTTTTGTGTCTAGGGAGTATGAGAACAAAACATGGAAGAAGTTTATTTTCATCATCAACTTTTCCTGTGAAAAAATTTACACTGAAGTAAGGTGACATTTGCAACATTGCTATTCAAAGTGGATAATGTAGAATAGCCATGGGGAGTTTCAGGCTGATTCAAGTTACTCTTCAGCTGTCTGTGTTTCATTTCCACTGATTTTTCTCCAAATTTCTGGTCACTTTTAGTTACAGGAATAACAGAGGCTATGTATATTCTTAAAATTAGCTTGTAGACTAATGCTTAATAATCCATGGGCTCCCTCCCTGCTAATATGTTGCTTAGAAACAAAAAGAGAAATAGGAAAACGATGATGAAACTGTGGCAAACAGCTGTGCAGGAAGCAGTGATGGGCAGGCTGCTCTGCCTTTCTCATGCTTGCTGAGAGAGCCTCCACAGGGCCCCCACCCCCAAAGTCAGTAGCAGTGTCTTTGGTGTAGAAGGTTGTAAGTGAAAAACTGGAAATGTTTGTTTAAATTGGTCCATTGCCCACTGTGACAAAAAGGTGTCAGGTGCTTTTGCTGCAAATTTTGCCACCTATGGCACCTGCTGACTTAAGCCAGGCTCCTAAGAGCTCATTGTCTTAGAAAATTCAGGTCACCTAACATACATGCAGAGCAGAGCAGCCTTCAATATTTAAGCTGTCATTCAAAAATCTCCAGAGAGTTACATGCCTGAAATGCAATTAAGGATGAAGAGCTGAATCAACACTGCAAGAGTCTGGGCTGGTGACTGCTGAATTTTGAGGCATTTCTAACCTGATAGGCCAGAAAACAATCCCATCTGGGTAAATGGCCTATTTTAGCAATCGGGATTAAGCTGACAGAAGTTTTCTGCAATTTGTCTATTTCTTTAATAGTGGGGACATATTGTTAAATTAGTTAATGGGAGGAAAAAACGTTTAACAGCTAATGCGATCCTTTATGTGGCACACCATCTGCGTATTGTGTGCTGAATGGCCCTGGCTGTGGGAGAGAGGAAATTATAAAGAATTTCAACCTTGTCTTCTTCACTGTCATTATCTTGGGCAAGTATGATAAATAATCATATTTATATTCTGAAGCATATACAGTTTAAATCAACCTATTAACCAGGAAGACATTCTTCACAGACTTTGGAAGGCACAAAAAAGACATTATCTCCCCATAGGCAATCCATTTCATGGGTGCTGAGCACTAGAAACTTAGAATAGAGTGAACAAGACAAGTTATTTTTCCTTTCATATCTAAATAAAGCTATTTGCAGAGACTTTAGTCAAGCATATTTGGTGACTAATCCTGAGATTCTGGAAGGGAACAAATCAGCTTTTGTAGACTGTTATGCAGAAAGTGTAAGAAATTTTCTAATATCACATGTCCAAAAATTAGCGGTTTTATTTGACTGAACACTTGTTTCTATGAAGGACATTTTGCTGTTAATTGTAGCTTCAAGATAATCAGTTCAGTTATTCATCAGCCTGACAACTGGGAATCCTTCTCTCCTTCAAATCTGATGTGTTCCTCTGGTCATCAGCAGAGCAGGAAGGAGACAGTTAATGATGAACAATTGGGGTGTGGGCGCAGTTCTAGCCCTCACTCCAGCTAGTCCACGCTCACCTGCCGTAAGGCTTTCCTCTCTAAGGAGCCGTCACTCGCTCCAAAGAGTTGAAGCGGTCGGTGCCATCAGCTCTGCAGCACCACCCGCCAAGTCACAGGGAAGTTTCCCAGACCAAAGCATGTGTATGGTTGGCGAACACGCAGGACAGCATCCGCCTCATGAGCTCCCGCTGAAGCTGTTTCATTCAATGTAAAGAGCACAATAGTTATTACACCAGAGGGAAAGAGCAAATAACTGAAGAGCTGATAAGACAATTTTGTGGCCAAGCTATTCATTTGGGGTAGGAAAGGGTAAAGGTCAAGAATAATTAACATAAAGGGAGGACAGCTTCAGCAGTGGAGAGGGATGCCTCCTGTGTTGGATATGCCCTAGGATAGCCTTCTGGGATATGAAGACCTATTTCAAATTTAATGCTTCCTGCTTTGGTCTTCCTTACAAAAAAAATAAATAGAATGGGAACATTTACTTTCATGGTTGGTTGGATTTTTCCGGCACAGAAACATTTCCTGTGTTCTCCCCTAAAAGAAACATTTTCGCCACAAGACTGAACTCATTTTTATTGTGCACTACTGGACTTGATTTGCATTTGTCTCTGGAGCCTCTGGAGTTCTTGCAAGCAATAGCAGCTGATTAAACTCAATTCCTAATTCCTATCCTTGCCCTTGGCTGTTGAACTATGATTTTGTATTGATAAAATGTACTGTACAGGTTATTGCTCTCTACTCTGCTTGGCTACACAGCTTAGTTATATTTGGCATGACTTACCTAAAGAGTACCGTGGAGATGGTATGGGGAAGTCTGGGACCCACTTGTATATCTGGGTCTGGGTCATTGCTTTCACACTTTGTTGTTCTACAGAGACATGTAGATCCATAGCAGCTCTTTATTACTTCTCCTTTCATTTAGATCCCTTTTTTTTATTGTTATAAGAATGAAAAAAAAGGCAAGTGGTTTTAAATGTGTGTATTTTGGATGCTTACAGTGAGAGCTTTATTGATAATGGATAGACATTACTAACAAATACTTCTTTTCAGCCCTTCAAAGGAGAAGGATTTTCAGATTGGGCACACCAGTTTATCTGGCGCTTTTTTTTTTATTATTGCTACATTATGTAATTTATTTGTATGTTCTGTGTGACCATGTGTGGTTCTGTTGTAGAAATCTGTTCTTATGGGTCACAGGTTTATTTTTATGTCATTTATAATAACTCGATATGAAGTAAAGAATATTTACTGCAGTGATCCAGTCAAAAAATAAAAGCTCACACACATATCAAGGATGATTTAATGCCAAACACTCATCTGATATTAAAGAATAATGCAGTCAAAACCAGTATTACTTGCTGCCAATGCTTATCAATGCTTATACTGGATTTCTCTTCCCAGTTCCTGTAGGTATCTGCAGAAGCATACATTGAAATTCTCAATATTAAAACATTTAAGTGAAAAATAAAGTGTATCTTTAAAAATATACCACAAATTGTATAATAAATTCTTCTCATTTTTTAGGCCAGTTGCTGCTGTTACTCACGAATTATAATAACTTTGCTAGCAGACTGACATGTCACAATAGAAACACACATGTTTTGAGTTAAGCTGCTTTTGCCCTCTAGGTTATTAAGCAGCATTTTTCCCTCCAAAAGGTACTGCTCTGGACCCTCCCTGTCATTTAGAAAGATTTTGTGTGCACCAGCTTTTTTATTTGCTGGCAGATAGAGAATGTTGGAGAAGAGCTTTTTGAGTCTATGTCCAGATCCTGTGGCCCTTGGCTGGCCTGAGCACAAACCAGCTAGAACATGATGGCTTTTGCTAGGGTTTTCTTTTGGGTTTTCAGTTTCTTTAAAGCTGAAACTTTGAAGCTCAAAATCCTCAGAAGGAACAGAAAGAGAAACCTCATGCAAACAAATACCACTGATCTTTATACAGCTTTGATCTCTTATATATCTATGGTGCCTTTCATCATGAAGAAGCCTGATAAGATTCATAAACTGCCTTCAAAGGGAACTATCTTATCCTCTGCACCACAATGTGCACACCACTGAAAACCAGTCTTCAGAGTAGATGATGACCTGTAGCATGATGCATATTAACTGACAGTAGGGAAATAATTAGCAAGTACAGAACAAATTATTTGGCAGGATCTGCAATGCCAGAGAAAATAGTAAAGACCTCAGATTTTAGTGTTATGTTTATCTGAACTGGAAATAGAGGCATCATTAAGGGACTAAGGAAAAATACAATGGCAGGCTGACTGCATGTTATCCCAGTCCTGGTCACTGCCTCCATTCCAGTTAACCACTACATGTGAGCAGTTTGAGACTGTCCACATCCCTGGAATCTATTGCCCTGTAAGGGGTTCCCAGAGGAAAACACATGAGGTCCTGGCAGAGTCTGCACACATGAACATGCATGCATACATATACAGCATTTCCCTACACATACATGCACAGTGTGGTGACTGAACTCTCAGCTCACACAAGTGTATGTAGGAGAGGACTGACTAGACAGGCTGCTCCAGCCCTGTGCCACCTTGGGGCTCCTCAGCTGCCCATGTGCAATTACCCCAATGCCCTTTTACCCTCCAAGACTCTCCAAGGCAGACAGTATACATGAAGAGATACAGTGATGAGCAGAGGAAAGAATCTGAGCACAGGGGGCAGAACAGCCTTTTGTGAACCATTTCAAACTCCTGGGTGCAACAACCCCTACTGCTGGGCATAGCTCAGCAGGTGTTTTTGTTACACCTGTCAGCAGGTGCCAGTTATGCCAACCTATCTCCAGAACAGGGGCTTTTGTATCTCCTCTCAACATGTACTGGTACCCCACAGGACATTTGCTCAGAAAGTTTTACAGGCACATTTCTGTTCTCTCTCCACATTTCTCTTGAAAGCCCTGGCCTTAGGAAAGCCAGCTGAAACAGCTCTTCTCCCTCTTTTCTGTTAACCAGAATCTTTGATTATCTGAACTTCCAAGTGCCTGAAAATTGCAGGCACCCTTGAAGACTTTCAGATAATTGCAGTCTCTCCTGTGTTTCAAAGCTAAGGCTTAGGTTACTAAGCCGTCTCTACAATGTCTGATCAATGAAGTGATCAATTAGGAATGGGAAAATGAGCTACGGTACAGCAAGTGGAATGGTTAATGACCCAACATGGAGAAGTCTTTTAATCTCTGGCTCCCGTGGCTCCATGCTGACCTGCTCCCCACCGAGCTAGCGGGGCCCTGGCAAGTTGAAAATCACCGTAAAATAGAGAACAAATGGATACCAGGTAAAAATCAATTAAAACTAGAGGCATTGTAAAGACCCGGAATGGGCTCAGGAAAAATTCCAAGTGTTTGTTCAACGGATATGTGAGATTGTTTGCCCTAGTAACTGTGTCTCTGTTTGATATGTATGAGGCTTTGAATATTTTATAACAGTGATGGCTGTGTTCACTTAAAGGCAGCTGCTTAAAAAAATTAAAATTCCAGAAAACACTTTGTCTTTCAACTCAGCATTATGTAATATTTCAGGCTTGATACCCATTTTCTTTGAAGACTTTTCCTACTGATAACATCAGAAGTGTCACCCAGGAAAGATGTTTCATCTGAAAAAAAAAAAAGAGGGTTGTTGGGGCCTAAAGGTTTTGTTTTGTTTTCTTTTTTTTTTAATTCCACTGACAGATAATGAGTGTTAATGCTTCATCTGAAACAAAAAAATGATAGCTGAATTGGAAGAGTGCTAGAGAGGAGGGCACTGGGGAACACATTTGTGAGCCATCATGGAAATTCTCTGAGAAGCCCAGGCAGAAATTCAGAACATCACATCTTAGCAGAACATAATGTACTCCAGAAACAGTAGAGATAATGTATCCTAATGTATTCAATATTTGCCTTTGATGTAAGCTTAAGCATTATTCCATATGTTTTACTCCATCACTAAATTAATTTTGGTTGGAAACCATCACACATTAATTATCAAATATGACTAAGCTCCAGCTCACTCGTTTTCCTAAGTTATTTGATGTCTGCTGTGAGACAGTTACATTGCAGAATTTTGTTTATAATAGCTGTGGCTAACATGTTAGCTGTGACTCTGCCAGATTTGCCAGCCATCAGGCACAAATACAGCTCAGCTGCCCAGGGAGGATGCTGTGTAGGAAGTGAAAGACCTGAACCTCATCAAACACTTTGCAGATGCATGCACAGGGTCTTCTTTTAAAGCAAAATAGAATAAATTAGAATATGCTTTTACAGGGAAAGAAACAACTCATTTGGACCCAGCATTTTATATATCACATGGCACTGCAAGCAAACACTTGAGTAAAGAAGGCAGAAATTTATTTAAAGAAAAGAACTTTCC
The DNA here is from genome assembly GCA_026770055.1 of Myrmophylax atrothorax. Classification (NCBI taxonomy): domain Eukaryota; kingdom Metazoa; phylum Chordata; class Aves; order Passeriformes; family Thamnophilidae; genus Myrmophylax; species Myrmophylax atrothorax. The sequence goes on from JAOXXN010000446.1 coordinate 54,623,543, forward strand.
CAGTATTACAGACCACTTCCTGACCTAATGCTTTACTTTGTTTTGAGCAGCTTCTATGTGAATTTTCAAGAACATTTTAAATAATAGATGTGCCATAATTACAGCCTGTGTTTCTAATGAGAGGGGGGTTTTACTATTCAGATCTTGTCATTTTAAGATCAAAAGATTTCTATTTCAGAACTCTCTTCCTTGCTGAGTTCTAGACAGACAGAATACTTCGTGAGCTGCCAGATCCTTAGGTGTTGTAAGCTCTGTTACCATTAAACTAAAGAAATGTTCCTGAAAAATCCTTTATTACACAAGCAGCTTATTGCAGTGTTACCTACACTTCTTTAATAGAGAAGCCTACATTCCCTCTGAAATAATCTAGAGACCATCTCGGTAAGTGAATCTAGAGTGGTTTTCATCTAATGAAAACTATAGAAAAATTTGAAGTAAAGGTAGAATTTCAGCTTTTTTCTGTTTGCTTACTTAATTTTGGATGTATGCAGTTTTTTGCAATGTTTCACCATGTCTTGCTGATCATTGGACATCCCTGAGTTGAATGGTAAGAATATGTCTCTACAGTCAAAGAAAAAAAGGAAAAAAATATACTTCAGATTTCCCAAAGTTTTTCTGTTAATTCATCATGATAAACTAATACATAACATTCTATCACAAACTAAAGGTTCAGAAATCCAGACTGTTGTATGAAAAACAACTCATCCAGTCTGCCCCTGCTTACAGGTGGGGGAGGCAGTGCTCAGGTCGCGATGAGGGATTTTACACAGCTCGTTTTTGGCTGTTCAAATTCAAGGCTAAATGACAAAAGCAATCTGAGTACAATAATGTTAAAAATCACACAAACTGCAGAAGCTTCTGCTCAAATATTTTCAAGGACAAAAATCTCTCAAGAATGATCGTTTTTTCCCCCTATTGTATGTCACTTCAAATATTGTTAAGAAAACAGATTACTTCCAGGTTTAGGCTCTGACAAAAGAGATGGTTTGGACTGGAATGGAAATGCATCAGTTCGGCTTATGACCTGTCTCTAGTGATGTGCCAACCTTGAACCATTTGCTTATTCCTATTACAACTGCTTCTAGCTTCCCTTGAGGCTGGAATGGGACATTCATTTAAGGGGATATTGTTCCATGAGAAAATAAGCATTTTTTTTCCTGCAGCCACATCCTTTGCCATCCCCTCAGCTGAGCTAGCAGCATCAGTTGTGCAGCTGAGTGACTGTTTGAGCTGAAAGACAATTTCTCCCTGAAGGATTATGTCTCAGCTGTGCTGGTTCCCTGACCTAGTGCATCACAGCTCCTCAGCTTGTGCTGGCACAGTGTACATGGGAGAGGATGGGGACTAGTTTGGGGCAAGCAAACCATGATCTTCATGAAGATAGATCTGGAGTCTTTTATTGTGCAAAACATGATCTTGGCAAACAGAAAAACCCATTACAGTTACTTTTATTATAGTTACTTACTTTAAATTCTGCAGGCTTTAATCACTTTTTACCAAAACTTCCACAATTAATGGAATCTCACCAAAACACAGGCAAAGCTTGAACCACTGAAACATAAAGCTTTAGAAGAAGGGTAAAAGGCAAGAATGGGGGAAAGACAGGACAATGCCAGAGGTTCAATAGTCGATTTTCAGAAAACCTTGAAAAATACATCTGTCCAAAATATTATGTAATGAGCACCAGAATCTCATCCTGTAAGACAACGTTTGGAATTAATTTCTACCTTTTTTTTATTATCCTGTGGGCCATCTGTTAGTATTATTCTACTTTCCATTTAAAAAGCCATCTCATCCTTAGCAGATGTTCAGTTTTTCTATACGCAGGTTTTGTAATTCCTCTCAAGTCTACGAATGGGCTTTGTACTCTCAGAACTACAAGTATTCCTATATTACCTTATAACATCCCCTTAAAAATTGAATAGAAAGTTTCTATTAACATCTTCCTTCTTTGAGGAAATAGTATTCAAACATCTTCACAAAATAGCCTTTGCAGTTATTCCTAATGGGCAGTAGCTGTAATCCCTGGAGCTCCTATTCATTCTGAAATATGAAAAAAGTTGAAAGCCTTAACTATCTCTACTGTAACTCTTAAGCTGTCACAAAAAAAAAAAAGAGTTGTCTGTTCTCATGGTAAGGAAAAATTTGCAAACAGGATATTTGACTGATACTGTGTGCACTTGGACTGAAATAGAGTTTTTTCACTATTTTGCATCACATGATAGAAGTCAATGTGTGTATTTAATAGTAAAACAAGTAAGGGAAGTATCACAGCAGGGCATTTTGCATCCTGCTAGCCAAATGAACATGAAGGATGTGTGCCACCCGTATCACAGGCAGAGATTCAGAAGGCCAAAGGTTTGTCTGGCATATATTGCAGCACAACTTCCTGGCATTCATAAGCTTTAAGTTTTCTAAAATAGTCATGTACCTGGCTCCTTTAATATATCTGTTACCATTTTCTCTTTCCCACCTCTAAAGTCTCTCCTATTTTGTGAAATAGTTATACAGTTAGGCTTTGTACCAGTGACTGGTGGAAGAAATCAGGGTAGAACCAGCTGAGGAAAGAAGTAATGGAATTCTGCAATGAGCAAGGAATGTGGATTAAATGATGACCTCAGTAAGATGAAAGTCCTTAGGAGGGCAGCAGATGAATGTGAAAGATAGTGAGACTAAAGACACTCTATCTTCCTGAAGACTCATTGGTATAGTAGAAGGAAAAGCGTGCAGGGATTGTGATTTCTCTGCCTGGTCAGAAACACTGGTATGTTCAATGGAACAGCTACAGGAGTGGGAGTCACTCAGTTATTAGGCGGTGCTGCAGATTTCTGAAGAAAACTGCCTCCTAGGAAGGAATGTTCTATGGGATAAATTTGACCCCAGCCCCAGAGGCATTGCACTCTTCCATCCTTGCTATCTATCAATCACGTTTTCTTGAAGACCATTTGCTTCCAGCCCTCTGCAGCTCTTAGCTTCCTTATCTTTGCTTTGTCCTTCTGCTTTGCCAAACAGATGTTGTTTTGATTGTCTCAACAGCTAAAATAGCACAGCCTAACACATGGTTGGCTTATACAAGCTCTCTCTGACCCCTTACTTGTTGGAGGGTTTCAGCCTTCCCACTTACTTCTGGATCCGTTTTTATCCCCGCTGCCACTGCCAGCAGGGGCATGAGGGAGGTTTGCAACCTGTGCAGAGCTGGATTGAACACTAAGAGAAGTGATGAGGAGAGCAATTTTAGCTATGCATACCCTAATGAAGCTCCTGTGCTGACCTTACACTCTTCTGATTAAGCAAATATGCAAATACAAGGCAGTTCAGAACTGGATTAGCATTCAAAGGTTTTTAAAAAGCTGCTGTGGCTACATGCAGAGTGACCTTTAGGCCTGCTCAAATCTGCTAGAATGCAGATGGGGAAAAAGAAAGACATTATAAATACAGTAGAACTTGCAGCCACCATAAAATGTGCCACAGAAGGAAAAGAATATCCAGATCAGGGTTTTACAGCTGATCTGGTTAAGGGACAGGAGACTTCTGGATCATACTTGGGGACGTCCCTTCCAGTACCTTCCAAAACCAAAGTTAGCTTAACAGTTGGTTTCATCATAATCTGCAGGTTTTGTACTTCAAAAAAATGAAAAAGGAAAACAGGTAGACAAGGATCCAAATCTGTGTCCCAACAGTGCTATCAGAATTCAGGGAGCAACAGGAAATTTAGGGCAAGTAGGACACAAATCTCAAGGTCACAGGAGGGCCATTCAACAAAACACTCAGGAATCTGCTCTTTCCACCAGCTGATGTTCAGGTGAACATTGGGAGCAAAATCCTCAATTCTCTTTATTAAAGAAAACTTCTGTAGTGAGGAGATACTGCTTTAGCATTGTGGTGCATACATCACAATTCAAAACCACAACCTGGGCTGTGGTTTTAAGACTGAAGATCCACAGGTGCCTCAAGGTTGTTCTAATTTTGTTCTACTTAGAGGAGGGTGTTGATGTGGAAAACCACTGGAAAGAAGTGGTTAAGAAATACTGGCAATTTACAGCTAACTGCTCTTGCCACAAACATACACCTTATTTCCAAGAACAAAGCAGTGGAAGGGACCTCAGAGGTTCTCAAGACTCTGCGATTGCAAGGACTATGTTATATTCTTCACTTCATAAATTAGGTGTTTAGTTGCTGCTGTTCTCATGAAACCACTGAAAGCCTGTTCCAGAATGAGCTTCCTTTATAACTGAGAACTGTCTTGATTTCCAGGCTAAATGTATTGATAGCTACCTTTCACCCATTTGTTCAGAAAACTGACTCTGTTTAATTACTTCATAACGCCTATGAATCAATATTTTTATTTTCTTTCACTTAGAACACTGCTTGAAAAAATATTTTAACAAAATACGTTAACAATTCAATAATGAAGTAGAAGAATACTGTAAACCAGGTGAGATTATCCACTAGTATAAACTAGCTTGACTTTCATGCTAGGGTGTATTGCCTGGGAATTTAAAAGAAACTTTTCATGTGTTTTTATTTCAGGTTAGACAACATAACAAATATCTGTGCTAAAAGGCTATTAATACACCTACAGCAAACACACCTTTGGGTAACATTTCTGCCATTTTTTTCTCAGAATTCTTTCAAAAGAAAAACTGAACACTGAGGCAAACGAGCACGAAGTTTTCCTATTCAGATTTCCTCCAATATTTTGTTAACAACACTTCTTTACTCTTGATCACATTATATCCCCCCATGTCTTTATGTAGCATGTCTATTACTGTTTATTTTTGCATCAATCAATTCCATGTTTCTTAATTTGGATGGTATTGTCAAACACATTTGTTTGCCCAATTCATACTGGAGGTTCCAGGATTTTTTTATGCAGTTGCCAGTGAAACATTATAATACATTGTTTTATTTTCTTGCTTTGGAGATAAACAATAAAGATCAAAATTTACTGCAAGTCAAAATACTACAAAATGTTCACAATAATTTGTCCAAGTTACAGCTGAAAGGCTTAAGATACATCTTTTATATCTTAGAAACATTTGCTCAAATTTTTTTAATCTACTGATCTTTTGTATGTGCTGGTTATTTTGGAATGGTTCAAGAACTTGTTTTTCAGTACTTTTCTAAATTGAAGAACAAAAATTTTGATAAAGAGAACAAGAACAGTTAAAACAAGTAACATGAAGCTATAAGGGAAAGTAGGAATAATTTTGTTTCTAATGATGATAGAACACAGTTTTCCTGTGATTTAAACCCCGTCAAGCTTTATTTAGAACTCAAATAATAAAAAAGCTCCATATTTTATGCCATTTTAAAATGACAGGCTTCATATGGCCTCTGAGGCAAACTCTGAAATAGCACAGGCTGATTCAAAATAAGATCTGAGTCCTGTGAGGAAGCTGGCTGCTCTGTGCTTATCACAAAATGTGAAACTGGATTTTGTACCTTTACAAATAATAACTTTTCCTACAGTAAATATCCTGCTTTATTTCTGCCCAATATGAGGAACACATATTCCAGAAGCAGGATAGATATGGCTGATTATCCTATGAGCCCTTCTGCTTATGAAGTCTGCAAACCACAATCAAATGTTTCTTTATGAAAACAGCCTACACTTTAAGGAAGAAAAAAATCAACAAAGCTTTATGAGGCATAATTGGGATCAATAGAAATTACTGTAATTCTGAGATGTGTTCTATAGGTCTTTAAACCATCCTTTAGTATTCGGTACTAAAGGCATAATTATACATTAAATTATAGCAGATGGCATCATGTAGAAGTATAATTTGTTAATATATTCTGCTGGGCTTACCCATCAAGGTAGTGCAAATTGGCATAAATTACACTTTCTTTTGGCTCTTTGGCATGTTGATTGCATTGCGTTACATTCTTTCACAGCTCTGTTCTTATCCTCCAAACTATGACTAAAAAGTCATGTTGCATAAACTTAATTCAGGAACAGTGAAACCTTTGAATATCAGAACTACAAATCCAAATGCCTGGTACTAATCTTAAAGAAAAGTTCAGTCAGCTTATTCTTCTCTTAAACTAGATAGTCACCCTGAAAAGAGTAGGTTGCCAAGAAGACAGACCAAGGATAGATTCAAGAGGAAAAAATGAAAACTAGAAGTGGAATTACACCAAAGCAAATCCTTTCTGTGCAAATAAAGATGCAGGGAAGTCAGCATCAGGATCAGATTCTTCTGTCAGTGCAGGGCTGAGATGAAGGTAAGAAGGGCTCTGTGCAGTGTCACTGCCATGTAATGGTTCTTCTGGTAGGCACAGGGCAGCCTTCCTTCTCAGGACAAAACTCAGGCAGCCACATTATCCAGTTTAATTTAATCTGGGGTTTTGAAAACATCCTGGTACCCTGTATCATCCAACAGCTATGTGCCAGTAGCCGTCTGTGTCTGCAGACGAGGAACAACTTTCTGTCACAAAACCCCTCAGCAGCAGAGGAAAGGAGCAATGCACTTGAACTGCAGAGACATAAATGAGAGGTAGTGGCGTCTTGCTTTGTCCTTAGAGCCTTACAAAGAAGTCACGGGTATATCCCAGACGTCATATCTGGCAGGAGAAGGGCAGCCAGGAAAACACTGTAGCTCGTATTCAGAGCAAGCAAACCCGAGAACCAGGAGAGGAACCTCATTTTCCTTTCTCACCTCCAGAGAGCCTGGGAAGTGTACTCAGAGGAGTAACACTGGGGATAATTAAGCTGTAGCGCGCCAATTGTCCAGCAGAGGGCAGCATCTGTATACGGAAAAATGCTGGTGTCCTGCAGGTGCTTCCAGCTTACGGAGCCCGCGTATCTCAGCCTCGTCCCCTCTTACTCATTCATACTTAAATGAACGTATCATCCGAACCCGAACTCTTAATAAAACATGGAGAAGTATGATTTTCAAAACGTTAAGTCAAGATTTAAGATTAAAAATTTTAAATGAAAATTATCAGCAATGAAATAATTGAGGTTCCAGAATCAAAGTTGAACTCTCCCCGTATCTTGCATTGTGCATATTTTACAACACGGGCAGTGTCATAACATTGATTACTGTGATGATTAAATATAGACAGTTTAGGAATGGGTAAATCAATCAATCCCAATGAGGGAGTAGAACCTCAGTTCAGAAGGTGTTAAACACAGAATCAGAATATTTTGAGTTGTAAGGGACCCGCAAGGATCATCAAGTCCAACTCTTCAGTGAATTGCCCATTCAGGGATCAAGCCTAGGACCTTTGTGTTGTTAGCACCTTGCTCTAGCCAACTGAGCTAATTTTAGTGTGTATTTGTATGTATATAGCATGTATCTAAAATCAACAAGTTCCAGCAGACACACACCTTACCAGTTTTCTTAAGTACTTCTAGGCCCCTGATTTTTAAACAGTGGGGTGGGGAAATATTCTATCTGTGCCAAACCAGCTAAATTAGTACAGTTCTTGAAGCCTAATCTTTTTTTTTTTTTCCCTGTTTCATTCTCTCAGTGGTCTGATTTAGTTGCATTAATGTAAGGCACCTGTGAGAAATCTGCCCATGTTGAGAGGCTCAGCCATACTGGGGCTCCACAGTTTATCTGTGGTATTCCTTCCTTGTAACTGCCTTTTTGCCTGAATTTATGTCTTTACAACATGATACTGCTTAACTTCATGAACAGGGTGGTGCCATTCACTGTAAAAATGCTGGAAGACTGGGAAGTAGTTAGGATGTTGCAGTCACAATTCAGAGATGATTAATCTACAAGACTGCTACCCTTTCCAGAAAGATGACAACTGCAATTAGGAGAACAAGAGAGAGCTTGGGAAGCGATGCTACATAAACAGAAGTTAAAGCGACTGCTGGAAGCAACAGCCATGTTTTAAGATGCTGAGTTAACCCCTGGACCTGTAGAGTGCACCTGTAACGTCTGTGTGGGAGACACACCTTCTTTTCATAGATCGACTTCATGGTAATGGATAGAAAGTGATTGAGAATAAATTTGTGAATTTTATATGTGGTTTGTGGGACACTGATTTTGTGGGGTTTGTCATACTGAAAAATCAAGGTAAACCATGCAACATGTAAATGAGAATATAGCATAAAGCATATTTCTGCTCTGTACCTTTTTGATAAGAAAGATATTGACATAAACATACACACCAAAATTAGCTCACTTGGTTAGAGCATGATGCTGACAACACCAAGGTCTGGGTTTGATCCCTGAAAGGGCAATTCACTTAAAAGTTGGACTTGATGATCCTTGCGGGTCCCTTACAACTCAAAATTAAATTACCTGTTTAGGTAACCCTTCAGCATTCACAAAGGTAAAACTCTACACCCTTCTAGTTTATTTACAAACCTTTCTCTGAGAAAAGAGAAAAAACCCAAATGAACCAACCAAACTAACAAAAAACCCCAAACCAAAACACCCTCAAACTGACAAAAACCATAAATGAAAAAAAAAAAAGAAATCAAAACAACAACAAACACACCCACCCCACTTTCGTTAATTCTGTTGAAAACCAAAGGTTTAATAGTAAGCCACTGATGCTTCCTATGTAATGCTGCAGCACTAGCTGAATGTGATAAAAATACAGTTGATTTTAATTTGAACAGTTTTGTACAAGGGTTTGCAAAGCCAGGATTTGAGGATGTACAGAAGGGGAAATTAGAAGTTTAATGAAAAGGAAGTAGATGCTATAGAAAGATGGACAACAAAAGACTGCATAAAGAAAAAGAAAGAATAAAGCAAAGTTATAAATAGTGGACAGCAAAAAGGATGGAACCAAAAAAAGACAAAATTTGACTTTATATATTGTGAAATGTAGACATTCATCATAAACACACTTATCTATCTGTGTCACTCAAAAAACCCACATTCATTTCATTGCATTTTTCAGTTGAAAATGATTATAGTTTAAGTGTATAGTATTTGCAATCTAACATTCTAAGTAATTTTTAATTCCCCAGAAATGATAAACTAAACCAGTACCTATTTGCTTTTTTCGTACTCCAGTGCTCCCCCCTTGTACTTCTTAATTTTCCTTGCTCAAGAACTCCAGTCAAAAAACCAGAAGAACTGTCATACTCAAATGTCAGATTTTTCAAAGCTGCACCTGCACCCCAAAGTGCTCATCAGATTTGGTCTATCAAAAATAATAATTTAATTGGTTACACCAACATTTGTCAGCACCACAGACAAATGCTGTCTGCACAAATACCTGTGGGATCCAGCATGACCTCCCTTTTCCTCCTGCTTTAACTTAAAACTTCGTATCCTTTCCCCAGCCCTTCCAGCTGCCCTAATGACCCCATCCCTCACTGATTCCTGCCCTCCATCGCACCTGCTTTCAGCCTGGGTGAGACCAACCACCAACCCAACTGCAGAAAACTCCACAGATGTTTGATAAGGTTGCCACGTAGAAGGCATACCCAAATTTTTGCTAGGTAGAGGATTATTTTGAAGCACAAATCCCTTTAAAAGAGTCAGAAACAACAAAGGGAAAAACAAAATTAAGACACTCTGGTATACACAGAGGAAGATCTACACCAGCAGAAAAGGAGAGAAAATGAAATGAACTCTTCTGATAAACTTGTTGTTTGTTCTTTGCAGAATACTTTGCAAGAAATACTGGGTGTTGTGCTTCCAAAGAGGCTCCATACCCTGTGAAGGACATGGCCTTTTTGATATCTTGTTTTTACTTTCACCTCAGTAATGGCAGAGATTGTATCAGAAAGTTTTAAAAGCAAAATAGAGGTTAGATCCATTTTCGATACTCTAAATTAAAAGAATAAATGAATCACCCAACTGTAGTTAATGGGCAATTAACATAATTCTGGTCCGGTGTAGCTGAAAGATAATGAAAAAGCTGATTGCAAATGAACCAGCAGTAATGTGGGAGGTCATAATAGTCCCATAACTCTGAATGAGAAACCAATTTCTCCTCTAACACTTGGTGCTTTGATTGGTGAAGGGCTTTATCATGCTATGAAATTTGCCCGTGATAGTATGAGACATAAAAAAAAAGGTTCTGCTGTGTAAATGGTGTATGGCTTACAGAACAGGTACCCTGAGCTGCTGCATGAGCCCACAGTAGCTGTCATAAACTAGAGGGTAATTAGAAGTGCAGTGGTGAATAGAGAGGAGAGCAGCATATATCTGAGTAATGAGCTCACAACTGTACTACAGCAGGGCAACAACCCACCAAGGGAAATGCAGCAGGGTGTCAGACTCTGTTCCAGCCCAGAGACTGGATGTGCCTGTGCCCTCTAACTTGGCCCACCTCCTGGATACGGTGTAATATCTTCTTTGTGCTCAATTTGTTCTTAGTTAAGGAAGGGGTAATGGGGTGGGATGAATTCCACCCACAATGATTCTCTCTTCCCTCCACTTGCCATCTATGTCTTGATCCTATTAAAACTTAAGATCTTGTTCAGCAAACTGTCATCAGATAAAGTAAATTACGTTTAATGCTAGTGGTAATGCTCTTGAAAACAAGAGAACAATTGAGTCTAGGGCAAGGACTGTCTCTTTTCCTAGAATTTTAAGTAAATCTATATTTAGCCCCTTTGTGGCTTTTGAGGGGGAAAAAAGGTAATCGTGTTAGAACACTGTAATGGTAAATGAATCTACATCCTAGAAGCAGATGGCACATTAATAGGGTACAGATACATAGACAGAAAAAGAACTAACCCTCTAAAATGTATTATCTTTCTTGGTATTTTTCATCACTGTTCCTATGTCTTTTCTACCAGGCTGAATAAAATGATGGTAGATTTAACAGAGAAGACTTATTCCTAGTGCTATATTTATATCATGACAAAGCAATAGGTTATTGAATTATGCACAGTGCTTAACACTCAGAAGTATTTAGCATAACACTTCAGGTGCATGGATCACAAACCCCTTTTTAGGTAGATTTTTACATTATCTTTTGCACCACTGTCCTGTTGCTAAACTGAGGGGTAACAGAAGTCACTAAGTGATTTGAGAGGACCTGACCTTCTTGGTGTGTAGAGATGCACACAACTCTGACATGGGAGCACCAATGCACAAGCCTGCAAGCAGTGAGTGCTATCGCAGATACTTGTAGCTCCTTCACACTGAGTGGTGTCCATCTTTGTGGTGTCCATAAGAGGGCAGAGTACTGGGTTCAACATGGAAAAATCATATATACCAAGCAAAGTATTAGCTGTCCTGCCCAGACATCCAAAAAAACCCCTTTCAGAGAGAGCTTCACAAAATACTTGTTGGAGTAACT
>JAOXXN010000446.1:54634799-54645696 GCA_026770055.1 Myrmophylax atrothorax
TGGAGTAACTCTGAACATCTTTATCTACTTATAAAATTAGTAATAGCCTAAGAAAGAGCAGATAATAACTTTGATCCACATGGCTTTTACAATGGATGGTCTTGTCTTTCAAATTTACTAGAGTTCTCTAAACAGATTGATGTGTGCGAACAGTGTTAATTCAGTTGACATAATTTACTTGGATTTCCAAAGGTCTTCTGAAAAATCCTTCTTAAATAATTTTAAAGAAAACTGAGCAGTGATGGGATAAAGGGAAATGTTCCTGCATGTATAAGTAACTGTTTGAAGGATAGGAAACAGAGGAAAAGTGAATGAGTAGTTTTTGCAACAGAGTGTGTTTCACCCTTGGAGTTCCAGTGGGATCTGAGCTGGCAACTGGGATAGTCAATGTATTCATAAATGATTTGGGAAAGTGGGTGAGTAGGGAGTTCAGGAAGTTTGAGGATACAGAGCTATTCAAGATAGCAAGGGCAAGCAGCAACCAAATAAACCTACAGAGGAACCTTGTAAGTCTGAGTGACTGGGCAATTAAATGACAAATGAAGTTCACTGTAGATAAATGGAAAGCAATGCACATGGGAAAACCAATTCTAACTCCACATATTAATATGATAGAGTTGATCATTACTACTTAGGAGATAGATCTGGGGTTATGACAGATAGTCCTATGAAAATGTCAGCCTGATGCTTAATAGCAGTCAAGAAGGCAAGTCAAATGTTAGAAAACATTAGGAAATAAATGAAGAACAAAACAGAGAACATCACTGTGCTGCTACAGAAAACCATCACTCAACACCACATTGAACAGTGTGTGCTGAAGACTGTCAGGTCTCCTTTTTTTCAAAAATTATACAGGTAAAACAGAAAATTTCAGAGGAAAGCAATAAAAATTATCAAACCTGCAAAGCAGCCACTATAGTAAGAAAAGCTACTCAGCAACAACAGGAGATGCTAGCACACTTTGTCCTGAAAATAGGATAACCTGTAAGAATATGATAGAAATCTGAGAAATCATGAACACAATGCAGAGAATGGATCTTGGCCCTTCCCACATGAGAACCAAGGAAGATCAAATGAAGATATTAAGAAGGACATTCAAAACATACACAAGCCCTTCTTTGTACAATAGGTGGTAGGCTTGTGTAAATCATTGCTTGATGATACTGTGGATGAATGGACTAAAAGGGGTAACTAAACAAGTAGATTAATCACCTACAGAGAGTTAGCAAAATGCAGTGACTACATCTATTCTGAATGAATGTAGCTGGAGTCTGGAGAGCAGCAACAGCAAGTATCATGCAGAGACAGGTGCTGAGCTAAATGGGCCTTTGGTCTTACTAGTAATGGCTCTTAAGACGATCTCATATTCTTTAAAAAGATTTTGCTGTATCTAGAATATTCAAAATGAGATTGACTAAGATGAAGGAGGAAAAATGAAGGAATGAATAACATGCCTGTTATACAATTCAGACAAATGGTAGGTATCTCGAACTTTATGTCAATACAAATTAGGGATGACTAGTAGCTGGCAGAAGGCAATCATGCTTTATAAAGGTAGTCCCTTTAAGAAAATTATATAGTTTCAGATATTTCTTCTTAACTCACATGAATCAATCTATTTTCTTTGATTACTTGAACAGAACACCATATACCAGAGGAAGAGACTTTTCCTCATTCTATTCTCAAGTGAATTACAACAGAGATCACCTTATTTAGTGATCTGGGACAATTTGCCAAGATCTCCAGTAATCTTCCGGTGTAGTCACTACCTTAAAGAAATATTTATACTTTGTTCACTATAATGAAATCTGAATTATTTCAGATAATGGTGCCAACTGGGAAAGAAGAAAAGGATCTAAATTTGAAAGAAGACTGGGAAGGTAGGGGGGCTATATAAAGGAGACTTAAATAAATTGCTATAAAGATGGCATCACCAGATGGAGTTGTTACTTATATTCTTCTAAATTCTTCTTTGCATGCAAGAACCTCCTCGGTTTTAAGACTTTATATATTGCATAATTTTCTGAAATAATTTCTGTGCCCCAGACTATGTGAAATAGCGGGAGCTGTTTGCTCTCTGTCCTAGTGTTTCCACCACAGCTGCCATGCTGGGGACTCTTCGTGCTTTCTCAGGGCTTCAGAAGGAAGACATCCCCTGAACCCCTACTGCTCTATTCAAGGAGATTATTACATGACAGTGGAAACAAAGTATCTGCATAAGGGCTACACCCGATGCCTGCCACACTGATTCCGCTCTGGAATGGCAAGCGCACCTGCAGGGCTCTAACATCGAGTGTTGCTTTGGCAGAAAGACAAGCAGCTACAGCTGATCCACATATAACCTCATCGATTGCATCTCTCCTCTCCCACACTTTCCAGAACAGTGCTTGAGATGGGAGCCTCTCTGCCATTTTTCTTGCTGTAGATCTGCTTATTCCTTCTGTTATCAGTGCTTCCAATATGCATTATCTCTGTACATTATCAGCTGAAACAAAGCCAAAAGAAGAAAAGCTTTCCCTGTAAAATATTTAACTTAAACCCCCAGTTATCTGATCAAAAGCTTTGGCTCTTTCCCGGGGAAGAGAGCAACCTTCAGTTTATAACCTGCAGAGGAGCCTGTTCTTACAGGCACCTGAGCACCTTATCCAGTGGGAAGCCATGCCTGGGAAAACGCCTGGCTGCTGCCGCTGTGCACCAACAGGTGCTGGGCTGCTTTGGAAGAGGCTGTCACACCCTTGGCAAAAATGGTATTCTTTTTGTTACATTCCTGTCTGTACCAGATGCTATCACAGGGCTTTGAATTCCACCTGGAATTCTATTTTTAGAGTTCCAGTGGGATTTATATGTTGCTCTGACCTGACACGAGCTCTCTGCACAAGGCTGAATTTAGCCTTACTGCACTCACTGCTGAAACTGCTGACTATAATAAACTAAGGAGGGCTTGTTCTACATATGTCTAATAGGCCACTGTGCACCTGAAATGTAGGACTTCCATGATGGCTGCAATTCCACCAAATACTTGTAACTCTATAAACATGGACAAATTATGTTTCTAAGTTTACCTTTCCTTACCAGCAGTGTCTGTAGTTCTTTAGTGACTATTACAGAAAAATACCAAACCTTTGTTTAAGAATAAATGAAATAAAATGCTCAGATTTTTTACAGGTAAGAATAAAGCCCCCTTTTCATCCTGGTGTATGATCATGCTGTTGTCAGCCCTGGCTGTCTTCACTTGGGTAAATTTTGAGCTGTTGGTCAACTTAAATAGATAGAAGAGCACAGGGAAAGAGGGATATTAAACTCCTTGGGGCTTCATTAGGTAGAGAAGAGAGAGCACTAATACCCCACTGACAGAAATATGCTGAACCTGTATTAGACGGTAGAGAAGGCAATCAGGGGCAGATGAAGACATAAATATAATGGAAAATTTGATGCTGTTGATTTTGTTGTTCATGGATAACATGTTAACATGGGGAAACAGGTACACAGGAGATCAAGACCTGTATGCTCACAATGTTGTTAGTTTTGTGTGTTTTGATGTTTGTTGCTTCAGCTGCAAGTGCAAACTGGGCAGCCATAAATGCCCCTTAATATAAAAATATAGATTAAAAAATCAGTCTTAAGTGTCTTGCCCAAATTCAGCCTGTGATGGGAACAATTATATACGTTGCTTCAAACTGCCTGGCCCTGATAAATTTCTGTTCAAAGGCTGAGGTAGGGAAATGAAAAATATTCCCAGTATGGTCTCAATTTCATAACTGCACATTAGCTACAAGGGAAAAAAAAAAAGCAAACACCTAAAAACAAAACACAAAATGAAGCCAAACAATTCACAGTAGTAGAATAAAGCAATGAAGAATGACAAAACCAATGAAGAAATCCACAATGTGTTTGCCTGTGCCTCACAGTAATTAATGCTTTTTGAGATATTAGATAAACTTTTCTTTGTTGTAATAGAAACAGATTTCCCAGATCTCCTGTTTCAGCTCTCAAGCTCCACCTTTTCTCAGATTTGTCTCAAATTAGTCACATTTTCTACCACTTTAATAAACGTGGAATACAATTTGGAAATTATCTGTTTGCATCAGCGCTGGCAATGAACAATAGCTTAAATTTTGAGAGTCAAGGCTTCAATAAGAAGGCCTGATTTTCTTAGCAATCAGATGCATACACACGCATACACACACACGCACGCACGCACACCACATGGCTTTGTGAATAGGGCCCAAAACAGCTGCAACCTTCCAGAAATTAATTGGATTCTGGATCATTTGCATTTTTATATAGTTTACCAACAAAAGATGGAGATAGCAAGTTTATTAATGTGAAAAAAGAGAGACAGGGAGAAAGAGAGGAGGGAAAGTGAATGTTTTGGTTGAGCCACTAATCCAAATTTTAATACACGTACTGCCTATTCACCTTATAATACCGCAGCAGATCCTCCAAGGTGGAAATTGATATGCAGGTCTAAACTGCAGGCAGCTGTTAAGGACTCCTACTGATGCCTAGGGCCTTTACAGTTCCTCATCTGGGTAGACATTATGATTTGATAATGGCCATATTCAGACAACACCCAAGGCAATTCTAGGATTTGCTGTCACAATAGACACACTGCAAATAAAGTCAGTGTAAATAGATTAAGAAATTGACAGAATAACAAGGCAGAAAGAATTAGAATGAATGCACAAATGGCAGATGACAACTCAATGTATTGTGATACAGAGATGGGATAAGGAAAGTGGAGCTGGAGGATTTATCTGCTGCCAGTATGCCTTCAACCTGCTTCCTGCCTATGTGGATGCCTGTTTCACTGAAAACTGAAATCTTTATTAGAAGGTTTCTTATCTCCTTTGTTACCCATTGAAAACTTCCTTTCTGCACAGCTGGAAGTGTAAGTTCCTGAAAGCTCCTGATCCATATGTGTCCAAGCCAGCTTCAGTTTCTCCAGGTAGTCATCTAGTGACCAGTGGGTAAAATTGACCCTCCCTTCACTTGGGAATAGGACGAAAATGCTGACTTGATATTCAGAGGATGGAGGGACCCTCAACTTCTATGGAAGTTGATATGAACACTGGGTGGCAAGGTGGTAACCAGGACATTAAGTTGTGATTCATTATGTGATTCATTTACAAATTTCTTAGAAATGCTTGTGCTGAGGTATTTGTGAGGTTTAGTGCCTGAGCTGTTCTACAGAGTCCCTTATTTAATGCCTTTTTGAAGGACTATGAATAGATAGAATTTAATTTATTCATTTTCATTGGGATTGAGTCTTCATCACTGCCAAAACCAACTCCTAGCTCTGCTCTACACAGCCTGAAAAACCAAATCATATCTGAGTAAAGAAAGTACCAGGCCAGTTCCTAAAATATAGTATGTGACTTTATGTGCAGAATAACTGTGGATATTGAATAGTTTCTTGGTTGGTCTCTGACAGACCCAGAGCACATGCAGAGATGGAGTATCAAGCAGTGGCATATCCAGTAGATTCCTGGCTGAAGAAGGGACTAGACCTCCTATGAGGATGAAAACGAAGCTTGGCACTATGTTAGTGCTCAGCTGGATAAGGATCCTGTGAACTTCAGTTCTGTGTTAGTGTTCCCAGGACTGTCAGACCTGGTGCTTGGCTTCCCTGTGGAACAAAAGCTCCCTGGATGCACATGGGAAAGACAACGTTGGTCTATAGCAGCAGGTGACTGGGGACACCACAGAGCAGTAAAATGTCATCTACTTTGACTATGTCAGAGCTTTGGGCAGCAAGACAGGCCACCAAGGAGGCAGTGGAGTAAAAGGTGCTGGGAGGAAGAAGGAAAGAGTAACTTTGTCCACCTGGGGCTACGTGAGCAGAAAGTTGTACCCTCAGTTATCCAGCCCAGCTCCACCTTTTTCCCGCAAGTCCTTTCCTATTTACTTGTTTTGCTAAACTCACTGAGAAACCTTGAGATAGCTCTTGTGTTTGAACAACAGAAATCCTGAACCCACAGTGCAGGGTACTCAGCCAACACATCTTGAGCAATCTGGAGGGAGCTTAGACTCATTTTGAGTAAAATGTGTATTTTTGCTTGACTTTATGGGAATTAACTCAATGCTTGAGTGCTGTGTTGAATCAGGGACAAAATTATATGTGTCTTGCATAAATAATCCTTAAATCTTTATGATTTTATACATGCCTATCAAAGGGTGAGGCCAATTTTGCACATGCTGTGCCTCTCCTAAAAAAATTTGGCAGCACAGGCTCGAAGGATACACCCACATGGGTAGAGCCCTTCCCAAAATTTTCTTACCTCTTTCTTTCTTTCTTTCTTTCCTCCTGCCCCATTTCTTTTGCCCAATAAGGAGTCTCCATGATTTTCCCACATTTTCTGGGATTTGTTTTCCTTCTGCATAAAGTTTGGCCAATTCTTCTGTATAAATTCTGACCACATTCTCTACTTATGTTACATATCCTTCCATTTTTTTACACTTCTTGGTTTCTTTTTCTCTTTGCTTTCTTCCTTTAGGTGTTGTTTTTATTCTTTCTTTGAGTGTTCTCAACCACTTTTGTTTCATGGTCTCTCATTCTTCTCTGTCTCTGATTAATGTACACTGAGCATCTACTGACTCTATTCCTCTCCCTTAATCTGTCCTTCAAGGTTAGAGAAAGAGATAAGATGATGGTATGGCCAGAGAAAGGTGAAATCAGGCATCAAGGATAAAAAGGGATGAATGTCGCAGAGCCTTCAAATACGAGTAAGAACAATGTAGAGTAACAAATATTTAAAACAGAGAAAGCAAGGTAAAGTTTGTAAAGAACATGGAAAAAAGATTGAAAAAAAGGGTAGTGAGTGGAAAACTGCAGTGCTACTACTTTTATTTGCAAGTTCAGTGTTCCCTGATTTTTGAAGGATCCAAAGCTGCAAGAGTTGAGAGCTCCATTTAGCCTTAAATCAATCCTGTTAAAAGGAATACTCTGATTACAGTTAGCTTGCCAGAATTTAGTAACAAGACAGGAACATGGCCAACATTCTTCTGGCTGAATACACAGATACAGTGAGACACAATACAGAATGATAAAGTATCTAAGTGCACCAAGCCCTTGTTTATCTAACTTTTGTTAACCTTTGCAGAAAGCCTGCCAAAGTATTCTGGTAGTATTGAAAAGCCAAGCAAGTAATAGTCTTATAGCCAGGCAACATTTTTGCACCGCACAAATAACTGTATTTGCACTGCCTGGGGACTTCGTAATTTCTTGCTTTTGAGACAGACAAGAAATGTGAGAAGTTTAAGATTGAAGTCCTGGTCTCACGGAAGTCAAAGGCAACAAACCCCCTTAAATTCTAGTACTGCAGCCACTTTCCAACCAAAGGGGTGCTGATGCACTGTTGCCTGTGTGAATGTATCTAACTTAGATGGTTTAAAAAGGCCCCAGAGGAGAAAACACAGAAAACTGATGACTATTAGGACAGGACTGATTGAGAAACTACAGGTAGAGCAAGATCATGAAAGGACTAGGACTGAAAAGGTGGATGAGAGAACATATCCATATAGGCCTGTAAAAGGAACAGATGAGGATCAAAATTGCCAGGCACTGCAGATGAAGTGAAAAGGAGGACACAGGCAATAAGAACTCAGAACTGTTCTAGGCAAAGCGGAATTTGTTGTTACCAAGTGGACTGAACTGAGAGCAAGGACAGGAAAGAGTGAGGCTTGGGATGTCTGGAAAGAGAGAGTTATTCTGTGGTTGTACTTGGGAATCTGGCACAATATTACCATAGCTCTGCATCTGTTTACTTTGTAGCTATAAAATGTGTTCTGTTTCCAGCAAGCATCAAACATACCTACTTAAATACTCAGGATTTCTAGAACTCATCTTCTGTATTTCACGGGTGCCATGTCTGAACTCTGCCTGGAGACTGCCTTCTCCAGAATGAGAAGGCAGCACCTGGAGCAGCTCTTCTCATATGAGAAGCTAGATTTCACCTGTTAAAAATCTTGCAGTGTTTCTCCAAGCAGAAATACAAATATTTGACTGCTGCTTCACTAGGCAATAGAAATGTATTATTTTCTTCTCTGTAGTGAGAAAGAGCTAATAAAGCACTTGTTTCATTCTCTCAGAGGCAGCAAGAGGGAGAAGCTGTTGCGTGACCAAAGCCAAATCCCAATAACAGAGAACAGTATTTGATATTAGTTTTCTATTGTCTTGTCAAAACTAGCTTAAATTCCCAATGGATAGGTCCTGTGCTACTCCTTTTGGGATAATCCTCCATTATTCCTAATGTCCTTTTCTTGATTTTGTTTTTACTTTATAAATAAGATAATTTTTCTTTCTCCTTAGCATTTACATCCTATAAAAATTTAAAACTTATCATATTTCATCTCAGGTACTCTTTGCCTAAGTTGCCTATACTTGATCATTGCTTTTTTTTATGTGAGTTAATCTTCCTGTTCTCATTCTCTGGATTTGCTTTAGTTTATGTGCTGCATTGTAGTGTCATGATAAATGAAAACCAGACCTAGTATTCTATCCAGACTAGAACAGAACTACACAGAGAGGGCTATTAAGACAGGGCTGAGTGATGCACAGCTTGTGCGCAAGCAGCCTGAAATTTTGCTGTGCTTCATTGTGATTGTGTCACGTTACATATGCATGTTTAATTTTCTGTTCACTGTTCCCCCTTAACAATATGTAAGACAGTGACATAAGGCTATTCAGCTGGTTTACACTCTTGCTGAGGACTCTTTGAATGATAGTAGTGATGTCGTTAGAAAAAAATCTGAAATCTGAATTGGGCTACATTACCCAGAAATTAAAATTTTATTTTATTTTCATTTTAAGCTGTTATATTATGAGAGATCTGATGTTTAGCAAAATGTTTGCCTTTTGCAGCTAACAGTTTCACTTAATAAAACTGGATTTTGCCTTGCAAAGTTTGAAGAAAGCCCACTGAACTTTAGTTACCAAAAAGAATGGAAGCTTTTCGAGTTGGAAAATAATTCTAATGCTCCAATGGACATGGCTAATTCAAAGAGTATTTGTTAAAGATTAAAAGTTAAAGATTAAAATCAGAATTATACATAGGCTTGGTAAGGAGTTAATGCTGGTCTCTCCTGGAACATCATCAGCTGTACATTGTTGCTCACAGAAGTGAAACTTGTGGTACTCGACGCCTACATAAGCTCTTCAGAAGCGCAATTTATCAGGAGAAAATGCTTCATAAATATATAAGTATAAATTATTTAAAGTAGAGGACTGTTGTCCCTTTAGATGTGCAAAGTAGGATCTGCCTGTAACAATCTGCAGATAGGAAACCTCCACTATAGTGTAGTATTAGTGTTTCATTGGTAATTCTAAATCAGTCTGGGATAAAAGATGAGAAGGAGCTGAGAAGGAAAATTTTTTCTTTCAGTACTTTTGTGGTGCTGTTCTGTAAAATAGGGATGCTCTAGCAGCATGGTTGATTGCCTTCAAAAGATGTGACAACAAGGGTAAGTGTACTTATTCTACTGCTAAGTTAGTTTTTCTCAACAGTGTGAAAAGCACATGCTACTCATGTTTGCGTGGGACCCATGGCATACAGTAGGATGGGTAGTTTGCATGGAAGTCTAATTCACATTCAGCTGCATTTCATTGCTCTTATTCAAGTTATGGTTGCTCATGAAGCAATTAGTCCTCCTTGTTGCAATATAGACACTGTAAGTAGCAGAAAGCGAAACACAGGCCTTGAGCAATCAGTTCTCCCTTGATTCTTTTCACAGCTTCTCCTACACTGTACCTTGAACACTGTTTCATAGCAGGAGAAATGCCTTCGAGCTGTGTAGTCTCTTCCTCTCAGATAAAGAAGATAGGATCAGCTTGAGACACTGCAGATCAGAAACTTACAGCGCAATGTCAGCTAATTACATAGTGTTTATAAATAATTTTCATATAATGGATACTGTGGAATTCAGATTATTATTGGTTCTCTAATCTGGTTTGAAATTGATAAACCTAACACAGTTTCACAAGCCAAGCATCTTTCCCACAGATTTACAAACTGGGTTTGTGCATAAATTAGGTTTAAACTAAGTTTGACCCTATTAGTACTGGCAGCCCAACCCACATTTAAATGAAAACTGCATGGAGTAGTAGACTAACTACTTTTATGCCAAAGTAATAAAAACTATAATGAGACTCATAGACACACATGTTCCTGTCACAACATATATACATTGTGTCCTAGGCATAGTTTTAATCTACGTCTGACTTTTTTAGTAGTGACAAAGCACCTTTCAGTCATTACTAGAACCATTAATTTAAGTATCAGCATTGTCTGGATGTACCGTTCTGTTACAGTGCCTAGGATGTCCATGCAACCATTGATTTAAGAGACAATATCACTTGCTTCCAAGTTTATGAGGCAATAAACAGCTTCCGCATATTGATGAATGCAGAGGTGTTTGCTCAGCACATTTGCAGGGGACGTTTATTACCCAAGTGCTGTGCTTTAAAAGCAAATGAAATTGTAACTATTCTCACTTTCTTCTGTTGGGGGAAAGGGAGAAAAATACTGTTGTTTTTAATTTGTTCCTCTACTTTCCCTTCTCCTGTGACTCGTAAAAAGGACTGACACAGCCGTGGACATTTCCCTCATCTGTGCAGCCAACGACTACAGTAAATTTTTTGTTGGTGGCTTTGCATGAGGCTGAGTTAGAACAGGGTGCAATTGTCAGAATAGCAGAGAGACATGACTAAGATTATTCCTTCGAGCTTTATTACCCCATTATCCCCTTCCAAAGGATTAAGTTAGCTCATCAGCATAGCCACTTAAAGTTACTAACTCTACAATAATATTCATTGCTCTGCCCATACAATACAAGAATGAAATAATTTTTAATCTGCAGAATTGGATCCTGCAAATGTAAGGGATTAAAAGATGAGCCT
>JAOXXN010000446.1:54653841-54667137 GCA_026770055.1 Myrmophylax atrothorax
GGAGACACATTAACAGTTTCTGAATACACAGTGCACTTACAGTGTGCTGGTAAAAATTGCCTTGAAATTTGGATTTAGTGGAAAGTCTCAGCCTCCAGTTTTCTTGAATTTTCCCAACTATATAAAAAAATTATAATTATACTTACAAAAGTCTGTAAAATAATTATACAATAAATAATATTAACCATGGTATCAAACTGTAATTTTGCCTTTAAATACAATATTTATTCTTGTCCCCAGAAAACATATAGTATTTTCATGGGAACTGAGGGCAAACACCTGACATATAAAATATTTCAGAATTTGTTAATTACTAAAGGAGAAATGTAATTAGCAATAACAATTCTTCGCATCAGTTTATAGTCAGTCGTTCTCAATTAAATTTGCCATCTATCATTTTCCTGGAGGAGACACTGAAATGTCTCAGATCTCAGCAGGCTAAATTCGGTATGTAAAAAAGCTCCATAAAAGGTTGTCACAGAGCAAGCATGGGCTCTGTTTAAACTGAGTAATAGTTACAGTAATAGCTATAGTAATGTTCAGATTTTGCAGTTTGCAGTGGAATAAGTTTCTTAAAGATCATGTGCAAGGGTTCTACTTCAGCCTCTGCCAGTGATAAATTAGACTTGAAGATGGAGTGCAAAAGGAATGTAACTTCACCTGTGTGCATCTCTGTCCCTTACCCTCTGTGCTGGTGGACACTTGTCTCTACATGTAATTAGCTTCCTGCACTGCTGATAGCCTGTGTTGGAAGAACTCACTATTTATATGTTGCCATCAGTCTGAAGGGTAAGAATTCCTTTTTACTGCAGGAAAAGCAACTTTACAGTGAATGAAGAAGTAAAGTAAACCACGGTAGCCTATGGGCCATGCTATTCTACAAAGGCATAGAATAGTTAAACCCTCTGCAGCTTTGATAAATGTGGAGAAGGTGTCTTTAATCCTATCTTATCTGTAAGGTTTGTCCATTTAACAGAGTCACAGCTACATTCAGGAATGTAATCTAGAAATGCATTTAATCCAGAACCATATCTAATAATTTTGTTCATATATGGGGCACTTTTCAGGATATTACAGATTAAATTACATATCTGTTACTCCCCTTAGTTCAGCATCCTAAAGCATTACTTTGTGACACATGTGGAGCAGGAAGGCAACATCTTCCTCCAGATGACACCCAAGACATTTAGTAATGTGCAGTTATTAAAACATATGAGTTTGATTGTACAGTATGGTCGAAGATAACTATAGATGGAGTCTGAATTGGGGTACTACGATATACACCATTTATGGATGACTTTGTAATTATTTTAAGTTAAATATACCTTTATTTCCTTTCAAAAATTTTACAGTAACTTTGCAACCATATAAAAAAATCCCGTTGTTGCAATAATATAAAAAATCATTGTTGGAATCATACACTGTTTGTGCCTGTTGCCCCTGTCCTGTGACTGAGCTCCCCTGAAAAGAGTCTTGTCCCATCATCTTGACATCCATCCCTGACATATTTGTGTACATTGGTAAGATACCCTCTCAGTTGTCTCTTCTCCAGAATGAACAGGCCCAGCTCCCTCAGTCTTTCCTAAGAAGATTGATGCTCGACACTCCTGATCATCTTCATAATCTCCACTAGACCCACTCCAGGAGCTCCCTGTCTCACATGTGCTGAGGAGCCCAGAACTGGGCACAGCATTCCAGAAGTGGCCTCACTAGGGCTGAGTAGAGGGGCAGGATCACCTCCCTCGACCTGCTGGCAATGACCTTTCTCCTGTGACCCAGGATACCGCTGGTCTTCTTGGCCACAAGGACACACTGCTGGCTCATGGACAACTTGTTGTCCACCAGGACCCCCACGTCCTTCTCCACTGAGCTGCTTTCCAGCAGCTCAGCCCCCAGCCTGTACTGGTGCAGGGGGTTATTCCTTCCCAGGTGCAGGACCCTGCATTGGCCTTTGTTGAATTTCGAAGTGTTCCATTCTGACCATCCCTTCAACCTGTCGAGACACTTTGAGTGGCCACAGAGCCCTCTGGGGTACTGGCCACCCCTCCCAGCGAACCTGCTGATCAGGCACTCTGTCTCTTCATTCAAGTCACTGATGGAGAAATGAAACAATACCGGATGGACACTAGTCAGTATCTGTGTAGGCAGTATGTCTGCTTGCAAACAGTCCAAGGGGAATTTTATCCCAAAGTTCCTCTTCTTTAATAGAATCTCCATTTTGGATCCCACATAACCTCCTCCTCCTCCTTTGCCTCTGATTTGGGGCATTCTATTTGAAAGTACAGATTATTCATGAATATGGACTACTTGAAGATTTCCCAAGGAACAGAATTTTAAAGATACCAGTTATCAGAAGCATGGTATGTGGAAGAAAATATGGGTAATTTGCTCGATCGCTCGATCTCTCTATCAGTGTTCTTCAAGCCTAGGAATCCAATACTCAGCTCTCTTGGTCAGGTTGTAATTTCAGATATTACTGGACAGCTATCTGAATGTCTTTGCATGTTTACGTGGCCTATCCCCACATGCTGACAGGTTCACACCTGTAAATCTGATTAGCAGACAAGGTTTGACTTGATTAGTCAAGTGCAAAGCTCAATGCAGTCAGACGTTTGGAATTCAAGATTTCCTGGAGCTCTGTTAATAGTTTTGAGACCTGAGCAGAGTGCAAATGAAGCAACAGGAGATGCACATTCTTGCAGAGGGTGTTTCATTTCTTCATGCACAGGGGATACTGAATCAGGATCTGTTTGGAAGTGACATGTCCCTCCCTTGCTAAATGCCTTCGGACAGACAGTGGTTGCCATCAGAGCTTTTCTTAAGCTTTTTCAAATGGAAAGTAGCAAGTTTGTGTAATATTAAACAGCAAATTCTGGTTTCCTACTGACTACTGTCTGTGCATTTGATAACCTCTAAATGTTCATTTGACAATCTCTAAAGGTCTTCAGGCTGCTTTCAGGTTATTCCTGTACATGAGAAAGAAGGACTATATTCTCCCTCCAGCCATTCAGAAGGCTTACCTATTTGCAGTCTCTGAGATCAACCTCTTGTTTTCTTACTGCTCCTCCATTCCTGTGAACCCCATTTCTCCTCAAATTAATGTCAATGCAAAACCCTCTTTCTCTTCTAACACTGCATTGGTGGAGGTGGAGCATTTCTGATACCACAAATTATGAGTGCTCTGTGAAATCAGTTTCAGAGCAATGATTAGCTACATATGTTTAAAAATGTATTTATGTTTCCAAATGTCTCCTTGCATATTATTAAGGCTTGTGAACCAAAATGATGAGCTCTGTAACTATAACGAGACCAGAGAAGACGCTCACATCAATATAGGTCCAGATTAGTCTTAATCAGTGTGGGAAAAAGTCATGGAAGTGTTGTCCTCTACTATTTATACCTACCTGCTGTAAGCATGGTATTTTACTATCCAGTAATGAGACATGGACCCTTACCCCTTGATTCTGTGGGTCCTGGAACATGAGAGGAATTCACACTGCACTGAAGTAACTGCAGTATTGCAAACCCCTAACACTGACACAGTTTGTAAGCAGCAAAGTAAGATTTATTTTCTTGCAGTTCACTCTATAACACTAGCAATAAGTAGTCTCTACTCTCTCTCAATAAGTAGTCTCAATGAGTAAGCTCTGCCCTCTGATACCACACCTGAATATCTGTATTCAGACTCTTGGAATACTGTCCTAAATCAGGTCAAAACACAGTACAAGAGAACAGGACATTATGACAGGGCAAAGTAATGGTGGAAGAAAAAAATCAATAAATACAAAGAAAGGCTGAAAATTGCTTTGAGGTGAGTAGAGTTATTCCCACAGAAAGACTGCATTGATTTAATTTCTGACATGCTTTGTTTTCAAGACTTGTAATGAAGTGTACTATTCCTGTTTGTTCTGAAGCATTGTCAGGACAAAGTCATGAATAAGCAAGAATGGAAATAAAACATTTTACTGTCTCCATGCCATCTGTGAAAGGCAGGAATCACCTACAGGCACTAAACCATGAGCTGGATAAAGACAGTGGGCAGGAGGCTGGAGTAGAACAGAGTTCAGAGAGCAGCAACCGAGGGGAGAATGGGCGACTTGCAGGAAGGCGATAGACACGGTGCTTTAATGATCATTGACCTTGCACTAAACAGCACAGGAAAAAGGCAGTGCTCCAGAGATTTAACATGAGCAAAATCAAAAGGACCAACACTACACAGATTTCTCTCTCATACACACGTGATTTTCCTATTCATTTCTCCCTAGCCATATTAGCTGTGTCTCTTCTCCAGTATCATGTATCTACTCTCCCCTTCCCCCAGACAGCAGTTCCAAAAACTCAGAGGCCTTTGAAACCTGCAGGGTAACATTCATACTTAAACCAATATTTTCTTTAATACAAGAGGACTACTTATCAATCGAAATTCATAACTGTGGAGAAGACATTAAAAAAATTCCAAACTCTAAAATTACAACACTATATTTAAACTGAGAGAGTCCATGTAATAGCTGGCTTCTATTTCATGCTTATGTGGATGCTCAAATGACTATCAGAAGACTTTTCCCTGTACCATTTGCTTTATCGCAAAGCAGCCACTGGGAAACTTAGTGAAGATTTCAGTGAATTTGCATTAAGACCAATGTTAGTTACTCTATCATTTTGCACAGCACAAGGCAATTTCAGAAGTTGTTTATTTCCAGAGCAAAGTACTCCTTGCTCATGGACTCTTTCAAAATGAAGCTCATGTTCTCACAAGAAGGCAGTCTCGGGTATTGACTGCTCTCTGTTACTCACTTTCACATGTTCTGCCTTCTTTCTCACATCTTGCAAGACACGTGTGAAGGCACTGTGGTTTATAAGGGTGATGCACCTGGTGCCTGCAGTCAGAGAACATAAAAGCAAGTGATGTACCACTGCTGGAGAGCATGAATGGGTGCATAGTGCCACAATCTCTCTCCTCATCTCTTACCCCACACATTGGGTAAGCGCTTGGTGGATGGAAGGATCAACATTCTGAGGAAGAGTGAGTGTTGTATGGTGCTCCATAAATACATGTGATGTGGTGATAGACTGAGGTTGTGTTTTTTAGGAACTGGAATATTCCATCTTCTCAGATCGAAATACTGGCACATACTCATTGCTGCTTCCACTTCCCACTTTGACGAATCCGGTGCCCCTTTCATTACTCATCTTTCTCTTTCTACAGGTGATGCAGAAACTCCTCTCATCCAGGCCTCCTCCCTCTCTGTTGCCTGGATCCCTGTGTCCCCTTCAGAAAAACCCTTCTGATGACATACAGCTGCAGGTTGTACAGTGCACACACACACACAGATTCTGTGGGAAGGCAAGAGGCAACCTGCTGTGGCAACCACTAGCAAATACTTACAGGAATCATTAGGATGGTATTTAACACAGTGTTGTATGTACATTCAATATACTCACTGGAAATAAAGAGGGGGGAGCAAATCACAACTGCTTTGCAAAAGGAATGCAGGGTCTCCAAAGATGAGAATTTCTATCTCAGGAAGCAGGCAATGCGAATGTTATTTAAATGTTACTGGGGAAGGCAGGTGGGAGTGAATTTTTCTCTTGTAACATGTCTGGTCACCAAGGTTGGCAGTGTGTGTCAGCAGGCTGATCTGGAAGGGTCACCACCGTTCTGCTGCTGCTGCTGCAGCATTTTGTATGACAATTTGGGCCATCTGATTCAGGCAGAATCAGCCAAGCTAGTGTAACCCATTGAAACATGCAGCGTGAGCTCCCCTGGCTTATTTTACAGGAAGAGCTCCGACACAAACAGCCGCCCAGCACTGCTGCAGGGAAGGGGCAGCAACAGGCAATTGGGAGGTAGTGAGGGCTTAAATCAGAGCTGTATGAAACACGAACATCTGCGGTTCGGTCATTTGTCAGTACAGTTGGTGTTTGTCAACGTGGTCAACGAGGTCATTTGTCAAAACAAGACTCCGCTGAGTTCCCAGATGCCTCATTCTTTCACGTTAACTTCCCTAACACAAGCGCAGGAATAAAAAGAATGTTCTTGTCATTACAAGAATAAATTCATTAAAAAATCCAAAACAATTACAAGGAAGCATTTACTTCTCCACAGACAACATCTCTCCATTATTTTTGCCAGCAATTTGGAAAACTAATTAAAAAAATGGATTATTGTACTCAAGGTTTTAAACTAATCAGTAATGCTAACATGCTATGCATTTGCTATTTCCTATAAACACTATTTTTAAAATGCTTTCTAAATTGACACTTTTAAATAAAAATTATTTTCTTGCTCTTTTTAGTTATCACAGGTCATTGGGCTTGAGTTGCTGAGGAAGTTTAATAGCCCAGAGTCTATTTTTCCACTAGTTTGATCAAATTAGGCTTAGACAGCAGTGACTAGAGAGTGTTCGCATTACAGAGTGACTTGACTCCTTTTCTCCAGGAGAAATGTCTCTGATCCCATGATATTGATGTACAAATGCGTGTTCATTGACCAACAGAGAATCCCATTAACTCAAATAGGGCTTTAAGCAGGCATGTGCCTTACTCACAAGAGTCAAGATCTTTATGACTGAAACCTAGTCCCTGAATAACAAGAGTTTGCATCTCATAACCTCGTTCTTCCTCCATGCCTCAGTTCCATGTTGTCATGCTGCCAACAGCGTCAGAAAATTTAGAAAAAATAAAGATGCAAGAGTTGGCTTTTAATCCATAGACCAACTCCTCACCACTCTGGCTGAAATATGCTTATTGGTAAACCCTGAAACATTTATGATGTAAACCTGTTTTGTTGATAAATGCTGGGACTAGATCCCCAGGAAGGGAAAATTTTAATGAGGTATTTTAGGGACCAAATACGTTGTGGTTTAGAGCCATTGACCTTCCAAGGGGTTGAGCACCTACAATATGTCTCCAGGTGAGCTTTCTGAAGCAGAAGCCCACTAACCTGACAGCCAGGCCTGAATACCCTGCCTCAGGCTGTTTTTCACAAACAGTACATACACACACACTCTGCTCATAACATCTGTCTCCTCCACTTGCCTGAGAATGACAAATCAAATAAGGGAGAGAGCTCCTCAGTCAAGCTATGAAATATGAATAGTTCTTCTGTGAGTTGAACTTTGAAGCTTAAATAACACAGTGGTAAAAGTCTTGGAAAATGAAAGATGTACAGTTTTAATTTAGTCCTACCCCAAAAACTCAGTTAAAACATTTAAACATCTTTCTTTACTTTAACTAGAATCTTCAATGGACCAAAAGTGCCTCTGGGGAATCAGCTAAGAGTTCTGCAAGATCTGAAGAAGATTCGGGGGGAGGAGACCATGGGGGGAATTATCTGCACTTCAAAGAGTTTCCTTCAATATCACTGTTTCAGATGAAGATTTACAAAATGTTTATTATTTATACATTTAGTTATTTAAACAAATGTAATGTATTACTCAGATGAGAACAAAAACAGTTTGAAAACTTAATTTTTATGCTTAAGAAGAATAAAGCCTATTGGACTGAAGTTCCCTTTGACGTTCCTTTCTCTTTTTAAAGAGACTTTTTGCAAACCAAAGACAAAAATAATGTCAAAATATCACCTCTGTTTTGAGTTTCAAAGGATTTTCCCCCCTCCATTTTAGTATTATTTTGTATGGCAAGTATTAAATGAAGGCTCTGTAAGACAGAAGTAATAAGCCAGCACCAAGTATTCCACACCAAGTACTGCTTTCCACGCTTGATAAAACCACTCTAAATAAAGTCTGCAAAGAGAATAGAAACAGCAATCAAAAAAAAAAAAAAGCAAAAACCCCATACTGACATAACTTTGCTGTTTCATTATGTTGCATCATTTGAAATGAACTTCATAAAATAGGAAACTACTTTCTAAAGCCAGGGTATCTAGAGGCATTCAGTGGCTGTTACTTGTGGGCAGAAGGATGGCACAAAAATGCCAGGCAATTTTTCTTAAGTTTTTGTGTGATACAAAAATTCAAGAAGCCCTTTAAGCATATGATGAGCTTTAAAGATATGCCTAAGTTCCACTTAATGTTATATGATTTTATTATGTGCTTGACACTGTCCTGAAGTGGCTTTAAAGTCTGCAACAAACTATTATAATGTAACCTTTTTGATCTTCATAATTTCCAGGCCTCATTCTGTACCTTCAAATAATTTTTATTTCTTTAGAATCACAGATTTTTCTGAGGAAGAAGTTGCATTCAAATTAATCAGGCTAAAAAAAAAAAAAAAGGATCAGTAAGCATCTCTCCCATGTCCCCGGCACCTTTGTGGGACAGGTCCAGGAAAAGCATGTAGACCATTGCTCTCACTCCATCAGTTTTCCATACTATCCTGTGCAGCCAGAGCTCCTGCCTGACAGCCCTAGGTCCTTTGGGAGCCTTTCCTTCTGTCAGTGCCTGCACCCAGTGCAGTCTCCCTGCTGTGCTGGGCCATCCCTGCTGGCCAGGAGAGCATCCCCTCAGCTGACCCTGCTCACCCCTGAGTGCTCTGCTGCTTTGCCCCCGTGAGCCTCACCTGCTGCAGGTGCTCAGGCTGTGGGCAGGGCACAGCCTTAGGGCAGCATGGGGGCAAAGCAGCTTCCAGCAGCTTCCAGGCCAGTGTGGGAGGTGGGGAGCAGGAGTTTCTGTGCAACCTTCCACTGTGAAGGTGAGTTCCTCTGGCTCACCTAAAAGGCAGCAGCAAATCAGAAGTGTTGTAATGGCATGTTGCATATTTTAGCATAGCTTTAGTAGAATCAGAGGTGTTGATTGATTTTAAGGCCATGTGAATGTTGTTAGCAAGACTGAAATATATGGCAGGCCAGGACTGAGTTAATGTGCCAGTAAGACAAAGAGTCTTTGCCAGCAGGGAAATGTAAAGCTCTGAATTCCCTAAGGCTGGAACCAGGTGAAGCAAGGAATGGCTGGTTACCTACTGTTATGCTGGTGTGACTTACACAATTCACACAGCTCATGAGAAACTCCTAAAAAAAAGGGGATGCCTTGGCAATAATGTCCTTAGTTCTACTGAGAGTTTTGTAAGGATTGTTTGCCTTTTTTGTGCTTGAAGTAATATTTGTCATTGCTTAGGGAGTACCAGAGGCAGTGGTGTTTAGCAAGCGCCTCCAGTATGCTGTCCTTTCTCTCCCCTTGTTATTCCTGTCCCTGCTGACACCTAGTCAACACACTTTGTGATTAAAGTTTGTGTTTTCTCTATTGGGGACTGAACTTTCACTGCAGTTGAGATTTGCAAAAAAGTTGCTGCTTTCAAAATATTTTTACTAGGAGAAACATTCAAAGCAAACCACTTGAGTTTACTGTTTTGTTTTGATGATATCTAACACCTTTGAAATAGCTAGTTTTGACAGAACATTGTAGGTTATTATTCTGGTTAAGTTCACATCATTTAGCATTATATTGAATATCAGTTAATATTGTGTTATAGAGAAGTTACCTGTTCAGCACTGAAGCAATGTGCTTTTTCTTACCAGTGTTGCAAAATCACAAATCACCTTGCAATCTGTGTCTTAATGAAACCGACTCCTGTACCTTCACACAAAACTTCAAAAACTTGAAAATATTCTGTGGAGTCTGGGAAATAAAATTAGAACCATAGAACACTCACTTCAAGTTACGAAAATCTGTCACTGAAATTTCTGTTCTGGAAACTCAGTGTAGTTATTTCCACAAATGTCAAAATACTGCAACATTTTATTTGTTACTATATAGCTAATGGAGGAATGGGTTATTACTTATTTGATTATTTTCAAAACAGCACAGAAATTCTAAAAGGATTCTTCAAAAACTGTGAGGATATAACACCCTGCATTTTTAGCTTTCACTTATCTACAGCTGATAAAGCTGATACCAACACTAGTAAACACCACTGCCTACAAACTAATTAGAAAATGAAAATTTATGCTTAGATGATTGTTCTGCTTGCATTTTTCATAATTGACTATAGAAAGATCATTGTTTGATCTTGAGTACTGCATAATAAATGTTATCAGTTATTTTTCCTTTATCAGCCAGAGAATTTTGGAACAGAAGATATTTTTTAACTTCTTTTTCCATTAAAATGAAGAGTTTAATATATCACTGTGCCACTGAAAGGGTCTTAAAATACTACATATTACTAGATACTTATAAACATAAGGCAAGGATTGCAATTTTTAATAGTTTAAGGATGATAAAGTGGTTCTTTCAGTGAATGACTACTACTCATATTTCTTTCAATATGAGCTAATTTTTTAATTTTTTTTAAATTAGGACAAGCTGATCTCGCATGTGCTAAAGTTTGACATGGTATGTTAATTTCTAGGTTACCAAAAACTGATGGCAAAAGCTTTGGTGGTAAAAGAGCTCTCATACAAACACATCCTAGTGAAAGGAAAAAAAATCATATGTGCATATATCTGCTTTTATACCCACTTTCCCAGCCTACAAGAAAGATGGAGAGAGGCTTTTTATGGGGCTATGTAGTGACAGGACCGGGGGAATGGCTTTAAACTGCAAGAGAACAGGTCTTGCCTCAGGGTGTACAGGGGAGCCCACAGAGGAGGAGGAGGAGGAGGAGGACTGCTCCTGCCTCGTCCACAGCAGCGCTTCCCCTGTGTCAATAGGCTGGGATGGATTGCGGGAACCTGCTAAATATTGACTCTGCTAAGGCTTGGAGTTAAAGTTAATTTAAGTAGTATGTGTAAAGAGTTTTATGAATTGATTTCAAATGACAAAGAAGTATTGAAAAAGCATTAAACCTAAGTGCCATTTTAAACAATAAATTTAAGCTTATGGTAATTGAATTATGTATTTGCACCTGAAAGGGTAGGCAGGGGAGAAACACACCCTGTGCTGCTGAAAACAGGGGCTCCCTTGGAAGTAAAAAACCAAAATGCTGTCCTGGGTGCAGAGGGGCTGTGTGTGGGGTGGCAGCTCAGGTACCCCAGGTTCTCCCACACAAGCATAAGAGGCTGCTGCCGAGGGGATGGAAGAGTTCTGGAAGGTGGCAGAAGGGCAGCCCCTCATGGGAGCTGTGGCAGGTGAAGGGAGGCCAAGCTGCCTGGGCTGCTTCCTGCCCAGCTGGTTGTGTGTGTAAGAGAGAGACTAGCTGGACACCAGGGGCAGGTGTGTCATGGGAGGAGGGGTGGAGAGTGACCAGCAGGTCAAGGGACGTGATTATCCTTATCTATGCCACTCTGGTGAGGCCCTGCCTCAAGTACTGCATCCAGCACGGGAACAGCAAGGACCTATTGGAGTGAGTGCAGAGGAAGGACACAGATACGACTGGGGGCTGGAGCACCTCTCCTGTGACAAAAGGTTTAGAGAGTTGGTGCTGTTCAGCCTGGAGAAGAGAAGGCTCTGGGGAGACCTTACAGAAGCCTTCTCATACCTAAAAGGTACTGGAGACTGGTGCAAGAAAGCTGGAGAGGGACTTTTTACAAGGGTGTGCATAGGATAGGGGGGAATGGCTTTAAACTGAGAGAGAGAGAGCAGGTTTAGATTAGACATTAGGAAGAAATTATTCTCTGGGAAGGTAGTGAAGCACTGGAACACGTTGCCCAGAGAAGCTCTGGGTGCCCCATCTCTGGAAATCTTCAAGGCCAGGTTGGCTGGGGCTTTGAGCAACCTGGCCTAGAGGAAGGTGTCCTTGCCCATGGTTAGGGGGTTGGAACTGGATGATCCAAAAGGAGCTCTTGGGATAGTCCCACAGAGAATGGGGGTCATTGTACCAGACTGGGAGGGGTTATGAGTGTTTCTCTCCATGTATCTGTGTCATCTCCCAGTAGACTCACTACTAGATAATTAAAAATTGAAAGTTGGGAACAACCTTCCCTCAAAACCCCACAACCACTTTCTATCCCAAGGTAAAGGAGTGCTGCTAATAGAGAGGAAATGTCAAATTCATACAAATTAGGGGATTTTTGGCTTCCTTCTATGCCTGTTCAGATGGCAAGTCTGCCTGAAACTACCTGTGTGGCCTTTGGATGATTAATGGATTGATTGCCTGCTGGTTGTCCCCTGCCCAAGACAAAAGGGAAATGAGAAGCCTTTCTTGTGTTCCTGTAGTAGAATGTATAGTTTCACAAACACCAGGTCCAGACACTAAAAACTAAGCAAACAGTGCAGATTAGAATTCCTATTGGAGGAATTTAATAGTTGTTAAATGTCCTTGGATAATGATTTATCAGTATAGTTTGTAGTGCCCTCTCAGCATGAGCATCACTCCAGCAGGACATCCTTTGCCTGTACCTGCGGCAAGAAGCTGTGCAGTCAGGCTGAAGGTCTAG
This sequence comes from Myrmophylax atrothorax, assembly GCA_026770055.1. Taxonomy (NCBI): domain Eukaryota; kingdom Metazoa; phylum Chordata; class Aves; order Passeriformes; family Thamnophilidae; genus Myrmophylax; species Myrmophylax atrothorax. The sequence goes on from JAOXXN010000446.1 coordinate 54,666,113, forward strand.
TGGATGCCTGTTCTCTCTTACACTAGGTTTTGAGATGCTCTGAGAGGTAAATCAAATCTACTGGCTCCTGCAGAATTTGCAGCCAGCAACAAATCCTTGTCCATAGTGTAATAGCTGAATAACTCTGTGAGTGTATGGTCACAGCATCTGTCAAAATGTTCTGGGAGGGAAAACAAACACACCAAACACCTGAATGCATTAAGTGCTTAACCCGTGTTGCCTGGAGTAGGTTAGAAGCAGCACCCTAGCAGGAGCGCTACTGTGTTTGCAGACAGCCAGTGACTTCTAGGAGGTGCAGTCCAGGAATGGTAATCTCCTTGGCTAAGGCCATAGCCAGAAGAATGTACATGGCTGCAGCTGAGGATAAAGCAAGCTGATGAAATCAGTTTGCCTCCTGCTTAAAAGAAGGTGTTTGATGGATATGGTCTGTACATATACATTATATACTGGTATATTTTCTTCCTTATACCATACATAAGGAACAAAATACATCTCAGCTGGTGGCTCACTAATCAGTGTTTTGGTTCTGTGAGTTGCCTTTCCTAGACAAGAAATGCATGTGTGGAAGGTTGGCCTATTCTAGGCAGATAAAAATGCATGAGACCCTTGAGGTACTGAATGAGCTGACATTATAGAGACCATAACGTTATTGTCACAGCGTACATTGGTCATACATCTGAGTGCTTTTGAGCAGGCAACTTTATTGATATTTAAAGAAAACTCTCTTTACTCAAAAGACCTTATGTAATAGAAAAGCTGAGGCAGTTACAGTAGCTGACTGGAAAGTTGATTATTTATCCTTACTGTAAGTAACATGCCCATCTTTTGAAGGTGTAGAATGTCAAGTGTGTAACTTGAAGCTTTTTTCTTTCTTTACCTCTCTGTGGCAGATCTCAACCACCTCCACACTATTAAGGCAGCAAGTCCATTGTGGTCACTTTTCCCTGCAGGATAAGAACTTTGGGACATGCTACCGTCTCAAGAACTAGGGACACAAGCCAGCACAATGAAGAAATCCCTCAGTA
>JAOXXN010000446.1:54689217-54701522 GCA_026770055.1 Myrmophylax atrothorax
GGCTTGAAAGGTCCTTCTTTTTTATGAACTGTCATGTAAGCATTTTACAGTGCCTGACTATCTCCATTCAGCAACCAATTAACAAAACTTTATAAATTACTGTTAGAAGGAAACAAGCAGTATGGGCTTTTCTTCTGTATGTGAAAGAGAGAGTAGTTTATAATTGACTCAGAATCCTAGAACACTCATCATCTTGACAGGCAGAGCTTGTTTTTAACTGAAGAACACCTTTTTTATATGTGTTTCATTTATATCTGTAACACATGTTCCTCTATCTGAAAATCAGTCTCAGTAGCAAGCGCATATGTAAAATCCACATTTGTGTAGACCACATTGTTCTTGTCCTCAGCTTTCCGAGGCATGTTTGGATTATGCTCACATAGTAATGAGGTTCAAAAAGAAGTTTAAGAAAAGCTCTCTGACAGCATTAATACAATAACATGAACATTTGCAACAATTAATGCTACAGTTAGTTATTTGAAGGCTTTAGTGCTATAATAAAACAAATCCCTGTAATAATAAAAACCCTCATCATATTCACAAAAAATGAGCCCTATGTATATATGACCCGTGAATGAGCCAGGATCATTCTCCTGCCCTTAGGCTTTAAACACAATTCTAGATTCTTCTAAAAAACTTCAAAGCATTTCTGAGTTAAGCCACACATTGTCATATACCATCTTACTGTAACAGAAATGTGTAAGTAAACATCTTAGTGTGCCCATATACTTACTTTGAATTCTGATACTGCCTAACCCTGCATATTTCACTTATGATGGGCTATTGAGTAGCAATTAAGTTCTTCCCTACCGTACCTGAGCAAGAGCTTAATTCATATCCCAAGTAAACCTTAAGAAAAGAAGGAAAAAAATCTTTTCCATATTTATGGGCTGCTGGAATACAGAATCTTTATTATGAGTAACATGTTTTATAAAATCTTATATAAAGAAAAGTTTAAAAGCAAAAAGGAAAATATCCAACTGAAAAGCTACATGTCAAATTTCTGTCTTCTGGGTGGTGGTTACAGGGTTGGTTATTTTTCCTCAGACTCTTTCTAAATGACTGGTTATAAAGAAGTGAAAATATGGAAGGCAAATGCTATCATGAGAAGTGCAAGGTTTCTGGTACTCTTTGTTAATATATTTTGCCCTTGATCTCCACTGGGTCGGGACACTTCCACAGAATAGAGACTGCAAGTGTTTCAATCTCCAGATTAAGACACCATCTACCAAGAAGAGTCTCTGATTTCATATTTCATAATAAATTTTACATTTGCTAAGCTGCACTCTGAAATAGAAACTGTATTTTCAAAGTGCTTCATAAGCTTCAGTACTAAACAAAGAACTAAGCAGGAAGACAAACAACAGTGTTCTTTTAGGAAAGGTAATCTCTGTTTACATGATTGCAGTTTCTTGAGGTTGGTCCAGGAAAAAACCTATGTATACATAGTTACTGAATTTCTCATCTCACATCCACATCTAAGCAACACTTCCCTTTCAAGTATCATAACAGAGTTGTAAGAATATGCTTTTAACAATAGAAAATGCATAAAAAATTAAATACAACTGACATCCTGGTCAGTGAGGTGAAGTCCTACAAACCTTCCCATAGTTCACTCAACAGTAAGTGTTATTCTCTGCTACATGGAATTATAGTACTGGCATGGCTTTTTCCTTGCAAAGCCTGCAAGGCAGCAAGAACTGCTTTCAGGAATACCCTTATTTACCAGAAAAGAAATATGCAGCTAAAAAAAGATATAAAATCTCTCTCCTGCCAGGAATTTTTTCCCTTCAGGAAAAAAAAAAAAAGAAAGAAAAGAAAAGAAGAATGCAGCCTCTTGAAATGCCATTAATATGAAGCCTGACATGCTCTCTAGGATATCCCTACCTTTTGCCAGAAGCTACAAATGTATACTCTAAAGTAAACAATGGAAAGGTTACTGAAGGTTAAGTACATTCACATACTTCAGAGCGAACAGCCAGACACCACGCTGGGTAGATAATTTACACAGCATGAACCTGGTGCCCCTGTTGGCCCGGCTGGGGGCTGGGGGCTACTGCAGGGCCCCCCCGGGGCAGGCAGGAATGCAGGCACGGGGCACCTCTGCCCGTGCCCCCATCCACCCCTCCCAAGCCCCACCATCAGTTGGGATTCCCTGGCTGGCCTGTGACACGCTCCATGACATCACCTGCCTGCTAATAATAGCCCTTCAGTGAGCCACCCGCCAGCAGGGACGGGTGGGTTTGGTTACAGATGCACTCGGTGAATGGCTGTGTGGCGCTGCCGTGCCTCCCCGCATCCCCCTCCCCAAGGCTTGCTTCTCTGCTGCCAAGGAAACGCACCGAACACACTCCTGGCGCCTTCTCGCTCCCTCTTTCCAGCACAAGCACATGATTTTTCCAGCTTTGCTGTAATGAAATCCCTGCTGACATCAGGGCCAGCTGCTGAGTGTTACTCACAAGCATCCTCAGCTGTACCGCTGGCCATCCTGTTCACTCAGTATAGGATGAACTCCGAGCCGGTGACTTTGAGAGTCGTGCACACACACACACACACAGCTGCAAACTGCAGGTAGGAATTTAGAGTGCCAGGGGACAGCAATAGAAAACAACTTCTTCATGCTGACCCTCTTCTGGAACCGGGTCTCCAGGATCCATTAGTGTAATGGCCCCAGAATTCTTCTGAGTTTAGAACTTGCCACATAATTTGTGTGTATTTTGGTCAAAAAGTATCAAACACACACAACAGGAAGAGCATTTTATCTTTGCACCCACTTCTGGAGAGCACTGGAACACTAGAAGGGTGCTTATGAAGACCTACAATGCCTCTTTCCCTATAAGGGATTTTCTGTACAGCCAAAGAGTCATCAGCAGTTGACATGGACTTTGGCACAGACTCAATGACCAGGACTTAAGGCCAACAGGGGTCCTCTAATAGTTAACCTGTCATTAGGCATCTGCTGCTGGTCTTCATTACTGATGGCATTATCTGACCCAGACAGACACTAAGGCCTCAGCCTACCACAAGCACGTTGCCAACTCACACAGCCTCAGAGCAGTGCAAGGGATACTTAAATACATGCAGGCCCCCATCTCTCCTCAGGAGCTTTATGAAAGAACAGAAGAGGCTCTGACAGTGATGTGAAGCCAGAACATGTATTAAAAAGGGTACCTAATCCTAACCCCCACACCTTGAGTACTGTGCAAATCTCTGCTGATCAAGGCCAACCAGTCACTTTGCTGCTCTACTCTCACTCCTTTTTTTCAACTTCTTGTAAGTGCCAACACCATCATGAATTGCACTAGCATTACATTATTCATGCCTTTACTTACCATTTACCTTATTATGTTGTAAAAAATAGAAGTGATGGGAGAATTCCAAATACGCTACAAGCAAATGGACTAAGACATGGACTCACAGACCACTGTCTTGAAGTCCTATAAATTTGACTCACACATCGCATCCTTTCCTTGATTGTGTTCTTCTAAATGAACCTCCTTGCCATGGTTGCTGCACTGTGTTTCCCAGCATTCCCTCCATGACTGCGTTCTAAAGGCTGTCTGTGAGGCAGTCACATAACCACTCCTTGGATGTGAGACATCTGCAAGAACTGATTTGCTCTAAGCTGGACTTCAGCTTGTTCCCACCTTGTGTAACATCTACCTGGCAACTACAACAACATTGGAACTAAATTCTTCTCTGTACCAGAAAGCCTGCTAGTCCCAATGTATTCTTATGAGCAATTAAAAGATTTAATTTTAAAAATTTTGTGAATATCAGTTGATCTTCCAGCTTGCAAGACTTGTTTCATAGCATCAGCTAGTTAGAATAGGACAAAATACAACACCCTCCTCTCTGAGACGAGTCTCTCTGCTATTCTATTAGAATTAACTTCAGCCCTAATACTGTAACTAGTTCTCTACAAATGGATTTGGCTTCAAAGTGGCTTTGCCTACATTGAGCGAACTGCTCAAGAGAGGCTAATGGTTAAAGCAAGGACCTTTGGAGGCTACTTTTTCTTGTTGTATTGGGCTCTTGCTCCCTCTGAATGCCAAAGAGTAACAGATTATCTAAAGTACATCTACAGCTCTGCTTCTTTTGTGCAGTTAAAATGTTAATGTTGGTATATACTACAGGAAAAGGAACAAGAAAAGAAGCTGACTATTAAAGAAAACAGGCTTGTACTCTCTGAGGCATCTATACCTCAGCGGGATTTCATGTACTAAAGCTGATACACACTGGGAAAGCCTTTCTCTGTACAGAAGTGCAGTCCCATTCAGTGACACGAGCTCTTTTCTCTACAACAAAACAAACCTTGAGATCCTTGCTTGCTTCCCCCTCTTCTAGTCTCTATGTCCTGCTGTGTTTTTATTTTAGAAAAATAGTTTCAGTTCTCCTCACAGACAGCTTGCTTGGATGTTATGATAAATTTAAACTTGGACTTTGGCATTTCCATCTGTAGCATCAAAATGCAAAAGGGCCCTGTAAAAGTGGTACATCTGACACTTGTATTCCTTTGTTTCATGTTTAAATATTTAAATAACAATTCTTCACCTGAAAATCCAGCCAATTTATGGTGATCATCCCCAAATCAACTACCGAGAGCAGTGTTAGAGAGAGAAGGGTAAGGGAGAAAAGCAAAGCAAAATACTCTTTCATTTTTAGAAAGAGATTAATTTCCTCTTCGCTGCCCTTAACAAGTCTAACAGTTTCAGCTTCCCCTACCAGCCTTGTCAGAATGTGATGGGCACTTCCAACATCTTTTATTTTTTGCAGCTGTGCACATTCAGGACACTCCATTCATTTTAGACAGATGTACATTTGTACTATGGGCTTCACGTCTAGTAACAAGTGCTTTTCTCTGTCTTCTAAACCTGCACTGCAAAGTAACCTAGTCATCCTCTATTAAACAATCGCCACTGGCGTACCTGACAAACCTAGGTTTTAATAAGGTAGAGGAAATGTTTAAGTTATTACACAGAGATGTACTTAGAAAGGTTTTAACTAAACACTCCCTCAAATCCTTACACTGAATAAATCAGGCTGAGAAAGATTTAAGCCTTATCACTGTTGTCTTTTTCTGTACTGACAAAGCCCTACTGTAAGAAATGCTCTTGGAAAGGCCTGAACTTTATTATATCATTATAAAGGTCTTTGCAATTTTCTAATATCCACAATAGGATACTGAAGTCATGCAACGGCAAACTGTCTGCAGAGGTTGCTGGGTCCCTGACTTTTCACTTCCCATTTTCAGCCACTGAACTGCACTAGCAGAAATTAAGTGACTTACTATTTTCCTAAAACTGCCTTCTAATACAGAAAACCGGTGCAAACATTCCAGGAATTACAGTCTCTTGGCAGTAAGAGATGGTGGTCTGCCTAGTAGTAACTGTGATGTTAGTTCACAAATTTTTTCAAATTATTTTGTTGGTCAGAAAAACTAATAACCAAAGGAATAACTCAAAATAATCAAAGGAATTTTTTGATGTTCCATGGGTAGTCCAGAAGTCAGCATCAGAAATTAATACTATGACTCTTCTCAGGTACTTAAAATGTTTCTACTCAAGAACCATCCTGCCTTGAATATCAACCGAATATCTAATCTTGAGAATCTAAAGGTAAATGAATTTAGAAACAGTGGTTTCAAACACCACACCATACGTGCAAAAAAACCCCATCCAAAATAAAGTAATTCCAGTTCCAATTTTTCAGATGAGAAGATAAAGACAGTGATGCTAACGACTTATCTGACACACAGGATTAGCAACAAAAGAACAGAGAGTGTGCCTCCAAACTACGACGTCTGGCAGTGGGGATACAGCATACTCTCAGCTCTCCATCTGCCACACATTCAACATGAGCTGTATCAGAGCAACCATCTGAGACCCACTGATCAGTACAGCATCTGCCATCCTGACTCCAACTGAAGCCTTAGTGACCAACAGTTGTGTTGAAAATGCAGCTTCAGAGTCACAGCAAGGAAAGTGCAAGTACCAGAGTCTGAGCTTTAGACACATGGATGCTCCTTTCTGGCTGCCTCCTGTCTCACAGTGCAAGCACATCCGTGCAGAACACTATTCTTTTTAGTATGCCAATGTAACTCTGAATATTAAGGGTACACTGGCACACACACCTTTGTATGTTGGAGTGAGCAAGGACAAACCAGACACGTGACTGTGGATGGCCCTTCAGAGTTAAATCTGACTTGACTCAGCTCCAACTTTGAGAACAAGATGCCAGCAACAGATTGATCCTTACTGTTTGTCCAGCATTAGTAAGACACGCTTCTAAATATATAAAGTGTAACCTAGTATCTTCCTGCATTCAAAAAATGGTTGTGTAAGAGGCTGCAGTTTATCTAACTTACCAGGAGATGGCGGCTGAATCTTAGGTTGTTTCTTGGTATCTCCAGTGCTGAAGACTTCTGGAGGGGGCTCCTCCCCTCGCTCAATCTTGCACTCAAAGGCAAACAGGTACTGAATGTATTGTTTTTTCAGGGAGCTGGCTGCGCTGCTCGAAGTGCCAACATTCAAGCTGGTTGCCAGCTCACGCCACTTCTTGTTTTTATTAACCTAGCAAAGTAAAGAGCAGAATCATTCGTTTGCAGTAAAGTGTTTTGTTTAAGTCAGGAAACTAAAAAAAGGGAGGGGGGAAGGCACTTAATGTCTTGGTTTACTTTTTTTATTTTCCTCTTTTAACTAATGCTCATTACTCCCACATGCAGTAATGCACAGACAGCATTTACAGTTATAAAACCATTAAGGAACCTGCTGATGGCAACATAAAAAAGCTTTGCTTGTGGAGCCTTCTGCATGGTGCATCCTTTAAATGTCTTATGCCCTTCCAGGGCCTATACTCTTCAGTTAACAATCCATTTCCAAGCAAATTCCTGCCCATTCTCTCCTTCCCTGACACCCACCCCCACCCACCCCATTCTAATTAAAAAGCAACTTCTAAAGCCTAATTTAGAAAGCAGTAACAGTGTTGTTCTAATATTTAAATGTTTGAGCATTGATATGAAAAATAACTTTTTCTCCCAAATAGCCACCAGCTGTCAAAGAGTTCAGTCTGTAATTCCTGGTTCAAGTCCTTCCACTTTAGTGTGTATTGCAGGGGCAGATCGATGATCCTCTGGCTAGATGAGAGGCAGAGTGAAGCCAGGCCCCTTAATTAATTAAGGCAGACTTCAAACACACACGGCTAGTTCAGCAACACTCTGTATTACAATGCAGCCTGCACAACTCCACTGCGAGTCTTGTTTGCAGTGTAAGGCCGAGAATATTGAAAGACTCTGCTCATGAGTTCCTCAAACGCAGCTGATCTGTAATAACAGTGAAGTTCATTTGTCATCCTGGGTGATGCCACTGGCTCACTCAGCTGTACCACTCATAGCAGCCAGTGTTTTTGCTGTAATACCTTATGCCCCCAAGTTCATTCAACCAGTTATGCAATTGCTAGGTATGATCCAAGAAGTGCAGTCAGCACCAAAATAAATGGTCTTTGAACATCTGAGAATCTCAGCTTTTGTTGGGGAACAATCTTGATTCCATGATGTCAGCTACTTGCCCTGTGGCCTGAGATTTTAATGACTCCAATTAAACTTGTATAGCTAAAAAGGTTATCATTAGCCATACTGTTCCTTAGCCTTTGTGCCAGCAAAGGAAACATTCCTTACGTCTCTCCATAACACTGTAACTGCTGCCAGTCAGCAAAGATTTTTTTGAAGATGGCATTAATAGCAAGCAGGTGGGCATGGCTATGCAGAGTGTTTTTATTTCTCTGGTACACCCTGCAAGAACCCAGGAGTTAAAGGAGACCAAATTTTCATAAACTGCCCCTGTTGAGGCTTGAAATCCAGTTACACAGCTCTTTGTGCCTACTGGCTTACAGCTAAGTGGTGCGTAATGAACACATTGCATAATGCAAACAGAAACGTTCATGCCTAAATGCCCAGTATATTGGCATTTAAAAGAAGACTGCCAACAGCTGGTCTGTTCATGTTTGGACCCCATCAACTGCAACTATTCAGACAGAGAATATGCACTGCTGCTGCACAGCTTCACTCCCTGTCACTCCCTGGGCAGAATCATGAGATGGGGAGTGTAGCAGTTGGAGCAACAGCTTTTTAGGAGGCTATCACACAGATGCATTTAAATAAAACCCATCAAGCAAAGCTCTGCACCTCTCAGTAGCTCTAAACAGACAAATACAGCAAACATTCATGTGGTCACACCAGAAAAAACAGAAGCCTTTATTTTAAGTGTAAATTTTTACCAATCCTGAAGCACATGCATTTATAACTCAGGCTCTTTCAAAAATCCATCTAAGTGAATAGCATTTATTCTTCGGGAAATCATAATGTCTCTCACTGAAAATCAACACCGAATGTCCCAAAATAAAATAAATTTCCATAATAAGCAATCATGAATGACTCTAGAATATCCCATCTGCCCCCCATCTTGCTCACTTTTTGATGCTAAGAGTCATACTACAGGCACAATCAAGCTGTATGAGGCAGAGCAGCTGCATGACACGATTTACCTGTAATAAAGTTTCTGAGCTAAAAGTAATCAGATCTGTATGATGCTGGGGGGCATGAGCTGATCACTAAAAATGTCAGGATAGTATCTCTTACCCATATACAGCACTTAACAACTGGCAAGGTGAATTGTATTAGGTTTCTCTGCCTTCCTTTAATAACAGGAATACCTAAAATCCCTGGATTTGAAGGGCCAGTGATCTAATTCAATAGTAAAATCCTATGCTGTAAGGTGTACTATTAAAAATAGCTTGGAAAATGGTACTAATTGATGTTGGACATTCCTCTCTCAAACCAATCAGATAGATTATTAAAATGTGTTCTCTTTCTGGGGTTTTAATTAGCTTGCTATATTTTTGAGTTCAGATTTTGTAATTACTGTAAAATTGGATCTATTTTAGAAATACATGTTTTATATTAAATATTGCACACACATATTTATCTACATAGCTATGTTTAAGGCCTCATTTTGCAAGGCACTGAATATCCACAAATGTTCCTAAATCCACAGAAATAATGGATCTCCGCACTTCACTACAGTTTCTAGCATGTAGCCAGAGTGATCCTCTAGATGCAAGGGATGCTTTGTAAAAAGCATCATGCAAGGACAGGCGACTTTGAATGCTGAACCTAAGACTTCAAATACTGACCATCTTGTCTTGCTTTCCCTTTTGATGGTGCTAGACAATGAAACATTTAATTTTGCTCTGTGGTGGTCAGTCTTACAGAACTCAAGAGTAATTTTCAAATGTCCCTTTGCAAAACTTCCAGTTAACGGGTGAGAACATAAACCAAGGCTTTTCTCTCCTATCTGTGACTTTATTATTCTCAGCTCTTCCTGCTTTCATTTTCTTTCAACTCATTAAAAATAAGTCACCTTTTCCTTGTAATCATTATTTTTGCAAGCCAACCCAAAATATCCTGTAAGCATTTTCCAAACAGTCTGTGTCTAAGAAACAAACGTACTATATAGAGACACTCAGAGATGAAAGGCTTGGGATGCAGGATTTTGTTTTAAGAATATAACTGCTGCTTCTCTGGAGAGATGAACTGAATTGTCCTAGAGGCTGCACTCCTATCTGGAAAAGATGGATTTAAAAATCTCCTTTCCTTTTAGCTCTATCATCTGCTTCTTACTCGTAACTTTGATCCAGTGGCCTTTTCCTCTCCTCTTACCACCATTACTAGATTCCCCTGAACAGGCAACGATTTCATCTGTCTATAGCAATGGTCAATCTTGATCCAAACTCTAAAGTTTTAGGGCCATTAAGCAGCCCAAAATGAACTTCAGACAGACATTAAAGCATGAAACTATTTTCTTCAACAATATTGTCAGGGCTGAAAATATAATGGTGTAACCACCATGAAACACTTTAGAAAAAAAAGGTGCATTGCCTTTTCGAAAGGTTCACTTTCAAACACTTCTTACCTGTGCTAAACCTCCAATCTCTTTGACACAGACATAGAGCCTGAACAAGTCCAAGGGCTTCTTTCCCACAGCTGGCAGACTGGCCACAGGTGTGCCCCTCTCCTCCATGAACGTCAGGTACCGATCTACCCACATCTTTCGCTCCGGCTCATTTCCTAGCTCATAGACTTTAGTGATCTTCTCACCAGTTGTGGTAGAGGAACTTGATTTCTGAATCGCAAGAAGAAAAGAAAGAGTTGGGGGAAGGGTGGGAGGGGAAGGGAAAAGAAAGTAAGAAACTCACAACACTGAAAAAGAGATCAGATGTCAAACAAACTAAAGCTATCACACAACAGTCAGGAATGAAGGCTACTAGTTCAGGCACAAACAGCACATTCTGTTCATATATGGAAAAGTCAGCTTTTTAAATAAAGGGCCCAAACTCCCCATTTTCATACTTCTTTCACTGATCTTAACTTTGGATCCCAGAAGGCAAGTTTCTGATGTTGCCTCATGTAATTTTCAGAAGAGGTAGCTCTCACATAGTGTTTCTCATCCACTTACCTCAAAGTGCTTTGCAAGCAACCATTCTGGTAAAATTAAGAACAAATTTGTCCCATGGAAGTTTAGAAAATCTTAAAAACAAACCAAACCAATCCTCTCTGCCCTCAAATAGGGGCTTGAAAATGTGAAAGTCATCCTCTAGAGCAGGAATTGCACAAAAATAGCCTAAAGAGTGAATTGTGGCAAAGTAGTATGTGGAGGAGTAGTACTCTCCAGAGTATCAAACGGTTACACTTTACTACCTCTTCACACCACTGCTGGCCAAACCCAAGGTGAACAGGGGTGCCTACAGTACAAGGAGACTGGTGGCAATACTCTGCGAACTGCCAATTAGATGCCTGATCCAATAAGGCTTACGAGAGGCTACTACTCTCCTCCCTTGACAGGGGACAGAAGACACCCATCCCACTTCTCGTACCTTGCAAAGGGAATGTGTACTATGACCTGTGGAAAACCAAGGATGGAGAGCAATCAGAGCTGAACCACTAACAGGAAAGGCAAAAGAGATGGCAAGAGCAGAATTCTGACTCCATTGCAGAAAGGTAGAAGAGAACCTGTTTTCCTGCTGCTCTTTGGGTTGTACAGCTAATGAAAGCTCGTATTATGTTTGATTCTCTTTTTATTTTTTTACATTTTTTTATGTGGAGACAGCAGAAAGCACTGAGGCTGCTACACAAGCTACAAATTTTCACCCTGTCTTTTCTGTGCAGTATAACCCTGTGAGTTGGGCTCTCTGCCATGTGTGGACAGCCCCTGTTGCACACCCTGCCCGAGCTGCTTCTGATCCAACAGCAGAGAGGGGCTGCTGTACTCTGGGAAGACCCTCCCACTCGCAGAAGGTAAGTGATTTGCCCAGCAGTGGAAGATGCGAGTAGTTCAGAATCAAACACAAGGGAAAAAGACTGACATAAAGGTTTGGGAAAGGAGCCAAATATGTGAAGGGAAACATATCCTTTATGTCTGTATAGTAAAATCCTAAACTTTGTTGTTGATTGCAGTAGACACTTCTTTAAACTCATGTAGTCAATCACTCTTTTCCTCCTTTGCCTTTTCCTTACTTTGAACAGAAGACAGCACTATTCTCAAGTAAACAGAAACTCATTCCTAGTCCAACATCCCTAAAGAAGACCCTAGCTGTAACTCACAGATGCTACAGAACTAACCACTTCGTCCATGTCCCCAGACAGCAGTGGTGAGGCCTGGCACTCAACACCATGCAAGGAGGATTCAGTGGGGTAGAAAACCCCTGCCAATGATTTTAAAAGCATTGCCACCATTCATCTTGCATGTTAGCCTGGAAAATATGACAGTCTCTCTATCTCCTTCCAGCCATGGGCTGAAACTTGGCAAGACTGGAGGAGTCATGAGAAAAGAAACATGAAGCCAAGGGGGGTGACCTAGTAGTTCCATGAGCCATTGCTGTTCTTTCCAGTGAATGGATATTCATTTTAATTAAATAGATAGCCTCCCGTAAAGTTTTCTGCCTTGCTGACACTGTAACTTCTTCACAGCAGTCCTCCCTACAAACAGATACGATTACCTCTCTTACTTAAAAATGAGGTGCACTCCTGAATTTACTTGAGCCAGACTCATTGCATTACAACTCCTACTGAAATCAGAGTCAAGGCTGAATTTGTTTTACTAATATTAAGTGGCTGGCAGGAAAATACTTTGACATGAGTCCTGCAGATTATGCAGTCAAAGCATAAACTGATTCTGTAATGACAACCTGTTTACTCAAAGCATCACTTGCTATGTATCTGGATGTTTAAGAAAATCAGTTTAACTCAGATC
>JAOXXN010000446.1:54710911-54726403 GCA_026770055.1 Myrmophylax atrothorax
ATATAACAAGCTAAGTGTTATATCTATTTTTAATGTTATTTTAAAGAGCATCCTTTTAATTCCTTTAGTACAAATAATTTTTCCTAGAAGTTCATGTTTTATGTAAAATATTACAATGTTAAAAATTCACTGGGAATAATAATACTCAGACAAAGGAAGGTTTCAGTAGGATAGAGGTAGTGAAATTAGGAAAGGATCCTTGTGGCAGTAAGGAGATTAATGCCTTTTTACTGGTTTTTTTTCAGCTTCAGAGGTAGCAGAGATTGTGAATGCCAGTTTCTGTGCAAGAACAATATGGAAACCTTTGAGATCCAAACTCCATATTGCTTCATTTTAAAGATAACTTTCACTAACCTTAACAAGGCTCACAGCATGAAAGTGTTTCATTTATGTTGGGGTTTGTAAGTTTCCTGTTTATTAAATGTATTTTTAAAGCTGGAATTCGAAAATGTGGGAAAAGATCTAAAATACATATGGGAAATGTGAACTTGCACAATAAAAGGACAGTGGAGGTTATACAATTTTTCTAAATGGCAGTTTGTTCCATAAATGTGAAGGGATTCTGGCACTTTTTTCCCAAAGCCTTAGTTATTGTTATGGATGGGATACTCTATCAGAAGAATCTGTCTTCTTTGATCTCATAATTTCTGTGTTCCTAAACTGCTCTACATCAGCAGAAGCTGGTGATCTGCTGTTTGATCCACAGTCACTGCTGAAGTACCAGAATGCGTAACTGCAGCACGATTTTCCTTTCAATTGTGACATTAACTTAAAAAAAAACAAAGCAAAAAGAAAAAAAAATCAAGTGGTAATAAGGAATTATAAATCCTTCCATAAATGGGTGGCAAGACCAGTGTTAGACATAGCTGTGCTGAAGCTCCAACACCATATAAAAACAATTCCATCAGTATCAGCAATCTTCCTCTATTTTAGAGTAAGTGCATTTGATTAAAACGAATATAAACAGAACCCACCTTCTTCCCTCATAACAGACAGCAAAACTGCACTCTCCAAAACCCAACCAACCAAGAAACTAACTTGGTCCCTAACTGAAACCACAATTGTTTGTGCTCAGTGTATATGAGCAAGTTAACTGATGTCCACACTCAACTCCATCAGCAGCCACTCGGGTACGTTTGGGTTTGGCCCTACACATGGACTGAACACTGGGTTATCTGACAGATGTGTGACTTGACACTAGTGGGGTGAGGAGGAAGGGGAAGCTCTAGAGCCAGATAGCTGAACTGGTCTGCCTGTCACAGAAAGTGCTGTTTTCAAGCCTGTAAGTAGGAATCACCTGTAAGTTTTCCACCTCATCAAATGCAGCACCAGAGCTGCCCCTAAAGTGCTCTCCCAGCTCAAGGCATTATCATTTTAAGAACTGTATTTACACCTGTCTTAAGCTCAGACTTTCAATTCTTTTACCCAAGCAGAAGGATGAGTCAGGATGGGGAAATTAAGTATTCACACTGCATTTGCCCTCCACAGTGTATCCACACCTAATCTTCTCTTTGTGGTGTTGTGTGTGCCTGTCTCCTCCCCAGCCCTGGCTGGGAGGATCCGGGAGGCCGGATCCATAAAGCATTCCGGATGCGCGCCTTCTCACAGACTAAACGAGCTGCCCTGAACTCCTTTAGTTCATCTCATACTTACTTTCCATTGGGTAATCTTTGAATTAATAAAACTGGAACAAAAGAAAGCCTCACAAATGCACTGGCAGAAAAAACCTTGATAAATGTTTAAATTATTAAAAATCCAATATTTCAGAATGCATAACACAATAAAAAGAGTATGACTACCCCATACAAAAGACTGCTAGGATAAATGGTCTTGCATTGAACAGATTTCCACTGTATGAAATAACGAATGGCTGAATTATCTGAACAAAAAAAGCCTCTGTGAATCTTCCTTTAAACTGGTTATTCCTTAGGAATACATAAATCTTCTTAGGCAGGGCACTCTGCCATCTGTTTGCTGTTGGTTATTTTTGCAGCTCTGGGGGCCAACGGAAAAGGGGAAAAAATTACTTCTGCTAATAGCAAAACAAAATTTATAGCACAGTTTCAATGCTCAGAAGTAATTTTATTTCAGCAAGCCAGACAAAACACATAACTACACAAACAAAACATAATATTACCTGGGACAGCTCTGGTGGGGGAAAAGCAAGCTATTATCTAATGGTCTTTTCAATAGCTTGTCCCTCTTCATCCAGACGGTGCATTGTGCTGCCTGGACTAACCAATGGCTTCCAAAAAAACCTTTTTTTCCCTTGTTTTTTTTTCCCCCTTTTCTCTCTCTCAGTATTTTTTTTTAAGGCTTGCTGATTAGAAGCTTCCTTTCTGTTTTTATTGCTGACCAAAACAGTAACATAGTATTCTTGAAATACAAGACACTGAAGTGCCTCAGGAGCTCCTATGTAAAGGAAAGAAACTCTCCAGACATACTAGCCACTACCATCTCACAATGGCCATTTTCCTCCCAGGAAGCAGAAACACATAAAATTGACAGAGAGGAAAGACAGGGAAAGAGTCAAAGGATGAAGAAATTAAATAGGCTAAGAGGAATAGAGAAAAGGATACCAAAAAACAGGCTCTTGGTAAGACACAATTTAGGTGGTAAGGCATTTCTGAGGAAATAGACAAAAGGAGAAACAAAACCAACTAAGAAAAAACATATTACCTTAGCACAAGCTACTCAGCTTTCAGAAAAACTTTAAAAAACCCAACATTTCAAAAAAGGATAATGTAATCAGTAAAGCCTGCACAGAAACTCCCTGACTGGAATACGTATTTGGGAGGATCCACTTCAGGATCATTGAAACTCCATCTAAACACATCAAAGAATTGATCTTTACTTAAGTATTATTTTGATGGACAATAATTATTAAGAGCTCAATGTTGAATATGGACCATAAAGCACATTTGTGCAGAACTATTCACCTCTCTTCAGAGTCACATGAAAAGCTGCAAGCAACTCTAAACTCTTAAGTCATGATATGAAGGATAAATCCTGGAGATACATTGAATATTCCTTTTTTCCAAAAGGAAGTTATGATTAAATTTTACATACTGGTATTTAAATAGGTCAATGAGGAAAACCCTACAAGAATTTTGGAAACAGTAAATATAGCCTATGTTTTCTGAACAGCATAATTATGTTTAAAGTGCTCAACTTACAGCATCTTCAAGTCAGAGCAGGTGCACAGCTCTTTTTTTAAATGACTACCACATTAAGTATCTAAAGTTGCAACCTGAGGAAGTAAGACACTGAAAAGCAACAGCAACCTCTTAGATGAGGTTATTCTCCTTCCCCCTCTGGCACTCACGTACACACAAATATACACATACTTGCTGGTCAACACCTACATCAAATTGAGTCCGAGTGTTGCTGGAACTGTTCAAAACACTGTACTCATCTACGTGCTGTGCAAAAGGACTTAATGAAAAATGTGTGAGTTACTGTACAAAAAAAATGCAAGTACCTTAGCCTAGTTTTGAAGCACTCCAAACTACCCAACAAGGGTGAATCAAATGATGAAGGATGTTTCTCTGCCACCAGCCCAGGGTCGATACTGTTAGGCAGATTTATGGAGGAAGGTCACTGCTGGAAGGTTACTCACCATTACCTGTTGAACTGTTCACCATGTTTGGTGCCATGCTGTAAGGAGGAGCCTGCGGGTTCATCAGGCCAGAGCTGTTGTTCATGGGCTGAGTGTAGGGGGAGCTGGAGCCCATCATACCACTCTGATTCATGGCAGGGAAGTTGCCTTGCCTAGGAGCAGAAAGCACACACACAACAGTGTATCATTACGGATCCCATTGCTGAAGATGCTGTGGTTTGTCACAGAGCACATCTCCTATTGTTTGCAAATAGCTAAGGAGAAAGCATGCAATTAGTTCATTTCACCTATATAGGGAGCTTTGAATTAGTCTTGAACTAGTTACCATATATCTGAGATAGAAGTGGACTGGAGATTATTCAAGAGAGCTATACACTGTCTGCCACTACCAATCAGCAGAAAACACAACCTATATTATTTACCCTATAGTAGACAGCAACGTGATCCAAAGTCAAAATTAGACCATAGTGTTGGCATAAAAAAATCCAGCAAATTGCCATTTGATCATGTAATAGCAATCCTTACCTGCCATAGCTTAATAAGCAGTGAAATGACCAGAAATAAAATGGATCCCGCAGACTCAGTTTCTGATTTTTGTATCTGATGCTATTGCATTGAACAGTGTTTGTTTGTACATGCCATGTGTGTTCAATCTTTCAAGAAACTACGTACATACGTACATACTACATTCATTGAAACAAGAAACCTCAGCAGAACTATTTTCCTTTCGAAAATGAATCACATATATGTATAATGCTTTTATAACTGAGACTTAAATTTGTCTGAAAAACTGGCCTAAATTAAGCCTGTACATATTTCTCCACATGTTCAGATGTGACGATCTTCAGACTAAATACTTTTTAGGACTAAAGTTTATCTATTCTTGATTTTTAAAAGTATCTAAGTATGCTTGGTACTTGATTTATAAAATTCTACAGATAAATTGAGGCACAAAGAAGAAAATAATCCAATCCAAGTAAGCAGAATAACCCAACATAAT
Source organism: Myrmophylax atrothorax (assembly GCA_026770055.1). Classification (NCBI taxonomy): domain Eukaryota; kingdom Metazoa; phylum Chordata; class Aves; order Passeriformes; family Thamnophilidae; genus Myrmophylax; species Myrmophylax atrothorax. Next base: position 54,715,531 of record JAOXXN010000446.1, read on the forward strand.
GCATGATTCAACTTAAAAAATAACCTTTTATTCTTTCAATCCATCAAACAATTTACCTACGTTTTCTTAGTATAGTTGAAGACTGCATGTATTATGCTGCATGTATTATGATATTTATATGGGTAATGCTTACACATATAAAATCATATATATAAAAAAACCCACACATGCAAAAATAAACTTACTTTTCATAGACTACACAGAAAAATACAAAACTCAGACCTATTTCTTCAGTGCACCCCTGTAAATTTATGCCGTTTTTCCAAATGAAAGAAACAAGAAAGTAACCACCCCTTTACACAGCTTTAGTACCTGCCAGCTTTTATTTCCTTACAAAACCCCAAGCATTTAATTCCATCCTACAGGCAGAGAAAGCTGTGTATCCTGATAGCAAGATGGAAGTTTTGGTATAAATTCTACTTTTAATTATTATACAGTACTCAAACAAAAAAAGACGACCTCTAAACCAAGAACCGAGTAACTTAAAATGGCTTTTTGTCTTCTCCAAACTCATGGCAGATTCTTAATGCAAATGGTAGGAACATATTTCTTTTTCAGGAGGTACAGGAGGAAGACCATTAAAGCACTATTTGGCCTAATTTTTCTTGACACATTGTGAATTTCTTCAAAGGAAAAGAGAACGTGTTATCTAAATAAAGCATCTTTTTCCAAGTCAGTTTTGTCCTTTGCTCTCTGAAGACAAACTTTTCTTCACTCTTGCAAAGAGGCAAATGCTTTCTTTTGATATGAAGGAGACAACTGCCATACAATGTCATTTCCCTGATGAAACTTGCAGTGAGAAGTGGAGGAAAAAGATTTAAAATGCACAGTGGTGTAATGCTCCAAGGGAAAATTACAAAGGGAAAGGAGAAGAGCAGAACCATTTGGCAACAACTTTAAAAGATTTTAGTCACACAACCAAGCTTTTCTTATGTAAATACTGTACCTCAAACATCCCAACTCCCCTTTTTTTAGCTGAAAATTGCTGTATTTCAACAAATGCAGTTAACTGAAAAATTCTTTCTATGGTGGATAAGCACGATCCTTTCTGTTACTGGATAAAGTTACTAGTGAAGATGAAAAAATGTGTAAGTATATTTTTACACTTTAAAATAGAAGTAATAGATTTTGAGAGGTTCTTTTATGAAGTAAGGCTAGGAATCTGGAAAAGGCAAGTCTCTACAGGTATCTATCTCTTCAATGTCCTTCTTTTGCTTTAAAAATACACAGGAGATATGCACCTTGCAGGTAAGCTGAAATTGGTCCTTACCTACCAATATTTCAATACTATTACTTTCTATAGCATGTGTATCTTCTAAGCTGTGGGGTTGTTCGTTGTCTCAAATTGAGGTACAACCTATTTCATGTTACCCACTATGGACATCAATCTCAATTGTAACTCATGAAAGCATGCTGCTGTACAACAGCTTTAAATCAAAAAGCAGGAAACTATTTCCAGTTTAGATGGAGAGTGGAAATTAAATAAAAAGAATATACTAGCTTTGGCCAGGACAGCAAGAAAACAACTGAAGTCTAAAAACATTGCTTCTGTACCCAGAAGGACCTGAACGGCAGAACCTAATTCTGAAATTTCATCTGACAAGGCTGTAACTATCCCTTTCATCCTCCCATGTAATGCTGCACTTGGAACAGACACAGCTCTCCATCTCTAGAACAAGTCCAGCAAAGGAAAAGACTCAGCACCATCCCTGGCAGGACTTTGCCCTTCCCCAGTCCCCTATCAAAGCACTGCCTGCAGCATGTGGGAGCAAATTCAGTAACGCTGAAAAGACATCCTGTAAATGTTACTTTATCCCGAGATTGGGCATGGTGTGCAGCACAGAGCTCCTCCACATACTATTTTGCTCTATGATGGCTTGGAATGGAAAGTTTCTTTAGGGACAAATAATCAGGTATTACTTCAGCCTTTAATTCTCACTCCACAGTGAGCCTCCTTTGAGTAAAGACTGCCGACTGTGACAAATTGTGGTGCATCAGTGCTATAATATGAAGCGGAGTCCATTAAGAACTGAGCTGAGATCACCAAACTCATTTTGATTAACCTCCAGGTCACTAAACACTTATAAATATGTTACACAGCAGCTGCTAAACATATTTATATATGCTTAAGGTCACAGCATCATCTGTTGGTTGTTGGACTTGAGTCAAAAATCTTATGTTTCCCTTCTGTGAGGCTTTTAGTAAAGGCATATACAACATACTATTTAAGAAGCAGATATCTCAAAGCATAGTACCAGGCTCTCTCCTACAGCTCCCAATTCTCTCCTCCATTTTTCTGTGTCACTAAAAAAAAAGAAATCAAGTATTTTAAAAACAGTCTGCTGTACACATAGTGACATCTAATGGCAAAAATTCAGCTGACCAGCTCTGACTACTACAGCTGAACAAATACAGTTAAGTACACAATTTTACAGTATCTGCCACATAAACACTAATGGCTGGTTTGCTTAGGGATGAAACAATTAGAAAGAAATCAGGAATAGAAGCACTTATGTTGAGTATAATGAAAAGATGCCTTTGCAGTGTGATGCATTTACCCTCCAAGGGAACGAAAGAAACCCCACGTTGGGAACAGAAGAAGGGTTTCAGAGGTGGCAACACTTCTGCACACAGGCAACACGTTAGAAAATGTACTGGTCAGAGAAATCCTGCATTGTATATAAACTAGATGACCTGCTCTGGAAATACTGTGATCTCAAATCATGTATTTTTCCCCATTTGGAGGAAAAGGCAGCCAGACCAACACAAATTTAGGATTATGCAATCAATTTAAACACAATAAGCCTACATGTTTCTTTTTTCTGCTCTACTGCTACAAGTAGATTTTCAAGAATTCAGCAAATGGAAGAGATTAAAAGTGGGTAGGGGCGAATCTACTTGCTTCTTGTGGCTTATTTACTCTGTTGACAATTTAGCAATGCACAGCACTTGCATAATTCCAGAGTCAGTTGTTATGCTTGAGGAACGGGGCTGCCACCTCAGGGGACCTACACAGGCTGGAGGGATCTGCTGACAAGAACTTTATGAAAGTCAACAGGGACAAGTGCAAGGTCCTGCACCTGGGAAGAACAAGCCCCCTGCAGTGGTGCCAGCTGGGACTTGACTGGGGAGAAGAAGCTTTGCGGAAAAGTCCCTGGGCATCTTGGCAAACAGAGCTGAGCATGAGCCAGGAGACTGCCCTGGCAGCAAAGAGGGCCAACAATATCCTGAGCTGTGTGCTGAGGTGCAGAGCTGGGAGATGGAAGAAACTGACCATCCTCTCCCTTCTCAGCACTCATTACACTCCATCTAGAGCATCATGTCCAGTCTTAGATCTCCCAGTAAAGAAAAGAGGATGATGAACCAGAGCGAGTTTAGGAGAGGGCCCCTTACATGGTCAGGGCTTGAGCTCTCACCCTGGAGCGGCTGAACCACGACAGGTCAGCCTAGGCCAGAGACAGCTGTCGAGAGGAACCTACAGTAGTGCCCTGGCACCTAAAAGGAGGTCAGGAAGAAGATGAATCTGGGCTTTTCACAGTGGAGTACAGTGGGAGCATGAGACACACCGGGCAAGAGTTGGCACATCAAGTTCAGAGGATGCAAGGAAACCATTTTCCCTGTGATAACCGTCAGAGATTAGATCCAGTGGCCCAGAGGGGTTGGAAAATTGCTGTCCTAGGAGGTTTTGAAGACCCAACAGGATAAACTCTTGCGCTCTAAGCTGATCCTGAGGAGGAGAAGGTTGGACTACAGACCTCCTGAGGTTCCTTCCAGCTTGAATGAGTCTAGTCTGTCAGCCTCACTGTGCTGCTCATAGTCTGGTGTGCTACTGGGTCCAAAATACAACTGATCAAATCCAAAGCACTCTCTTTTAAGAAGGTCCTGTTCTGCTCTTTTGTTTTCCTTCATTTGCAATCTACCGAAAGCTTAATCTGCACTTAATCTTTTCTCTGCAAACAAGTAGCATCAGATCTAATTGTGTCTTCTGAGCTAATGCAGAAGTCTGTGTATTTAAAAAGAGGAGATGACATACAAGATCTGGCCATCGTTAAAAAGCAGAATAAAGAAATTGTAAGAAAGAACAGCACTGACAATAAAAAGGAGCACAGGAGTGATCACAGCTGCCAAGCAGTGTCTCATACTGAGATGTCTTCCTTTAATTTTACCTGAAATCCACAGTAAGTTCATGTGATGGCTACACAGAAGTCACTCTACAAGCCCTTGTTCTTCATACTTGCTGATATGACTAAGCATCTCCTCAATGTTGTCACCTGATGCAAGTTTTTTACTGTCATCTTCTTCCCTTCTTATTGAACAAATAGGAGTTAACTACAAATTTGAGTTCAGAGGTTGGTGTGGTTTAGCTATGGACAATGACAGAAGTCGATTATGCTTCTCAGCAAGAGAAGAAATTAAGACACAACTTCTCATACGGAAACATGTCAAAGTTCAGGTTTTTGCTGTGTGCAGAGGGATCAAGTTCTAGAACTTTCTCTGGATTTCCTAAGAGGCATCTGATGCTTTGCGCTCTCCTTTCAATCCGCAACATTTGAGCAAAGCCCTTCACAGTCAGAAAAAATGATCCAGCTTCTGTAATAAGCCCTGTGATGGCCTGAGCCAGCAGGCAAGTCCAGCATGGAAACAGGTAGGGAACAGAAGAAGGGTTCAGAGGTGACAAGTCCAGAAGAGATGAAGATGAGGAGAGTTTGGGGCAGAAAGACGGAAAGGGAAGGTATAGCAGATGGAAATCAAGAATGAAAAAGGGTTGAGAGGATCCTCACTAGGTGCCAAAGGTTTTTACAGCCAGAAGGATAATGGGTCCTCAGAAGAAGGCAAATGAAACAGAGATGCAGGAGGATGAGCAGGGAGGAACATACAAAATGCTGCTACTCTCAGGGTAAACACAGGTTTAGGTCCCTCCAGCATAGGTGGAGCCTTTCAGCCAGATATGCCAGAAGGAAGGGATACATACAGGGAAGCTTCCAAAGTAGGGTGCTACCAGAGATGTGCCTTCCCACAGCTCCTCAGTTCCTGCACACTGCCACGAGGTAGGGCCAGGCTCTGAGGAAGCCACCCTGGCCAAATGCTGGGTGAGCCCAGTCCAACAGCAAGGCACAGTGGGGCAATGCTGAAGAAGCTACGAGAGCTGGCGTGGGGCACACAGCCCAGGCAGGAAGAGATGGCACTGAGTCACACTGCACATATCCTGGTGGTCACAAACTTGCACCAGCTGTTAGGTGCTTCTGCACTGTGCTTCCTGACATGTGCCATAGCACTCAAGTAATGCAGGGATTTCTCCCAGTTATCCTGCCCTAGGCACCAAACCTGAAAAATCATCCTGTTACTGTGACCTGGCCACCTGAGCAATTGGCTGGTGAAAAAAATATGGCCCACAAGTTTGCCATTTCTGCTCCAGATCTTTAACCTACATCAGTTTTGCAGCGAATGCACTGCAGCACCTCAGGGGAGTAATTTGTTTAAACATTTTAAAAGGAACATTTTTTCTTTTAATGCTGACACACTGCTAAGGTGGCTACTTGATTACAAACTGTGAAAATGACTGAGTTAGGCTGCACTCACAAATCACAGTGTACTGACCAAATTGCCCTGTGCTTATCTGTGCCAGGTCTGCAGCATGACAATATTTCCTGTCTCTTTTAAATGTCAAAGTGTGATTTGGGGGGTTGTTATTTAAACACACTGACCTGCACAATAACCAGAAGTACTTTATTTAAATCTATCTTGAGCTGGGACTAGCCTTAAGCGCTTATAATCTGTCACACTTTGACACCAAATGGGTTATTATAATGAGAGTAATTCAGAAGTGAGACCTGTGAATGCTTTCTCCCTGGAGAATTTACACATAAACATGTGCAAGCAGATACATATGCTCTTTTGTTACGGATTTTCTTTCTTGCTACATTATGGGCTTCCTTGGAGAAATGAAACCATTTCTGTAGTCAAGGGATATGGGAGAACTGAAGGAGGAAGAATGGAACAAGGGAAAATAAACCCCAACACTGCTTACTTTGCTCTGACTGGAAGTTCATCAGCACATCAGCACTGTTAGCAAAGGCCAAGATACATGAAACCTGAATATTGCCTTGAGTAGCTATCAAAATGGCATTGAAGGCAATTCCCATGTGAATAAAACAAACAACTTTAGCATCACTGTATTTGAAGGTGAAGTATTCTCTTCTAGTTAGCTGCTACTCTTAAGTGTACTAACCCGGACTTACATGTCCTCTGTTCATTGGGAAGCTTGCCAACTGCACTAATAAACTTTTAGAAAAGCAACCAAAAAGGCTGGTGATGCGACAGGTGTTAGTTCTGCCACAAGATTTTCCCCCATTTTCAGGTTGGAAGGAAAAAGAAAATTCTGCACCTGTGCATGTGCACATGCATGAAAAGGGGAAGCCAAAGCTCTGAAACACACTGACACTGACAAAGCACTGGGAAACATTAATGAAAAACCATCCAGGTTTGTACCAAGGGGTGTGTGTGTGTGTGTGTGTGTGTATGTGTGTATGTGTGTCTGCTGACATAGGCACACAGAGTCAACAAAAACCTGTTCTTCTCAACAACCAGACCTAAATGGCAGTGCTAAAATGGGAATAATTTTCTAGCATCATAATTATGTCATAGTGCAAATGGCCTTGTAATCCACTGCAGTCTGAGTACACTGCCTGTTTTATTCATCTAGCTGATCTAAAGATTATTGTGTAAGACACTTTTTGAAAGAATAACAGAAACAGTCTTTCTAAATATATTATTTTTCCTTTGATTACACAAATACTTTTGTCTTTAGCATTATCACCTTTACTTAGACTTTGCTAACAAACAATCAAGGACAGACAAGAACCTTAAAAATTAGTTATCCCTACCACACTGATTCAATGCTGAACCACAAAGAAAAGCAGTCACAAAAACTTATTATTTGTTTACAAGCTGCTGTCATCACATTAACCCTTTTTCCAGTGAAAACATCTGCCTGATGGGCTACCTACTTGGTAGTCATTTAAAGCCCAACAAAATACAGAAATGTCACTCCACATCAAACACTGGAAGACCAACATAAGAGGCACATGTAATTCATGAATAATGATGCTAATAACAACGCAACTACCTAACATTTGTACAACTGAATGCATGCTGAAATCAGAATAAATCTCCCTACCCCTTCTTACAGATAAAAAAAACTGAGGAAGAGATCCAAGATAATTAATAGTCTAAAATATGGCCAGAAGAATAATAAGGTAACTTAATACAGTGGGGAAAACACAGCACAAAAAAAAAAAGCCTGCAAAAAAAAAATCCTCAACTTCATTTGATCCTAATGACAGAAAGGTGTGTGACTGAAAAAACATTCATTGACAGTGAAATACTGTAGGGTTTCTTTTATTTTGTTTGTTTGTCTGTTTTTTAGGTTGCAACGATTTGACTTTGTTTTTATAAAGTTCCTTTTGTGTTAATTAAAGTGGTTTTGGTCTGAATTTCAGGGTGACCACAATGTTTGGTCACCAGTCTTTAAACCCATGGGGAATTCCTGAAATGTCTTTATTGCATAGCATTCTTAAAACTGCAGTGACACCTTCATATGTTTATTTGTTTGCTTAAGACCAAACCAAGCTCTTAGTACTCAGCGCAGCCTGTACTGGACAAATACAATTTATCTAATGCTGTGTGATGGAAAACACATAACTACTGAAAAGCAGGCCAAGTCAAATGGCTTGTAATCCCATCGAAGCTCTGCTCCTGGTGACCTCTGCCTATCTTCCTGACAACGTGGGTTTGTACAGCAGCTCTAACAGCAACTTCTTGCACAACTGTCCCCATCAGACATGATATCCGAGCACTGGGGAAACAAATTTCCTAGTTTGAGTGGAGTGTGTGATGGGTGAAAGAGGGCTGCTGTAATCTGTCCAGTGAGCAGGAGCATGCATGAACTGGGTTTTTGGGGAAAAAAGGAAATTTGTCCTGTGTGCCATGATGCAGTCAATCTGAACCAGAATGCCGAGAAGGGTGATTTAGCCTGGTGTGACTCAATATCAAAATCAGAATGACTCATATGACTCTCACTATGCACCTTCTATTTCTGAGCATGTTTATAAATAGCTGTATTAAAAAGTCGGAAGGCCCTATGAACTCTCTCCCAGAAAGACTACTTGAAAGTGGTTAAGAGTCTGTTCCCAGCACATGAACAGCCAGAAGGTCACCAAAGCGTGATGCTAAAAAGGAAATCAAGGACACACTGTGTGTTTCACTGAACCAATTTCCTCTGGGGGGACACTGCCTCGGGAGAGGCTTGACCCCTGAGTTCCCTCTTCTACCTGGGGATGGTGCCTCTCACCCCCTTCCTACCACGTTCAGTCACACCCTCACATGGCTTTTGAGCACCACTGCAACTCCACGGAGCTCGCTGCGCTGGCAACACACTGAAAATCTAATAAAATCCTGATCATTTCAAGCCAGCTCTTCAGTGTGTCTTTTCATAGTAAAATGTCATCTGGCTGACAGCAGCACACTGAAAGCAACTGTGCATGTGCAGCAGCATGGCGAGGAAGGTCTCCAAAGGGATTTCCCAACAGACACACTTTCACTTACCTATCTTTGCCCAATAACCTGGAGCAGTTGTATGTCTATGGATACTATTACCACCACTATTACCATCAGTCTCAGCTCACTCTTTGGCACACCGGACAGTTTCTCAAGAGCAATGTGGTGCATATGTCAGCATGATTTCAGCTGGCTCTTCATCTTTGGCCCAGAAGGTACCTGAAACCTATTGTGACAACTGCAACAGGTACTCAATGTGTTAGTAAGATTGCTAGCCATCATTAAAAAAGTCTTATGGCTGCTATGCTACTATTTAATAAGACTCTTACAAGATTTCTTTTATGTCCAGCTAGAACCAATGCTCCCATGTGAACTCATCAATAAAGTGAAGGGGTCTTCCCACTCATATTTCCCCAGGTAGCATTGCTAAAAAAAATTATTTATTTTTCCTTCAAATACCAGGTTGTAAAACAACCTAAAACCTTAAAACCCCTTCAAAACCTGAAACCCTTCTATCATTTTTTGTCTCCCCCTTTCTGTCACAAAAATCTCAAGCTGTTCAATCACAGTCCTGTACTTGCACAGTGTATGTGCCAAATCACACAGAGTAGTCATAAAATTAGCTTTCTTCATGAGTCCCATTAAAAAGATAGCTATTCTCCTGTTTTGTTTTGCCTTTTTTTCCCCATAAGCAGTTTTGTGATTTAAACTAGTAGATCTTCTGACAGTGTGAAAATTCAGTTTCCTCATCTGAACTGTTTCTTGTCGCCCAAGAAAGATTACTCAGTCTAAGGTCCTCCCTTAAACTTTATAAAATAACAATTAATGAAGTACTGCATTCTTAATGCGCTACAGATCACATTTATAAATACAGAATCTCTATGTAACATCCGAGCCTGAGGGAGAATGTTAATAAACTACACAGAATCCTGTACTGCAATTTTGTCTGAAAATAATTAGTATTTCTACACAGGGCAATGACTCTCCTAAACAACCAAATCAAGCCAAAAATAATCTTGACATAATCAAATTAGAAGTGTCTCTGAGGTGAGGGAAAATTCTCATTCATGACTAACACACTCTTGCTTTCACAATTTAAGAATGGTTACTCTCTGAAGAAGGAAACGAGCAGGACTCGTGAGGTCTGTGGTTAATCTCTAACGGCATGAACAGCATACAGCAGTCTACTTGATTGATGAGTAACCAAAAAAGAAAAAATGCCTCCCCAAATCACTGGTTGCCTGAAAGAGCTCTGCAGCATGGTGACAACCAGGGCTCCAAAATGATGGATTTACCTTTTAGCAAAACAAAATTCCAGATAAAAATATATTTCTCTTCGTCTTCCACAAGAAATGGGTTTGGTTAGCTCAGCATGTAGTTTCTTCTAATCCTTACATGATTTTATCAGCAATTTTGAGCTGATCCATAAAATGCATCTCCATTTAAATAAAATAATCACAAAAGATTTTTAGTTCTCCCCTTACTAAAATAAATAAATAAATGAATGAATAAATAAAAGCTGAGCTGTACTTCCCCCCTCCTAATACACTGTAGGAAAGAAACATACATGGTTTTGCTTTGAAAAGCAAAACATGGGGAAAGGAAACACCCTTTCACAAACAGAAATAATAAAAAAAATCAGTTTGATACAATTTTCTCACCAAGAAGGAAGATACATGCCTCCTTTGGAAGAGAAGCATGTCAATACTGCTTAATAGCTCCCTTAGAAATCACAGTTACAGTAAACATTAGTATTTGAACTTTTAACCCCGCAAATCACAGAGCAACCTGGTGTGGAGAGAAGACATTTGAGCCACTACTGAGCCGCCACTAGCCTCAGCTGGAGCAAGCACGGGAGCTCTTTGGGCTTCACAGAGACACTCTGCAGTGATTTAGGCTAGGAGGCAAGGCCACCTCACCCCGCTGGAACTACACATGGACTTTATTTTGGAAGCCAAATGTAGTTTCATGGGCTGAAACATAGTGCCTCGATATTCAGCTGCACTCATCGAAAGCAAAGTGGTGCTCATTGCAGGGTGACCCGACAGGAACCCTAAAGGAAACCTGGCAATGTTTGGAGGAGTGGAGCAGACCCCTCTGACTAGACAGGTTAGGACTGCAGAACAGTGAATGGCCTGAATTTGAACAGGAGTTACTCCTTCCCTGTGACTGAACGTTAAATAAAAGACCCTGCAGAAAGAGCCTTTCTGCTCAGGGCTTATTTCAAAGGCAACAGATAACATGCGGCACTGGCTCCAATTATGGCTACCAGTCCTATCTTAGCCTAGTTTACTTTGGGGATTTCACAGCTGGCAGC
>JAOXXN010000446.1:54738383-54770740 GCA_026770055.1 Myrmophylax atrothorax
TTCCAAATAAAAGGAAAGCACCAGTCAACTGGAGTTAGGTAATTAATCTTCACACATGGCTATAAGGCATTACTAGCCCCATTTTACAGTTAAGGAAAGCGAAGCAGAGAAATGAATCCACTTGCCTAAGCTGAAAGATGATGCAAAAGGCAGAGCCAAAATTAGAAACTGGGAAATCTTGGCTTGTAGCCCTGTGCTCAGAACACTAAACCAAACGCTACCCAGAGATAAAACAGAAAGGAACACTGTGCAGGGCAGTAAGGATCCCTGCAAACAAACATCAGAACTAGTTCTCAGAAACTCTGGAGACTAAAATAACCCTCCTTGCTAACATGGGCAAGTCATCAAGCCCTTACAGAAATTCCCACCGCTAGCACCAGTCCTTTTTGAGGCTTTTAAATAAGAAAGCAATAGTAGGAAGTGCTGAAATTGAAAAGCTTCTTTATGTACCTCTAAAGAAAATAGTGCCTATTACATATTCCATGGCTTGACTTCAACTTCATTAAACCCCTAAACAGATGCATACTTTATAAAGGTTATCCATTAAAGGCAAAACAATAGGCAAGTTCAAGGTTGTCCAGAGGTAGAAATTGTGTATTCTATTTTTGTTTTACTCCCCCACCGATTCTGTCAAACCAGCAGAATAAAAGGAACTGTCTCTTTCAGTCTGAAGGGTTAGTTAAGATTCACAAACCATATACATTAGAGCTCAATATTCTATTTCTTCAGTAGCCACTGTATTATTATACTTGTTAGAAGACTTTATCCTCACAGTTACCACACAATTTCAGGTTGGCCTTGGGATTTCATCCAAGAAAAAAAGTCCTATTTTGGGATCGGTGTTGACCTTTATTCTACGCTTTCTCAAATGTGGCCTCATCACAGAGATGACATATTTGGGCTCCTAAACAATAGACCTGGCAATGCCACAGACTCATCATTCCCTTGCCTAATTTAAGGTCACTATTTTTATATATAGAAAGGTGCTAATAACAGAAACAACTTCTTCCACAAGGTGCAGCTCCACTTTTGGATGACAGCTTTATTTGTTTAGGATTTCTTTTTTTAGAGAGAGCGTTGTGTGTGTGATTTTTGTAGTTTTTAAGAAATCATCTACCTAATACATGATACATATATATATATAAAATATAAATTATCATATCTATTACCAGCAAGCATTTTACCTTGTGGTCCATACTGGCTCATCTGAGGCCCGTAAGTACCACTTGAATTACTCTGCTGAAAGCTACCAATTCCAGGATGCACTTGGCCTCCAGGTGAGGGGTGTGGTGACATGGAAGGTCCAGTTTGCTGAGGTCCATACTGTGACATTTGGGGGTTCCTCTGTATGCCTGTCATAAAACCTAAAGGGAGAAAAGGGCCAAAGCAAAAATTAATATTCAGGTAACTATTCTTTATTTTTAAGACATCTTTGGCACTAAAATAAACCAACCTTCTTTAGTTATTTTCAGACTAAAAATACCCAGAAAACTGCTGTTCTTCATACAAACGGAAACAAACACATCTCCAAGTCAGCAAAGCTGTTTCAACCACTAAAACCTGCACACAGTGTTTGAAAACACATACTTGTAAAAGAAAGACAGGGCAGTCCTGCTTAGTTACAAATGGTTGTTAGTTTCAAAACTAAAACAATTTTCAGGAAAAAAAAAATAAGGGCAATGATCTGCATTACTTAATTAGTAGTAGGGAAAGGGAATTTGCCTGCTCACTTATGGTGCAAGTATCACATCTTCCAAAATTATATGTTGCTACCAAAATGCCTAACTTCAGCATATAGAAACCCACTGTAAATACTTCTATTGCCCACAAATTCTCTAGGGCTAAAATTTACCTCTATGTGAAGACTAGTCATACCAGTCAGAAATAACAGTCATTTTGTTATGTATTTGTGCTCTAGATCCTTCTTCTAGTCTGGCCCCACTACCCCTCTATTGCATTCTCTCCTTTCTCTCTTTTATAAATATATTAATGAATCCCAATTTAATTTAAGGTTCAAAAGCTGCAGCAAGAGACCTACTGAAATGCTATAAAATTTAGAAGCTTCATATAAAGAAAAAGAACTAAGCCTATTAAATGGGAGATGAAGCAGCTTTTGTGGTGAGATTTTTGAAGTTTTCATGAACTGGGAAAAGTCTTGCAATCTTGCCCATGAAATGTCAATGTAGGGATGCTGGTTTTCTAATGTTTTACACCCTGAAAGGTTTTAGTGCTGCTTTCAGCATTGAAGAGGATGTGCTGACGAGATGGCAAGGGGTTTTTTTTTACTTCTGGAGGAAATCCGCTTTTCTGTTCTGCTTGCATATGAAATGTCATCCTCACATTTCCCTGCAAGGCAAACCAGGCGTATAGCACAGGACAGCGCTCGCTCTGCTGCCGCTGTGCCTGCTGAGGAGGGGACGTGGCCCCGAGGGCCAGCCTGCACCAGCACGGCTGCTCTGCAGCCCCTCCTGCAGCCAGGTCAGGCACTCGTGCTCTGCGGCTGCAGCGAGAGGAAACATCAGTTATAAAAGGTGCCTCCTCCACTCCATTGATTTTAGACATTAGACTCACACAGACACGTGATCAAACTCCTCACTGAAAACATCGAGGTGCAGGTTGTATGGAGTAAAACCATGAGCTGAGATGACCTTGTACCCTCCTTGTGCGCAGCTCTTTCGTGCCATGAACAGCTCGACCTGTATTTGCTAAAACTCTTAACAAGTGCAAGATTTGGCAGAATATGCATCAAGTTTTCCTGATCTTTGTGCAAGCCCCAAGACAAGGAAGTTGATCACACCTGAACTGCAAAGTCTGAACCTGGTACTTGCTCTGGAGGGAGCCAGAACACACACGTTGACACACAACAGGGCAAATAACTGAGTGTGAAATGGCAGCTCAGAAACTGGTCTGTACTGGCTGCAAAACTCCACACTTCTGCAAAGGAAAGTTTGCATGACCTTCTCCCCTCAGCTTTGTTTTGAAACAGACCTCTTGATTTTTGAAACAGTTCCACTTTGCACACAAATCTTATTACAAAGCCTATGCCTTCTGCTGACAGTGCTGTAAGTAATTTAGAAACCTAACACAATCATATGTCTGCAGGAAATAAATGCCTGTGTTCCCGACACACATACACCAGTTACATCATGCTCGTGGGATTCATTTAAATGAAGAAATTCATACTGGTCACACTAAGATTTTTATTACAAAGGTAGTAAAGTTACTCCTGTATCTCATACAGAAGTGAGGTTTTTCTGTTCACTGTGGGCCTTCTAATCTATATGAGCTAACTTTCCAAATACTGTGCCAGTGATTAAGGTTTTTCAGCCCAGTTATTACTGCAGGCAGTAGTTAACACCACAAGGATGGATGACACACTGAAAAGGTACTGGTACAGTAATTTCCAGCAGTGATGCAGAGGGACTGCAGGTTGTTGAAGCTATGGAGAACATGGACTAATGTCTAATGAAAAACATGGAGAATATCAGTTTTAGCCAGCCCCGCTGTTGTCAAAAACGCTTCTGGAGAGACCAGAGTAATAACTGAGGTAAGTGTTTCTACTCAAATGACCTCTTCTTCAGTAGACGTCTCATCCATTTCTGATGCTGTGGAATGGACTGCGCAGCTATGTGTACAGTCATAAATAAAACACACCAGGAGGAGAGTGCTGGCACTTGTGTACATACAGATAAACCTTCCCACTCAATCCTGTTAGTCTTATCTGTATGGCTCCTCTGCACAGTCCCTTGTCCCGACCTTACACATGCTCTGGGCTGTGGCTCAGGGAGTGCTCGTGGGCATTGGTCAAAACCATGCCATGGGCACGTCAGTAATTCAAGACCAGACATAATTGTCTGATACTACTCAAACTCATGTTCTAGCCTTAGTTTACAGAGATGTTGACTAACACAACAGGAAAGGAACAGACTCCTTAACTCCTTTTGACGTGAGGCATGAGTTTCAGCATCCCCATAGGGTGTAAGCTCCTCTCAAATAAGGTTGGCTTTGCTATCTTCTCTTGAAAGAAGATAAAGAATTAAGACAGGTAAAGAATTAAGGAAAAGGAATCCTGAAATTCAGGAAAAATATCTGTTTTATCTTCTGTTACTGTACGTATGGTATGTTGAAGGACAGTATTAAAACAGGACATGATCTAACTTCCTTCTGTAGAGCAGAGGAATAATTTCCGCTACAGATGTGATGTGGAGAAGGTAAGAACAGGTTCTTACTGTGATCTGCATTCCACTACAACACAGAGGAGTCTCTCCCCAACAACCTCCATGAGAGCCCAGTGAACATTCAGAGATCAGTGTGTGAGTTTGAAGTGATTCAAATATTTGCAGAAAGCTCAGATGACTTAGAGAGAAAGGGGTTCCTGGTCAATACATTAACATTCATGCATCATAAGGAGAAAACAACATCAATTCTAGAAATCTTACCAGAAATGAAAGGGAGCAGCTGGCATACATTCATTTTTCCTTATTTACACACATTTTCCCTAGTGTTCAACTTCATTTTATAGCTGATACAAAAAGTAATAAATTTTCTTTCCAGAAAATTAGATCTAAGATAAAGTTTTCTTTTGTAAAGAAGGGAAGTAGGATTACATTAGAGCTGCACTGGAGTAATGGCACTGGAGTGATTCAACAGCCAGACTGCATCTGACATGTCAACCTCTGTGACAACAAGGTGGGTTGTCTTTTAAACAAACTGCTAGGAGACAACTATGAATTAAGACTAAAAATTGCAATGGCAACATTCTCATCAATGAACAAATCTACTCCCTTTTGTTAATGTTAGTGATAAAAAGAGGTGGAGATGATGCTTTACCTGCCATCATAGTAAGAGATCACTTACCAAAACCACACTCTAGTGGGTTTTTGCAAACGAAGCTATTTCAGAAGCAGCTGAATTAAGTGACCCTGGCAGAAGCATTTTCTTCCATTTTAGTTACTTTTTATACTACATTTACACACCTAAAGAATGAGTGCCTTTATTAAAAACCATTTCCATATTGCAGTCATCTTTGCTTCTTTTTTTAGGTCTAAATGAAACGTAGCATGAGATTAAAAGTTATCACAATGTAACAGTAACAAAATATGTTTGTATGTTCAAACAGAACATACATACAATCTTTAAAAATTATCAGGTAGCAGTTTTTCTTCTTTCTTTTTAGTGAAATATAGAGAAAAAATATAAACCCAAGCAATGCTTATGATAGAAGTATTTCTGTTCCTTTGATGAGGGAAAAGACAAAAATGAAGCTACTGTTGTCCTAAGCAGCACTAACATCTGGTAATATGTATCATACAGCTAATACCACTTATGATGCCTTTTGAAAAACATTTAAAAACTTGTCTTTCCCTTCGGAATATGTATACACAAAACAGATAAACAACAGTAAATTACTAAAGCTTCAGGAAATTATGCATCAAGGTTGTCTTAATTACATTTGTACATTGACCAATAGAAAATCATCTGTTTCTTAGAAACAGAAAACACCCACTGAAAAATACCCACTGAATGTGCTGGGTGTTGCTATAAAATCTCAAATGGATTCTTTTGATATTTTAAAATCTTGGCTTGAATACGAAAAGACCAAACAGAAAAGTAGAAGCTCAAATACAAAGGAAGTAACTGCAAAGGAACAAGTTACTGCATATCAGCTGATGGACAGCAACTGTGTACACTTAACCCATGGTCAATAAAGGTCTTTTGATTGAGCCAGGAGCACCACATCGATTTTCAAGAATGAATTAAACCTGAAAACACGTGGAACACTTACTCATTTCAAGCTCATAAAAACTTTGGAGTTTACAGTGATAGCAGAACAGCATTGAATTACACGTCAGATAAATAAAAAAATGAGGAAAAGTACAACATGCAACAGTATATTGTAAAAATTAACTTACCTAAGAAAACAAACATACTGGGCTATGGTTCTTTCTACAAGGGCATGTTTAGTGACAGAGCATGGGGCCAAAACAACGGAGGAACTTTTCTGAGTAAGGAATAAAATGAAGTTCCCCTTGTTCAAGGGCAGAGGCTGAAGAAGGGGCTAGACAGGCTTATTACTCTGAAAATTATGGAATGAGAAAAGCAGAAACAGATTGGATGCATGCACTAATCATTAAATAATTAGAGAAAAATAACATAAAATCCTCACTTATGAATCAGCTCAAAAAAATTAAATATGTGAAGAACTATTTTCCACTACCTCTAAAGGAAAAACTTGTGTGTGTGGGGAATCACAGAAATTTCCAGTGCTTGGTATGTTAGCAAGACACTGGTCAGTACTCTTGAGAAAAAGAGCAAATGTTTGCACACCCATGACACAAGTTTTTGGCAGGCTTTCCCTCCTCAGGCAGCAGTTTGTGTTGTATTCACTCTCTCAGGATTTTCACCACAGAATACAACAGAACTGAGATGGATCTAAAGCAGTGACTCCCAAATCTAGCTCATCTGTGGATAAACAACAGTGAGATAGAAGTGGCAGGGTAAAGCTAAACAAATGCAAAACATTATTCTGTGCAGTGAATGTGATAAAATTTGGCAACCTGTTAGCATGACAGGATGCTCAGGAAGATCAGAGTCAGACTGAAACTCTGCCTAGCCCACCCATTTCAGATGGTAAGCACAGCTCAAGAACGCCTTGGACTGATAAACTATGTCTGGGTCTTTGCCCAGTTAAACACATCCAGAGTCGGCACCCCACAGCACTGCAAGGAAACATCCAACAGAACACAACTCACACATTAATGAAGTGTTTTAGTAATTGAAAGAGTTGGTTATTCTCACACAAGCCCACAAAGCCAGTGATACCAGAACCCTAAATATGCAACCAGGTTGTCTGCCCAGACTGTTGATGGTACTGGAACAAACATCTTCAAATGGTGTGGTCAGACCTAGAGATGGGTGGCTTACAGACTGCAGGAGCTAAGAAAACACTGTTGTGCTATTGCTTATGGGGGGGCCAGAGCTACCTGGCCATAAACTCCTTACTGTCACTGGCAAAGAATGGCATGGTACCTACCCCTAAGGTGCTAATTAAACACTGAAAGGACACAGTGAGAGACATTTAGGTATTACAAAAAATCTAAGTAGACAAAAATGTTATACAAGTCTAAACAAGTAACAGCAATTAAGAAATTGGGGAAGGTTTGACCCATGTACCAGAATACAACCCAAATAAATCAAGTGAAATCATGTGGGTGGCATAAAAAATCTTGGCTTCTAGAGTAAGCAGGCACAAGATTTCTTTCCATTCAAGATACCTCAGATCTTCTTTTGACTTTACAGAAACCAGCCTTACTAAAATATGCTGAGCTAGACTGGTGACAGCACATGTGAAACCTGTGTTTGATACACACAAAGCATCTGGCTTAGCAGTTTACACTACAGGGTGATGGGTTGGTGAGCAGGAGAAGATCAGCCTGCAGTGTCAATCTCATTTAGATGATGCAAATACTAATTCTCAACATTCTTGTCCGGTTAATAGGCAGGTAAAAGAAATAATGAATCAAATAAATAAAACACCTGCACTATGCCAATATAGTACCTTTGGATGCCTCTGGCATGAACCTGTTGGACATGTCCCAAGCAGCACCATCACCAACACGTGCAATATTTAGGTACTGTATATCTCATATGCTCATAGACCTGATACCGAGTGAACACTTAGGCTGACAAGCAACTTCAGCAATTGAAGGGTAGCAGCACAAAAGGAAGCACTGAGATCACCGACACAGCACAAATTCAAAGGCTTATTCTTTAGCCACTAAAACAGTGGCTAATAATATTTTGACAATCAGTTTTTAACTCCTATAAAAACTAAAAAAAAACCATTTTAAATTTCTCATTTCTTTCTCCAATCACATTCTACTTTTTAGAAAAGTTCTGAGGTGTTTTTAGGAGAAAGTTGTCTGTACACCCATGACACAGTTTTTGGCCGACTTTCCTTCCTCCGACAGCCATTTGGGTTGTATTCATTCTCTCTTATGCTTTTAATGAATTATTCTTCTACTTACATATTCTTCTTCTAATGTTTCTCCATTAACCAGGAAAACAAAAAGTCAAGTTTCTACACAGCTCTTCTTTTCAGCCCATATAAAACCTTGGCCACCTTCTCCAAGTCCATCAGGGCACCACCAAAAACACCTGAAGTTCTCTGGACTAGAGGAACAGTGACATGACTTCCCTTTGGTACCTGGAAAATTTATTTTCACGTTGGCATCTGCTAATACCTTCAGTACAACCACCACATTTCTTCACACCTGTTCAACAAAGATGTTTCTTTGCTTATGTGATACAAGCAGTAATGGAAAATATCACCATAGCGAAATCAGGACTCCTGTAAAGATCACTGCAGTCTTTCTCCTTTTCATAGAAAGATCAATGTTAAAGAAAAAGCTCTGGACTGGTTTTATTTTTCTTTAAAATTATGTTCTTATCATGCTTTATTATCTATCTTACAGTCTCCTCACTGTTTATTTGTCTGACTGCTTCTCTTCATAATGTGAATAGCTTTGGGGAAGATGGAAACTAATGACCTAGCTAAGGTTTTAACCCAGACCCCCTAGTGTTTTACCAGCTGTGCTATTAGGTTAACTGGCTGAATCTCCTCTGCTTCTCTCTCTGATATTACAAAACCCAGTCTATGTATAGCATGCAATAATGTTTAAATTTTTCCCACCCCTAAACCTCCCTCTGCTACTGCCTAGCCTTGAAATTCATATAATCTATCATTGATAAATTAGAATCTGGGGAAGGATCAGACAGATTACCCAGATGGTAGCCGGGGAAGAAATAACCAACCTTTCCTAATGTGAACCTTGCATAATGCTCTCTGATGCAAATTTTAAGTGCTGTACTGAGGACAGAGAAGCAAAGACATTTGCGGAGATGTTGATGCACTGACTGAACAGAACAACATTGCTTATCCACCCTGTTATACTTTATTTGTTACCGTAATAGACCTTACACAAGCTGCTTTTACTATGGTGCTTGAAAAATCAGGGCAACGGTGACCTGTAGTACAAAAGCACCCACCCTGCCCTCCAAAATGCCCACGAAGCGAATCCTTAATTTCAGTAGGTAGCTTGGGCTGCTGGGATTAATCTCAGCAGCAACATGAAAAACCTGAGGAGTGTGCCTGCTTTGTACAATCAACATTTGTCCAAGTTTGCCTAATAACATGCATACTTAGGAAAATCCAGAGGACAGCAAAGAAGGAATGGCAGTTTTTAATGTGTAATATGCAAGGCCTGCAGGCTTAATGGTCTGAATTTCAGGTTTCAAATTTACCCTCCCCACAGACTGCTGTTTCCAACGTTCCTTGGATCAACTCAGATCTTCCTTTTCATGAAGTAAATATATTGAACATCACTATATATATTTGTGTGTATATATATAATTTGTGGACCAGACTAAAATCCACATGATGTGTCTTTTCTATCTTGTACACATGTAAAATACATCATAATGTTTTTTCAAAAACACAAAATCAGCATGTTTTCCTCAGTTCCAAAATGCCTTTGTCTCAGTTTTATTTTTACCATGATTTATGATTTGACTGATTTTTCCTTTCCTTGTTTTGCAGCTGTTCCCTGACGAGCTTTTATTCTTCAGCCTTTTGGGATCCTTTGGGATAGAACCAACTATCCAGTGTTAGCTAGTAATAGATACATTATATAGATTCCAACTCACTGTCCTATATATTAACTTAAAACGACAGAAAATGTCTTAGATCAGAGGTCCTTTATCTTTAGAGAGGCTTCATAAGAAGGTTAACTTGGTTTCTGAGGGAGTAGTGTCCTGAAAACAATGGTGCTGTTGAACAGGCAGACCACAAGCAGCTCCTAGTTTATAGGCCACCATGGGAAGCTATCCCAGAGAGAGGGGTCATACCCAGTAACTTCAGCAACATTGACTGTCACTTTGCCAAGTTCTTCATCAGTAACTCCCGTGGCTTATCTTGCTCCCTGAGCCCAGAGGCAGGGAATTTGACAGCTGCCTAATGAAGTCAGTGGAAACTTCTCTATTGAGAAGTCTCTCTGCTGGCAACTATATAACCTCTCTCAGAATAAGTCAATTCTGCTCCCTAATTTCAAAAAGAGAATCCTCAATTTAGTTTAAAAAATGAAATAAAGATTCATCCCCTCGTATAACAAGATTTAACATCAGCAAGAAGAGCGCAATGACCAGCTGCTAGTATACAAAATTTATTTGTTGAGACCTGACTCTGGGTTTTGATTGTACAGATACAATTATCTATTTCTAATCCTACTTCTGCAGTTTTGCTGTCTCCCACTGTGGCTTATCATTCCCTTTCCTGCTTCAGTTCTTCTTGCACATGGCCAGTGCTGCTGTGTATTTAGTGTAGGCCACAACTAACCAGTTCAACCTAAAGCTGAGACTAGCTGGTATACATCTGAAACCCAAGGAGAGTCTGAAACCAGCATCCTGAAATGGCAATTGATTTCTTCAACAATTAACCTGTTTTGGCAGAGTATCATAATTTCTAATACTTTTGGGCAAGAAGAGCAGGTCTTCCTAAAATGCTTCACGGACAGACACAAAGCCATTCCACAGCTCAGAGAGAAAAACAGTAACTTTTCATCCCAGAGATGTTGCTTACTGATTAAAGTAGCCTTTTTTTGCTGTGCATTGCTAATCAAAATAGCAATGAAAAATAGCATATAAACATTTAAAAAACCTGCTCATCACATTGACAATACATTTCAGTGTATTACCACTTCTACAGTCAAATTAAAAATAGAGGTAGAAATGAAATGTGGCCTGATGCTTTTAAAAGCATTTAGCACTCACTAAACTCAAAAACTAATCTCATTTTTTGAGTCACCACAGAAGTTTGGCGCACAGCTCTGCTGCATGGCTCTGCCTTCGCATACAGATCTGCTCTGTGTACTTCTGTGCATCATGTTCCTACTTCATCACGTGACTTGAGATGAAAAAGGTGTGTTTTACAGAGTTTGTACAAGAGTTTCAACTAAAACCTGCTTTTCCCTCTTACAAGCTGTACTTTTTCTGGCTGTTGAGGGCACAATTCCTCTAATTCCAGTTTTCTGGGGATGAAGGTTTCCTCCCAGCCTGGCACAGCGTTCCTGCATACCAGACAGAGCTCAGCTCCTCCGCACTGACCCACTTGGAGTGCTATGTGCAGAAGAGGCACTCAAACATACCTGTGGCTTTGCACTCAATGCATGTCTCAAGCATCTTTCTTTAAGAGCCTGAAACACTTCAGTCTACATCAAGTAAACTTATTACCAAGTCTGATTTAACCTTAAGTGGTGTCATCGTTAACATGGCAAGCAGAAGAATTTTAATGACAAGAATCATTTTATTCTCTAGCTCCTCAGTGCTCTGAATAGATCCCAAATCCCCAGATGAGAGCAAAGAACGTATTCTCAGGGAAAAAGTCTTTTTAAGATCTAAAAGCAAACTACAGTATCTTTTTTGTTGCAATAAGAATTCTTTGATCTATTTTTTTCCTTTTGGTTTGTCTTTTTAAGAAGAAAATAGATTTCAGGGAAAAGCATCTCTACCATCAAATGTCAGTATTAAGCCATAAATCTCAACAGGAATTGTAGGTACAAAACACCCAATTGGTATTCTGTGTCTTCCACACAAGTAAAAACATTTATATTTTGTTAGAAGAAAATACATGACTGTGGAATTTATGTGATGACTGTGTACAAATAAGTATGCCCAGAAAGCAGTTAAAGGGGAGAAAAATATCTATATGAAATCTAATGAGCAAATTAGGAAATTGTAGTTACAGGAATTCAGTTGCTGCTCAGTGTTTATAGGAAAGCACAAAGAGAACATCAAAATGCCTGATCACATCCCATCTGTTACTACCTCTTGCTGGATAACATCTTGGCTGCCAAAAAAGCTATTTAAATATACTACATTGCAGCTACTGATAAATATCATTTCTGTGAAGATCTAATACTAAATAAGGACAAGATCTGAGGATAAAACTTACAAGCAGTTGTGTCAAAAAGATCCAAATTTTGCGTAGTATAACACCTGTATTCCTACCAGCCTGACATTTCTTAGTCCGTTCCTGTCTGTGATATGTTTTTAATAGAGCACACAATTGTACAGCAATCCTCAAAAGCTGGATCTTGTCAACAATGGGAGGAAACAAAGCTAGAACAGAAAAAATGACACAAAAGCTAAAAATGAAAGAGTACTGGGAGAAGGTGATGGAGAAGGCAGTGACTTCTATTCAACAATTTTGGAGGTGCTTACTCTGGGCACTGCCCACATAGATCTGACAGGCACAGAGTGCTGCCATGAAACTGCCTCCAGCAATGGAATACATTTTCCAGCACATCACAGCAGCTGCAACGGCATCAATTCTGCTTGCAATCCATGTCCAAAAAGAAAAGTTCTCAGTGGTCCTATTTCAGCGTATCTCAAGGACTAATTAAATCCTCATTACTATCTTCTAATTATTCCAGTGCTCTGGGATTTCATTCAGCAAGTCCCCAATGGTGCATTAGATGAAAAGGGTTAAATAACCTGTGTTGATTTTGAGACTCCAGATCTATTTCAGACCTTTAGCATATCATCAGCATTATCATGAATATTTAACTACATACCGCTGTGAAAATTATAAGGGGAAAACAATTAAAGATTTTTTAAAAATTAATTCTGACCCATATACATTTGCACTAATAAATAAGGCTTCTTTAAGTATCCCCACTATGAGAATGCTTGCTAGAGTAATAATGTGAAGTCATTAACTGTGTCCATTAAATCCAATGGTTTTCAGGAGCTCCCAATTCACTATTTTAAGATAAGACTGAAACCTGACATGTACACAGCCAAGTGCATAAGTGTGAAAAATACTACTTAAAAGCAGGTAAGTTTACTAAGCTTTTTCAAAATTAGGTAAGGAAGCATTCATTCCTGCAAGGGTAAAACGGCCTATTTCAACATTACTGTGACACATATTCTCCTAATTGTGCTGGCACAGGTGAATATTCATATAGGCAGATGGAAATCTCCATTAATTTACGAAAGTAAGAATATGGGAGTACAAGCTAATGGCCAATACAAAGGTTTCTTTTTCATGCTGAAGCCTCAGGAAACTAATTTAGGATGTTAATTGGGATATGCTGGGTTTCTATTTGATTCCTAGAAATAACTGCTAACTCTTTGAGCAGTTCTGACTACTAAGGACATCCTCAAAGTGTGGTTTCCAAAACCCAAACAAGTAAGTACATACAGCTGAATATGTGGAACTCAAGAGACCGTGTACCTCAACTACTTGCTGAATGGTTATGACAGCTGTGGTATCATTGCTGCCCTACCTCTGGGCCTGATGCAACAGAAGTTTATGAAAAGCTTTGAGTTCAACAAACACAGAAAACCAAACCCATACTTTTGATTATATAAAGAGGTATATCAGAAACAAAGAGCAAAGTGTGCATCCTCCTTCCTCCCAAAGGCATAGCAAGCTTCAATGACTACCTCAGTTAGTCATGACTACATTGCCACTATGGTATCCCCAAGTAATGGTAATTGTTGGGATTCAGCAGCAGTTAACACACATGGAGCTGAGTGGCCATGGCCACTCCTGCTTCTGCAAGAGACTTCTGACACCAGTCCCACACAGCCTGCTCCCCCTGCCCCCCAGAGCTCTCCTGCTCTGACAGTCCACTAAGGTGTATGGGACTTAATTCAAGTCCCAGTACTTTTAAAGACACGTGAGCTGAGACATAGGTTATGTACTGAAAAGTAAATGCAGTTTCTTGTTACCTAGGTACACAACATGTGTTGGTAGAACTAAAATCATTTCACTGATCTGACATCAAACAACAGTGGCCTGTTACTGATTCTGGGACAGGGACAGAAGTTCCTAAAATAGCACACTCCATTTACACTGACAAGGTCCAAATGTCCTACAGCTTGAGCAGGAGATGAAAATTTTTTAAATTATTTTTAAAAAGTATTTTTATGCTTATTACAGAAAGTATGAAATAAGTTATATAAAAAGAAAGGTGAAGAGCACAAAAAAATCCAGTACCCCAAGAAATTCCTACATATTGCATACATGCACAACATTACCACTCCCCTCCTCCGACACACAGAATGTACATGTAAAAATATGCCCATCGCTTCATGCTGCACCGTATGACAGGGGATATACAGTCTTAGGCAGGCAAACATAAAAATCCCAGCTGGGTACTGAGTAACCAGGGAAAGCAGGGTAAAAGATAGTCAAACATTTTTGTAGTAAAATAAGTGTAAACTTAACAGTTGAAGGTAATGGTTTAGCATCCAAAAGTGCTACAGCTCAGACTCTACCTGTCAGTCAAGCTTCATGATAGCTGATAAATGAAAGTTTTTAAAGTACTGAAAGCAGGATTCTGCTCAAGAAATGATTAGTAGTCTTTTGTTCATCCAATTCTCTCTCTAAACACAGAAATAAATGCCATACAAACAGCAAAAACAAACAACATCACCTTATCCAATGTAGTGTCACTGGGGTTTTTGTTTTCATTTTAATTTATTTTTTTCTTTTCCTTTTTTGGGAGGAAGTGTATCAGTAAGCCAAGAGTTTAAATTGCTGTAACAGATGCCCAAGGATCAGGTGTCCTTAGCAGCAACGATTTTCTGCTCAGGTTTTTATCAGTAAATGACAAGCACCTTCCCTTTGAGCCCCCATCATTCCCCCTCCTTCCTTTCTTCAAGTTCAGTGGAAAGCAGTTCAAGCAAGCAAAGGAATCAACTAATGTAACAGCCTTTTTAAAAGGTGAAGTTTTCCATTTCAAAGGAGCCTCTAATCAATGACAGTGCACAAAAGGGAATGCACGCATGTTTATGTGCACACAGCACAGACTTTAGAGCAGCTTTGGGGAACATGTTCTGCAAAATCAATATGACCTATCTAGTTACAAATTTTGAATCTCTTGCGTGGAACAAATGGACCTCTCTTACAAGCTGGGTCATGAGGATCATGCACATTACACGAGTTTTTGCATATGAAGTGTGCAAAAACTCCAATGTTCCCAAGCACATTTTCTCTAAGAACATACCCACGATTCTCACTGCAGAGAGAAAAAAACAAACTAAATCAATCTGTAAATTTTACTTCTCTCACTGTTACCTAACTCGTTTGACTTCCCAGTTATGGCAGCTGTCTTCTCTGTTTTACTTCTGAATACACCACTCTGCCTCTCCCAACCACACAAGGACCACCAGCTTTGTTCTACAGCAGAACTGAGAGGTTTGACCTTCCCAGCTCTTTCAGACCTGCCTAACTCATCCCCCAAAGCCAGGTGAGGAACACACACTGCAGAAATAATTATTACTGGATAGTATAACATTTTGTGCCAAGACCCAGTAGTGCCAGGAAATGCACACATCTTTCTGAGATGTTTGGGCCTTTAAAGCCTCCATCTGATCCATTCTTGCTGCCTTGTGACATTTTATCCCATTTGTATCAGGTAGTGAGGCCATTCTTTTTTCACCAAACTGGTACAGTATTCTAAATTTT
Organism: Myrmophylax atrothorax; assembly: GCA_026770055.1. NCBI lineage: Eukaryota > Metazoa > Chordata > Aves > Passeriformes > Thamnophilidae > Myrmophylax > Myrmophylax atrothorax. The sequence goes on from JAOXXN010000446.1 coordinate 54,753,916, forward strand.
TTAAGAGGAAAATAGGTCCCCACACTAACAACTGAGTATAAGGAAACAAATCAAATGAGCATGGAATTCTGTATTTCAAGTTCTCATTAATCAGCATTCGTGGAGGAGGGGATATTCAACCCAGAAAACCAGGAAAAAATAAGACTCTTTGCTCTTCTTTTTGAGTCCTCTTAGCTCCTCCTGGATGCTATCCCAGAAATTTGTCATTCTGTGAGTTCAACTTGTTTCACTGTGAGAAAACTTCTAGTATTTATGGTATCCCCATATGGTGCTACTTAGGATATTTCTGGAAGCAAGACATTTTAGGAGGGGCATTTCATAAATAACTCCATGTTTATCACAGTTATCATGTGTCTGTTTTGCAAGCCTGTCACTGGTGCATGTTAACCACTGCATGGACAGGATGCCCAATTTACAGCAGTTGATTGTACATATGGCCATGCAACAAAGATGTGGCAATCACCTTCCATGAGCTAGGGAGGAAGGAGGTGAAAGGAAAAGTACATAGAATTTATAAAAGGTAACATTAATTTAAAGATGCTCTGTTTATTTTGGTGAGCATTGTTAGGATGTACCTCTTCAGAACAGTGCTGTTGCTTGCACTGTTTTCCATTTCAGGACTTCCAAATGTTTGAACCATTTGACCTAAATATTTGATTTCCCTTTATATTTGAAGTTATTTTTATCCCAGAACTGGATAGAAGACTATCATGTCCATGCAAATATATTAAAGATGAGAGTTTTAAGAACAGTAGCAAAACTACTTCTGTACATCTTAATTCCACAATAGACAATAAAAAGTTGTATTCTCTAGGACATAACTTAAGTACTTACAGAAACTGCCTTTATACCCCGGGCATTCACTGCATTTTGAGAAAACCTTGTTTTCAATTATAGTTTGGTAAAACCTGCTATTCAATTGTGCTTTCCCCAGAGAATGAACCCCCCACCCCTCAAGCCTGTTACAATGAAGACTGTCATTATTTATCCCAGGAGAAGGAAAGAAATACCAGGAAATCTCACATCACTAATGTGCAACTTAAAATGAAGGCTGCATGTGGCACCAACTAAAAAAGCCCCAACACCTAACAAACCTCGGTCCTGTGGCATTGGTGACTGGCTCAAGGCAGGGTGGGAGCTGGATTCTGACTGGCTGCCAGGAGGCTGCGGTGGCATCTGACTGCCTGTAACACACAGAGAAAAAAGGGAAAACAGACTTGCTTTTAACATTTCAATGCACAACCAAGCCATGCCGCATTTTTCAACACTTAACATCAAAGAAAGTACCACCTGTATAAGGTCAAGACAGAGCTCAGCTGGTCTAACTTTCTTCATGTTTTTTTCCTTTTATTTTTCAAAACCCATGGAGGAAACATGCACAAACATATTCAGCAAAAGGCATGGCAAAATGTTCAGTTTCATATTGAGCAAGTTCCCAACCTCACCAACATGATCCAATTTATAGCTGCAAATCTCCTGACACAGAGAGAGTTTAACAGAATCCAAGTTTGCTGAACAATAGGGCTCATCCTGCCGAGCCCAAACTGGCATCCAGCCAGGCAGACATGGACTGCTGCCAACAATATTATCAATGAAAAATTTGGTCAATACAAAAATGACTAACAACAACAGTTAAAAAACTATTCCAATGAATCAGTGGTTTTAATATTGTTTGAATGTCCATGTAGAATATGGGAATAAATAATAATATGTAGGTGCAAGTGGTGAAAGCAAAGCATGTTTGAAAGAGATCAGACAGAGAAGGGCTAGCTTATTATTCAAATAAAAGCAAAGGGAAGTTATTTATTAAAATAACTAGCCAGAACAGACAGATCCATTTTTATTACCTCGTTCAAAAGACATCCAGAATTCATCCATTACCGAACAAGAACAGCACTCACAGTGCTGTCTGTGAGGCTCAGGACACAAAATGCTCCCCTCCAATGTTAGTTAGTGGACAGTAACCCAGGCTCTTATCGCAGTGATGCAAGTCACTCCTCTGGGGCACCGTTCAACACCGTGTCAAGCAGGAGGTCCACAATGCCACCCTCCCAATGCCCCAAGGGCCTCGTTCCTAAGAGTCATCTTGCCACAGGAGTGACAATGAGACCTGGACACCCTCTGGACTCCTCTCTGCTCCTGGTCTGAGATGTGCCTGTTTGTGACAGCGCAAGAGGCTTGAAGACCACCTCAGGTTAGGCAGCAAATATACACTTTAAGCATTTAGACGCTGTAGTAACGAGCATGGTATAAATAGCAGCAGACAGATTTATATCCCTCGTCCTCAGAAACTGTTCAGATTGTTTTCCGTTTGAAAGAAATGAAAGGAATAAAAACAGAGGCAATAGATTTGTGCCTGCTGAGACTCATTTCCTCCTGCTCAGCAGCTGCCCCTCCGCAGTGCAGGAGCAGGAATCCTGCCATGGTCCTGGCGCTGGAGCTGGGCTGACAGCGGGGCAGAGGGGCTGCTCTTCAGAGCAGTGAAGGCCCCCAAGTTGGAGACAAATGCAGGAAAGCAAATGTGTCTGCTCTGCTCCATCCACTTCCCAGCCTCAAAGCAACCAGCTCTCAGCACTAACTCTGACGAAAGGCCGGACTGATAGAGAACAAAAACAAAATCTGTAACATGTGAGTGCAACCACTGCCTAACTGTTCAGATGAGGTGCATCTGCACTGAAAACATGACACTCAACATTACCAGGAGCAGCTGTGACAACTGTCTCAGAGATGCAAATGCTGGACTAGAGGCAGAATAGTTCCTCCAAAAGACCAAACATGCCAGTCAGTGCCCGAGGCTTTGGGATTCACGGCCCATTCACGAACTCTGAGGCATATGACAATAATAAGGACAAATTCCGGCTTATGTTTTGATGTCACTCAACAACAGGCTGTGGAGATGGTAAGTGCCTGCATTATAATGAACGCTCTTGGCTTGACAGGAAGGATTCAGTGACTCAAAGACTGTAAACAAATAGCAATTCCATGTTAACACAGGGCACTGCCACTTCCACTGTGTATGCCAGGGGCACCGCTATCAGACAGAGTACTTTAGATCAGAACCAGCTAAGATTTTTACACACACTTAAAAAAAATGAATAAAGGCAGGGACAGTCGTGACTGCACCACACAGCTCTCAGCAGGGTGTCCCTTTAGGTGGAGGCTTGGCAACTCTGAGAGACCTACAGTGCACAGAATGTCTATGCTAGGCAACGTGTTTTGCATGGTGTCTATTTTATTACACAGATAGTAACAGCAGCAGCAACCTTACCCTGCACAAGCAGATGTGCAAGCAACAAACCAGGACAGCCAAAGAACAGTACATGTAAGACATGTTAAAAAAAATCAGTTTTATCTGCATCCTTAGTCAATACAGACTCAGGAGTTTTGCAGATTCACTGAAATTATTAGCCTCTGCAAACATTAATGCTATTTTATCAGTGCATTTTTTTACACTGACTTCAGATTTTTTCCTGTATTAAGCAAACTTTAAAGCAAAGCTTTTGCTTCACAAAGGAAAATGATTTCATAAACATACTCTAACAATCAACGAACTTTCAAGAGAAGTATCCACCATGTTAATTATCGGTGTGTGCTACAGATTATCCAGGAAATGGACTTGAAGGTATTGCATCAAAATGTTTTCAGTCGAACTGCCATTTTGTTCTTAGAAGTGATCTGGAAGGTAAAAGGAGGTTAAGCACCCAAATACCTTTGAAGACTTGAACTGAACTCTTAATTTGGGTATCTAACTCCTATTGACTGGGAGCTGATGACAGGACTTTAATAACCTTTGAAGATCCTGTCTGCCATGCTTTTAAAGTTTCTTTGTCATGAAAAGAAATGACCTTAAAGATTTTCCATGTCTTTCTTTTAAATGATAGTAATCCTTCTCTCTTTCAACCAGTATTGCAGTTGCAATTCTTGGAAGACACTTTAAATAATACATGAACAGACTTTTGTATTTTATTAGCAAAGGAAAACTTCTACAAAACAACCTTTTTTTTTTAACATAAATTCTACTACTATTTAAGAGAGAGAGAAAAAAACCCCCAGTAACGTTTTTTCACTTGCAGACTACTGTCTCCTTTGAGCCAATGAAACACAGATGAAAGTTTAAATGGCGATGGCCTTTTCCCATGTTTTGGACAGCATTGTTGCCACACTGGTGAGACACTCCACCTGCTAAAACCTACACAAAGTGAATACTATGGATGTTTCACCATATTTTGATTATGCAAAATTATAGAAAATGCAGTAATGCATGTTAAAAGGACAGAAGCTGCAACGTTAGTTCTGTTTCCTATATTTACAAGAGGAGCAAAATTCGATTCAAATTTATATAGCTATCTAGTAAAATTAGTTGTTAAAACTACCCAAACCAGCAGTTTATGTAATATGGGGTCTGCTATTAAAAAAAAATAAATCTGAAGAGGTAAGAAAATTTAAAAATGCTTAATAGCATATTTGTAAGCTGGTTTTCTAGTTTTTAAATTATGTGAAATGCTTTTAAATATTTTGTACTTTGAAAATCGATGGTTCAGACTGAGCCAGGAGAGACTGCACAGCACCCTTGGAAAAGGCGAACTGAGAAAATGCTAAATAGTGATTGCATTATGACTACAGCCATGCAGTGAAACTGTAAAAAATAAAACCCTTGGAGCCAACAAAGCAAGCAAGAGCAGACCTTTGATGTACTGCTGAGGAGGGTTCCTTATGGTGAATTACAGCCCACATCAGTAATGTTTTGAAACATGCTGAGGGCTCTCTGCTCCCACCACTGCAACGACACTGGAGGATGCTCAGATGCAATACCCTGTACCAGCTGGACAGTTCCTCACGGAACTATGCCTGAACAATTAGTAACTGGGGAATGGGAGAGTGGGGGACTGATCATAGCCTGTGTTGCAAGGGAAACACCAGGCTGAAGGAAAGGCAGAAGTTACAGATCTTGTTGGTTGTCTTTGGGAGAATTCCCAATATAAGTCAGGAATTAATAGCTAGGTCTGGATTAATGACATTGACTAATCACAAAGCAGGGAATCATAGTCAATATAAAAGATGACCAAAATACTACCTAAGAAACCCTCTGGACCACCTTTTGGGTTGGAGTACCAAAAATGCAAACATTTATACTGACAGACCAGAAAGAGGCCTTTTGTAACTGTAGGTTATCAGGCAGAAGTGGGAGAAGAAAAGGCAGGAAAAATCTGACCATATTTGTTGACCTAAAATAGTTGTAACCTACACATGGTTGTAATTAACCATTTGATGTGGCATCAAAAGAAACAAATTTATGACTAGGATGAATTAGGAGGATTGTTTCCAGCAGAGGTAAGACAACACAACATCCCTGCTGATGTGTCACTGGTGAGCCTTCGTACAGACAAACCTAGAAAGCCTAATGAGAACTGGAATGGGAACCAGCTACCAGTATCATATGATATGATACGATATGATATGATAGGAGGCTCAAAGAGCAACTATTACTTAGTATCACAAAATCTAAATTTGTGATTTTGTGACTTCTTTCTAAAAACATATTTGCGACTAAATATCAGAGAGGAAAAAGAGCATGATGTTTAAGATGATAATCAAACATTACTGGAATTCGAAACAACTTCCTTTTAGGAATAATGAGGTCCTGCAAATCTAGTGATTAAGATGAAATCTGATAAAATAATGGGATAATCATCACACAGTAGATGTGACAGTAAAGACTCACAGACCAGAAGGGACATTCTGGGTCTCAGACCTTTGCATCAGAAATGAAAGAACTTAAATAGGTTTCTATATGGGAGTGTTTCAAATGAGCTCTTCAGGAAATTGGAAGTGAGGAGCAAATGACCTCAAAGGAAAGAAGTTTTTCTATGGGTAGCATAAAGGGAAAGTAGTCATGTGTTTTGTGTTATCTCTTCATCTTACAAAGCCTATGACCCCTTAAGAATAAAGATGATTTTCTTCCTTAATTTATGCATTGTAGCCAAGCTTCCTGTTGAATCAACAGTATTTTTAAATGACTTATTCATTCCAGTTAAAAGCAAGGGTAGTCTGCATATCCTCTCAAATTAAGACACACAAAATATTAAAACTTTCGCCATATCTATGCAGTAATCTGAGTGCAGATGTTCAAAAAGGCCTAAGACATGAAGACCCCTTCAGATACAGCAGCTGTGGCTGTGCTGGGATCCGCAAAGTCAAGCACACTGAAACTAAACCCTCTGGCTTTGCTCAGTGCCACACTGCAGCTAATAACCCTTTGCCAGCACCAGCAGTGCCAGCAATCCACTACAGCCTGCTCACTGACACATCTTCCACCTCTCTGACCCAGAAGCTTGGGACCAAACTCAGAATCCTCCCTCCCTGGGATGCTTTCCGTGGCTGACCAAGTGGCTTGCAGAAGGTGAGACTGCAACTGGCTGATTTGTTTCACTGCAGCAATGCAAAGTTTCTGTAAACAAGACAGGTACCAACTCATACCAGACTTACAGGTGCTCTACATTACAAAAAGTTATTGTTATTGTTGTTGGGCCCAGCCCTGATTTTCCCTATTACCCCTTAAAAACAAATGCATCATGCTTCAAAAACATAAGATTCCCAACACACTTGAGGATCGCAATCCACATAAAATCAACAAAAGGTAAAACCCCACTTTTCTTCTCATCAAAGTATAAACTTCTCATACTACTAATTCTTGAAAGGTACGCTCCTACCTTCTTTTTCCTATTTAAGTCACATTTACCATATCAAGGGTGGTGTTGTGAGCAAGTTCCAGAGATGTCATTGTAACTTAAGTCCTAAATTGCTCTCAAATCGCCATTAAAAATGCAACACTGAGCCAAAGTGGCCTAGAGAACCACAGCTGTGATTTTTCCCAGCACAAATGCAATGGCATAAACATCTTAAGTTCATAAGTAGAAGCTATTTGTTTGACATGATATTGCATTTAATTCAAAGCAAAGTTGACACTGACGGGATGAAGTAGCTATTCAATATTTTGTTTCATCCTCATTATTCAGTCTGTAGTCCCAAGGTATTACTTATGGAACACCATCCAAATGTCACCCTTACTAGAGAATAATTCATTATACTATGGACTTTAAAAAAGAATTAAGTAGCTGAAACTGGAGTCTGTTAAATTAGACATCCAAGTATTATTCCCAGGTTGGGCAACCCCTGAGTAAAGAATGAAGAGTGTAAGAAATACTCAGGAGTATGAAGTGAAATAATTGTTAATACTGCCTGAACTGACAATAGGCTTGGTGGCAAGGGGCAGAAAAGTAAATATATTGCCCTCCAAGACCAAAGCCCATTTTGCTCCAGAGGGGAGAGAAGCAGCAGACACTGCCAAGAGAGTCCATTTCATCCAATCTCATCCAGAAGTCACCTCTGTCTTTGGATCAAAGCGAAGCACTTCCTCCGGAGATTTTGGAAACAAGCCCAAAGCAAGCTGTCAATGGGAATCTTCAAAAGGCTGCAACTCACCTGAATAATGAGTGGCTTTCCAACAGGTTACAGCAAGCACCTGTCTGCCTGAGGATTATTCCTCTCTGACAAATTCCAAAATTCTGCTGCAAACCAGGAAGGCACTAGAGCTTCTCAAAATTATGGATGCATCATTTATTTATTTGTATAAACGAAGACATAATCTAAATCTAGGGATCACTCTTTTCTACCCCCAGTAATACCCACCTCAGATTTGTAATTTCACCTTACAGTTATGAGAAGTTTCATTTGGTGGAATCAAATTCTTTCTGCTTTCAACTCTGCCTAACTCTGCGTCCATTTAATGCATTATTTCCATTAAGCTCGGGAGAGTTTCCAGCCCAGGGTATTTCTGCTGGAGGCCAATCCAGAATGGCACAGCCCAGGATAGCAACCAGTTAAATCTTTTCTAATCCCTGCATTCAGAAATGGTGGCTCACAGCAGCTGGCACGCACGAACTGAATAGAGCAGGCAAGCTCGTATTTCTCTCACCAGGCCAAATTAATAAAAACAAAACCTGATTTCTCCTTCTCATTTTCCTATTCTTCCTGCTCCCCAATATTTTTCCTCTTTCAAACAATTTTTTTTTCATTTGAGAAGCCTAATGTTTGGCTGCCTTCTGAAGAAATGGGCACAGTGACAGATGAAAGGCCGTATTCATCGCTAATTCAGAATAGGGAAAAACCGACTGCTGTGCATTTAAGATTCTAACAACCTTGCAATTTTGTAGAGCCGTTTTCCCCAACCTGTTCTTTTGAAGAAATCTGCTTTTATTCTGTTAATAACTAACCACAGTTGCAGCAGCATGGATCCGATTAGCAGTTCTTACGCTACAAAGGGTGGAGGGGGGGAAGGCTGTGAACAGGGTTGCCAATTTGTCCACCTGGGTCCCCAGGAGAAAGATTAGATGAGGTGCTTGCTTCTTTCTTCCCCACTCGCTCACTGCTCTGCACTAGACAGACCTCTTCAAAGCTCAGCCACTGACTTAATTTCTTTTTTCCCCCCTCTAAAGTCTCGTTTAACTGCCCCTCCACATGTTTTGCACTCTGTGTCACCACGTCCCTCCAAGGCGACGGCGTGAATTGGGATGAGAGGGGTTGGGAGAGGCTGTGGCCGCAGCTTGCCAGCACTTTCTCTCACACCTCTATGGGGCCTCTGAATTGCTTTTAGATTTTGTAAACTATATTTTCTTACATTTGTGCAAACCGTTGGAAAAAAGTGCCTATGTTCTTCAGGGAATGATCCAAACCCTGTAATCATACTGTGTTTTTTCACTCCATCCTTTTAAGCCTTTCATAAAAACGGCAGTTTTGCTTGCATTTAGACTGAAGTAGAAGATTGCAAAGGGTTGCATGGATTTAGTAATCCGTAATTACTTGGGACACATCATTACATGTTTGTTAATGCAAAAAGCATATACTTTGGCTAGAGAAAAACCATTCTCAGTTTCTTTATAAAATGTCAATTAACCAGAATATAAAATTGTAATTGATACAAGCGCTAAATATCTAAAAGCTCCTAACAAAGGAGAGGGTAGTATTTCTTTCTAACATTTGGCTCATTTCTTCCCTCCAGAAATGAAACCTACCCAGCCATACACCTGAAACTTAAAACTTCAGAATTCCATTTAGGGATTTAATCCAAGTTCCAAAAGGAAGACTTTTTCATTATCAATGCTCATTCTCTAGACTGCCTTTATAACTACGAGAAGATTTTTTTCTCTGAGTTGCTCTTCATTGTGTCAACTGACTTTAAGAGACCGAGAAGCACAACAGATGTAGGAGACATAGACTTCTAGTATTTGCCACCTAATAAAAACCTTAACTCCTAACTTTACCATTGCCTAATTCTAAACAAACCATATATCAATTTTCATTTAAGATATCTGCAGCATGAATATATGCAAGATACAAAAGAAAGGGTGAATCTGAACTGAAATTGCTGTTTCTTATCCATATTTCTTTTCCCTTGATCCAGCTACATGTAAGAATTTCTCAGAATAAATATTCATCATCAGGCGGCATTAACGCGAAAGACCATCAACGACGGAGTTTGAGTCCTCTCTGCTTCTCCCAGGTCTCTCAGGTTTAGCAAGCAGGTGGAAATTGGAGCAGCACTATGTGGCAATGAACTATTTAGCTAGTCCTGCCTGCTACTCCTCATACTAGATCATTGCCTGTGATTAATGAGCACTTTAGTAGTAAAATGTATGTGGTCTCACTAATACTACCCTCAAAAGGAACAAACTCTTAGCTAATCTAGTTTTTCTTATTGCATTATATTGCATATTACACAGCCCTGGTCTCAACGGTTCTCAGGGACAGGGGAGAAAAGGGCAAGTTGAATGCATAAAGGATAAAAGCACCTTGAGGCAAACTCGCTTCCAAAAACCATTTGGTGGGTCTGATCTCCCTAGAAGACAAGATCTATCATGCCGTATTTCATCTTGCCCGACAACGATAAGCTCCAAAGACTGGTGCAAAAGCGAAGCAATTCTTCATGTATTTTTAATCAACCGAGAACTTTCATCTGGATAGCTCCCTCCACAAGGTCACACGCACCACGCGCGGCCACGTGCCTCTCATGCAGTTTGCAAACTCCAACTCCTATGTCAGATTCTGTTTGGAAGGGGGAGTATCAACATTAGCAAGCCCTGGTTATATCATTTATAAACATGCAGATGTGGATTATTAAAGATTAATGCATTTTGGGATTGGTGTCGGCATTCCGTTTGTCTCACGCCGAAACCAATTCTGTTCTTCATTAGTCAACGACAACCCACATCACCCTGTTGTGGAAGAGAAATCAAAGGTGCAAGCATGAATTGAGAATAAGTGATGAAACTGATTACTAAGAAACTTAACGGCTGTAATCAATCAACACATCACAATAATTTGAGTCCACTGTTATCTGGAGATGGGGAACAAACAGAAAAGCTTGCCAATGGAGTGAATTGTTCTTTTGTGTTTGCTTTCTAAAACCCACTTTGCAATTTGCCTTCCATACCTACCTACAGAGCAATTCTGGGGACACTCAAATATTTCAAGCCGCAGCTCAACCTGCATGATTTTTGCCTGTAAGGAGGAGAAAGGATATCTTGCTTTTCATTATTTTTTTAAAAACATTATTACTTGGAGGCAGTGAAAACACTCTTCTTTTGAAGCTAAGTGCTGTTTTTTCTAGCTGGTGCAGAATTAATTCAAGCCGTATTTGTAAATGTTCAGATTCCTTATTCTAAGGAGGGACACACCACGTATCCGTCTAGTCAAGTCTGACACTAACTATGAAGCATGAAGGCCACTTTAGATATCTCTAATGGCAGTGATACATAGTCCATTGAAAAACTGAAAACTGCAACAGCCTATCCCATCACAGCACCCAAACCACTTACGACATTTATGCTCTATTTTATCTAGGTGTAACAACCATCTGTCAACAACAACAAAAACACACTGATAGAGACGTGAGAGACTTTTCCCATTTGCTCATCAATCACTGCTTAGTCTTGCAAGGGATGAGAGAGTGAAAGACACCCTTTTCATTTATGATAAAACGCAAATTAATGTCCTATTTGCCAACACAAAGAAAGAGAGACAATCTATGTTTGTGTAGACAAGTAAGGACAGAGCAAAAAAACCCCCAAATGTTCAAAACCAAATACACACTGCTTTAATTTTCTTGACAAAAACATATGTGAGTTGAACAAAAAAAGTTAGAAAGAAAAGGTTAATGATCAAATGTAAACAATAATTGTCCAAGAATAGCCTCAAAGCATACATCCGAAACTAACACCAAACATACCTGTCTAATCTTGGTGGCTGTGGTTAAGTATATTCGAATTTTATTATGTGAAGCAGAGCACATGCATAATTATGCAAATATTTTAACTGGATTTCAACAGCTCTCATACTCTAGATGGATTTGTACCAGAACGGTGCACCAATGACTCACAGAGCTACAAGAAGTGGCCTGTCATATGCACGATGCCACAGTGTCCACAGCAGCAGATGCCCCACCATGCTGGCTGCTTGGCCACTGTCAGGATGGTGAAAACAGGCCTGGCAGGAATCAACAAAGAGGACAAGCCAGGTATAGGAAAGAGCACAGCTATGGGGATGCGAGCACCACTGATCCGGCCATCTGTGGGAGGTTTACATGATGCCTTTGTAGGGTGCTGGACAACTCTCAGCTCTGTGCTCCCTGAAATCCTCAGAAGGTTCAGTGCATGGGGAAGAAATGTTTGTCTCTGGCTTACACAGCAATCGAACACTGAAACTGAAATGTGTGACTGTGAAATATAAACACTGATACACTAGATATTAAGCAACTGAAACCACTTAAAACTAAACCCCATAAATGACCCCTAAAAAATAACCACCCAGGACATGCTGGGTTTTGTGAGTTACTGTTTTTCTACCTGATGCTTAAGTTTGGGCAAGCAGAAAGCAGCAGGTTGATGGTGCTGGAATATGAAACCCTTTGTCATCAGGAAAACCTAATGGGAGCAACTTGAACAGCATGTCTGTGTCTCATTTCATCTCCTGCACCTGTTCTGGGAAGACCGCTTCTGCAGAGAAGGACACCTTGATCCCTCTGGCCAGACTGTAAGTGTGATAGGAGTGCCTTTTGTAGCATGGGCTCTCCCAATGAAACTCGACTGAGACTATTTAGTTAATTCATGAAGCCTTGAGACAACAGATTATTCATCAGTTGTGACCCAGGCTGAATTCTAATCAGTATCACAGGTTAGATGCTCCCTATGCTAGAAGCAATGCCTTGAGCTAGAACATCTTGCTTACTTTTCATTCTTTGAAAAGACTGAAAAACTCTAAATGTTGTTCAAACCATTCAGAAGAAAGGGTTTTAAACTACTACTATGTGAAACATTCACATATTTCATTTGTAAGCATTCTAGATTTGCAAAACTGCTGAATAGATGTTTTGTGCACTAGCAGGGATTAAGAACATAGCTACGTCAATGGCATTTTGTGTTTTGTTTTTTTTCTGGTCTGGATGCCAATGAACAGCATGCATCTTCCTTGCAACAAGCTGTTGCAAGATTTTTGCCTCCGGAGAAGCCAAGGGGGAAACATTGATAGATGTGTTACAATAATCTTTCTAGACAGGGGGATCATATCCATTTTACAAAGATACAATCCCCTTTCTGGTTTTGCAATTACTTTAGGGTATCTCAAACTTCAACATGGTATTACAAATCCATAGAATCATTTGGGTTGGAAGGGATTTGAAAGTTCATCAAGTTCCAAACCCCGCCGTCATGAGCAGGGACACCTTCCACTAGACCAGGTTGCTCAAAGCCTCATCCAACCTGGCATGGAACACTTCCAGGGATGGGGCGTCCACAGCTTCTCTGGGCAACCTGTTCCAGTGACTCACTACCCTCACAGTCAAGAATTTCTTCCCAAAATCTAATCTAAGCCTACTCTCAGTTTAAAGCCATTCCCCCTTGTCCTATCACTCCATGTCCTTTTAAACAGTGCCGCTCCAGCCTTGCTGTAAAGCCCCCTTCACATATTGAAAGGCTGCTATAAGGTCTCCCTGGATCCTTCTCTTCTTCAGGCTGAACAACCCCAGCTGTCTCAGCCTGTCTTCATAGGAGAGGTGCGCAAACCCTCTGATCGTTTTCGTGGCCCTCCTCTGGACCTGCTCCAGCATAGCTTCTTGTGTTGAGGCCCCCAGCACTGGATGCAGCACTCCAGGTGGGATCTCACCCATGCAAACCAGAGCAGAAGAATCACCTCCTTTGACCTCTTTCGATGCAGCCCAGGATACAGTTGGCTCTCTGGGCTGCAAGTGTGCATTGCTGGGTCTTGCTGATCTTCTCATCCACCAATTCCACCAAGTTCTTCTCCCCAGGGCTAGTCCTGATCCATTCTCCGCCCAGCCTGTACTTGTGCTTGAAATTGCCCCAACTCGGGTGCAGGACTTTGCATTTTGCATTGTTGAGGTTCATGAGGTTCACACAGGCCCACCTCTGTTCAGGTCCCTCTGGATGGCACCCCTTCCCTCCAGCATGCTGACCTCACACACAGCTTGGTGTCACTGGCAAACTCACTGAGGTTGCACTCAATGCCATTATCCACATCACTGACAATGGCATTAAACAGCATTTATCACTTTCATACAGCAGTCTTCCTTAAATAATGTTTAAAAGGAGTCCATGACATATAACATCAGAGAAGTGGTGGTTCATGGTCTAAGTATGTGGGATAGCTCAAACCCAAATTTTTGTTTAAAACAAGATCTGCCCTATTGGCTTGTTTTACTGTAGCATCTTCTGGAAACAGTTCAACTCTTGGGCTTCTCTTTTTATAAGGCATGGAAGAAAGCATCACTGCTCTTCAGATTTTTGCAGCACAATGTTCCTTTGGACTATGATGGACTACTGCTCATGTTTTAATTCTCTCAGCATTTAAATCACTCTAGTCTAGTCACACACTGATTAACATGCACAGTAAGGCACAAGTCCCTGTTACCATTCTATCGGGGTATCCCATTCCTATTCTTCCTTTGTTTTTTGCCTGGAGTGCTGGCTGTAATGCTGTAATTCTGACAGGCCCTGGAATTCCAGCTAGCTAGCTGATCAATACAGGTGTGGAAGACCTTCAGGTTTGCAGAAAGTATAGTTGAAGACGGAATGGAACACATCTATTGACTCATGTAATTATCAGAACTAAAAATTTGGGGTATTTTTAATCAGAGGCGGGTGCTGACCACTGGTTAGCATAAATTAAGAAGACTGCCAATAACATTCCTAAGCCAGAGTATCCACAAATGGATTTCTTTCTGAAAATTATAACTTCATCTGTATCCCTCCATGAAAGAAGACATCAATTGCAATAAAACCAATGTAGCTGACTTTCAACAGAGTGAAACTAAGCTTGTTTCTTCAGAAGGTACATGTAACATTCAAAGCACAAGTCAAAATACTGATCTCTGTGAAAAAATGACGTTTACATATTTCTAAAGGCAGCATTTGTTCTTCATTATTAGTAGAGCATACCCTTTTATACAGATAAAAATTGCTGTAGGGGTTAAAAAATAATAGAGCCTATTAACTTGTACAAAATCTGCTTGTCCATCATGGGTTAAGGGATTCCTGGCCTATCAGCAATCTTTCACAGAACTCTTAATATTAAAAATTTTTGCTGCTTACATCGCAAGGGAGAAAGAGCTGACAAAACCCTTCGGCCAGTGAGATCAAAATTGGGGATGGGGGAGAAAGGGGAGCTTAGCTTATTTACATTTTTGCTTTGTTAGTAAACTGGAATGGTTGAAGCAGGAGGGAAAAGAAAAAAAAAAGAGAAAAGTGAAATTAACAGCCACTAAATCTTCTGGCAACAGCAGTGCATTTTGATGATGTGCTGCGTCAGCTTCCACTAATGGTTTAGGGTTGAATCAGGCACAGTTCAAGACCCAATGCAGCGCAGGGCATCTCATCGCATTCTCTGGAAGAGCATGTACCCTAATTATAAGGGGGCTGCAAAATAAAGAGATCGGGATTTCTGGCAAAGCAGAATAATTATCTGTTTAACAGGAAATCATAATGTCATTTTGAATCACTAAAAACCATAAAAGAGTAGCATTTTAGCCTTGTAATGAATGTGTGTCTGAACGAGAAGTGTTACCATTTTGAGAGAAAACTACCTCTCCCAACAAAAACCACCAAAGTTGCTTTTTCTGCTCCTAGGAGTTAATCTCCTCATTCTATTCCAGTAATGCAAATGGAAACAAAGGCTGTATATGCGTGTGCCACTTACCACACAAAACACCTATCCAGTGTTTCAGAGCACAGGAAGGAAATGCCCACTGAGCAAGGGACGTGCCAATGTCAGTGCTGTCTGTGCCAGGCTGCTCCTGTGAAATTTGTGGCGCGCGGCAGAAAGCAATGTGGGGTGGCAGGGTGGTGGTGGGATGCAGAGACAGCTTAAACAGGCGGTGGAAGAGAATCAGCCATTTGGGAGGTTTAATAGGGGGCTGTTCATTTGTCTGCCCTTTTGATGTTAAATTAGACTTCAATTTTGTTGCAAGGAAGGAGGCATTGGAAAAAGGATGTGTCTCTTCCAGTAAACCCTGGGAAAGCAACACCTTTATTTTAACGCCCTTCCCACCAAGAACCCCCTGCAACATTTTGGCTTTCCCCAGCCATAGCTATCAGCAACACAACAGCTGCTCATTTTACAATGACTTGCTGGAGAGAGAATGATTGAAAGAGCCAATCTATGTCACATTGAGAAGCTGTGGCACAACATTGCAGGAGGTAATAGGAGAGGAATGAGGTCAGAACAAACAAGGGTAGGGTGAGAACGGAGAGGAAAATAGCAGTGAACAAAATTATTAAAGGCAAGGTGCTGTACTACACAATCTATGTTTAGAAATGGCCACAACCCAAGTGCTGAATTCTGGAAACAGTCACAGAAATGCAAACAAGCTCTGTGCTAATTTTTCATAGGGTCTCAGGAATGTGGCTGATGATAAAAGCTACCAAAAATCTTCATAATGGAGCACAATGGTGGGAACACATTTAGGTGAAAGCACAGTCTAATTCATATGGCTTGAAAGCCCCAGCACCCAACGAACGGCATCCCACTAATCACAGGGTTTTAAATAGCAGCTTTAGTAGTGTCATTCTGTAGCCTGAGAAATGCAGCAGCAGCAGTGGCGGCGGCGGCAGCAGCAGTGACGCTACCACAGCTGTCCGTGTGCCCTCCGGAGAGCGCTGTGCTAGCTCACACCTGGGAGTTCACCTTTAGCAGAAGAGCTGCAAAGACCAAGAGCTTGTCTACGATGGGGAAACAGTGGCAGGCAATTTTGATTTAGCACCATTCATAAAAATCCTTCTGGAGAAAGAACTGCTGTTGTGTTTCTGCAGCAGACCAGAAAACCACCGTGCAAAATGGTGGCACAGATTATATGAAGAGGCAATGCTTTTCACTAGGAAAGTTACAAAAATGATCTTTGGGGGCTCAGCTGAAGTGATGAAGTGACTCTGACCTTGACCTTCAGAGCCTACCTCCCTTCTGTTTTTACCCCACAGGGATCAGTTGCTTTCATAAAGGTTATTACTTTCCCCTTTTTACTTCCCACAGTCTTATTCCCATCCTTACCTATCACAGCTACAATAAAGCTATTTTCAATGTCACAACACTCTTCCCTATTCAGCAATCAGGCTGCTAAAATGACAATCCATTTACTTGCCTGAATCTGACTGTGGGAAAATGTTACCCTTCCAGCCAGGTGGACTACCTGGCTTCACTCAACAACAGGCATGGATTTCTGCACCATGGTACTACCTTGCAAATACAAAGCTATGACACCGCA
>JAOXXN010000446.1:54770840-54808632 GCA_026770055.1 Myrmophylax atrothorax
TACAAAGCTATGACACCGCATATAATGCAAATACTTGAGTTCTGTGTCTGTCCCTACTATTCCTGTTCCACCAGAGCATGTGCTGCCAGTCCTAGCGCCTGGAGATAGAAGAAATAACTGCAGGGCACGCACACAACATAAGGGCTCAACATGCTCAGGCCACATTTAGTTTGCAACATTCCTGCGTGTACTGAGCTTACATGAACAGTACATGTATGAACATTTTACACAGATACCTTTGTATTGAATACTGAAACACACGCTACTCACTGAATTTTAATCTGCACTTGGTTTACAGCAACACTCAAGTCATCTAATGAAAAGGCGCCACTGCTTTTGTTTCTTTTAACTGAGCTCCATGTTTATTATTTTGTGGTTTTGTCAGCAACTGATGTTATCCCTAGGGTAATGTCAGCACTCTCCTACTCTTAGGAATTCCCCTAGTTTTCAAAATGTCAGAAAATGATAAAAAGTCTTGAGCAGCAGAAAGAGAATAAACTCATCTGAAATACCAAATACACATTGTTGCCTGTCTCCCTGTAAGTAACATGCCAGATGGGTAAGAATTTGAATTAATACACGCCATGTTTTTTTCTTCTGAGTATCTTAACAGATTTCCACAAATTTCTGAATGTACATGAATGACTATGTGTCATACTCTGTGTTGCACAAGAGAGTAAATGGCAAGGATTCCACTGGTATTCCAATTATTACTGGCGGGGCTGAATTCCTAGCAACTTGTTAACCTTTGCAAGTATTAAGAAATATCTCATACAGTATTCTGTATTCATATCCAAAATTACATTGTCACAATATGAGGTTGGAAAATCTCTACCTCAGCCTATAGATCTGTATTATATAGGCACTATATAATACAAGCTCAACAGACAAACCCAACAAAAATACATAGAACTAAATAAGGGTTCTGTAAATAATAGAAAGAAATCTGTGACAGAGGATACACAAACCAAATACAAAAACTACAATCAAGTATTCACACTGGTTGGTGAGAAAAACATTTATCACACCATTATGTGGAGTCAAGTTCAGAATTTTGAGCACTCTGAGGGCCTGGCACCTTTAGTTTAGATGGAATTTACTCCTGCTCTAAGTATGCATTTTTTTCGTGAAGAGGGCCCTAAAATTTGAGGATTCTCAGAAAATAAATTAACTTGGAAGACAACAGCATTTATTAACGTATTTAATGAACCTGTTTGTTGGTTTAACTTTCTTTGCTGGAACGCACTTACCTGGAATACTTGCTGGAGAAATAGGACCAGATCTTGACTGGTTGCTTCCAACAGGTGAGCCCACGGGGGAAGGCGATGGGCCCCCGGGGATGCCAGAGAGATGTGGAGAAGCATGAGGGGAGAACGGAGACTGTGCAGGGTTGCTCTGCTCTCCTTGGCTGCTCGTAGAGCCTGAAGCGCTAACAGCTGAGCTCAGGGTTGCTTCAGTTCCAGTCGGCAAGTCATCAATGGATCCAGATAAATCCTGAGGAAAAAGGAAAAAAAGGAACATAAGTGCTTGTATGAACTAATACTCAAGGCCACAGGACTCAAGACTGGCATGGCAAGGAGGTCCATTAGTTTACTTATTGCAGCAGATAACTGAGAGGTTGTCTTTAATGTTGGTTCACATAGTTAAATGATGGCAGAAAACAAGGCTACTACGCACAATTGTCTGCTTAGTCTCTAGTTCTTTTGAGAAAAAGAACAAGCAAGGGCAACAGATGAATTGGAACCCAAATCACTCAGCATTGAATTTAACCTTTTCCATCTGGATTAAGCTTTCAAAATGAATCTCACAAATTCTGCTTGAGCATAACAAAACATCAGTTTCACTTTCACATACTATTCCATTTTGTGGTTTGCTACCAGTACAATCACAGCTTATACACTTCACTCTAAACCATTATCCCAACGAGAGAAGAAGGGTGTAAAACACCAAGCCCTTCTGATACTCCCACGCAGCTCCTGCGCCTCGCAGCAGAGACACGAGAACAGGTCCTGCCCGCAGCAGCAGCACAGGACCTGCTGGCCACCGAGAAGCAATGAAGGCAGCTCCTCCACTTCCATCAAACACCAGTGTACAGCTCACAGCTCACAGCTTCTCTTCAATTTCATTTGAATAGACTGCTAAACAGCCACTCCATTTCTGTTCATAACTGCTGCTTTTTCAATAAGAAATTTCTTCTGTAGGCCGTAATACCACGTCTGAATTCTAACCATGAACTGCTGGACACACTTCCAGAAGCTGTAACATGAGAGTTACACAGGTCTCTGAATCTGTGGCAGTAATTTGGTTTTTTAATAATTTTAAGATCAGATAGGAAAAACAAGAATGCTGTGACAAAGCAAGCACATGCTCCCCAAATGTCAGGAAAAATGTTAATTCCTAAGCATCACAGAAAAACCTCAGACAAACTGAGAAGTGCCAATAACTGTGCTTCTGTAGCTGTTGGCAAGGCACAAATTGAGGAGCATGTTATTACTTCTGTTAGCAAATTCAGGTGCAAACAATAGGCAGAGAGCTACCCCACATGTAAAACAGGTCATTAAATGACCTCTGAGGCTTCCAGTAACTGCAATGACAGTGTGTTACTTTGATACTGACTTCACTTGTTTGGCTCATGCAAATGTGGTTGTACCATAGACAACGGGACCCCTCATCGAAGCAGCACAAAAGGAACCGGGCTTTGTCGGAGCACAGACCTCAGGCATCAAACCCCTAGTGCTGCCTAGTTTTCGTAACAAAAAGTTTTTTAGAAGTTACAGAGCATGGATGAAATGCACGTGGTGTACTTGAGTTAGAGTCCAGCCTGATGATGACCACCTCCATTACAAGGGAGGCTTCATGGCCAGTCGGCCCTGACAGACACAAGTCAGTCTTCCAAGGCACAGGAAGAGCAGGATCAACAGTTTAACCACTGATAACACTCATGAGAAGCCACCTAGAATGCTACATGTTATTTCTCCTTGTGCATTAGGTTAGCAAATATGACCCAGCCAACTTAGCTCTCTGCAGGATATATGAAGACCTTATTTCCAATGAATTTCCACAAACACTTGGAGAACAACTCTCACCACAGCTGAATTTTACTTTTTCTGACAAGCATGAAATTGTATGTGCATTTCATTAGGCACAAGAAATGCAAAAATTAAGCCTGAAACTTCAGTCTGTATCTGGAAGCTGCATTCACTCGAGAGTACACTTCCAAATCACTACAAATGAAAATTTAATTGTAAAATGGGCAATAAACTATTTTCATTGTTTCTTTTTTGAAACTATTAACTGTAGAAAATGTAAACAAGAAATAACACTACTTGGTACTATATAGAGCACCACTAGCCATTTTTCACAGTAGAATGTATTTGGCAAACAGGTAAGCAATTACCGCTTTTCCATACATAATACGCTATTCTTCTAAATGGAATCAAATCGCTGCTGTCGTGATGTGTAACAAATGCTGCAGGAAGTGCTGATAAAACAAATACTGTTGAAAAGCATGTAATAAACCCCTGCAAACTGAATGTAGCAGAATAGAGCTTGTTCTAAAGGAACACAAATTCTGTGTGAAAAACCAGCAGGCACCCAACTGATAGAAGATATAGAAAACACACAGGTTAACATTCAGAATAGCAAAGATTTTAAAAGGATGTAGAGTAAAGCTTTCATTTGTTTCACAAGCTGCAAAGTACTTCAAAAAAAGAATTTGTCAGGATAATGAAAAAGCCATGAAACAGTTAGCGCTGTCCATGATGAAATTATCTGCTGCTCACAGACTAAAGCAAAACCTGGGGACAGGAATGAAGTTCACTTTTCCCATCAGTTCACATCTAACTTCTCCAGCCTCCCAGAAGGGTGAAGCCACAGATGAGTGCCAGGCATTTCCTCAAGTGCCTGCTTTTCAGGGACTTCCTCACCCACCTGATGCAACTCCGAAAAGACAAACTTGCAGGACAGCAGCCTACTTAAAGAGCCAAGCCATGTCACCCTCACACAGTGAAGGCTGAGGGAGCAGACTGGTGGGTTCAGCACACTCCCAGTGCTTTGTGTAAGCACTGGCATTTCCTCCTGGGAATGGGGAACTTTGCAATCAGCTCATCTACTGAGGATGCTATCGTACTCTTAACTCATCAGACCCATCAAGAAAACCAGGAATGAGGTTGCTCACAGGATGGCATGAAAGGCTGTTGCCTACCTCGAAGCCTGGGTTGTGCAACATAACCTCCAACCTTGTGTTACAGTGGGCAAAATGAGAAATATCAGCTGTCCTGCACAGGGTGGCTGGGGTTTATTTGATGTTCTGTGATTTTTTTCTTTCTTACATACACTTTGAGGCCTTATGCAATCTTCTAAGGTAGAAAGCCCAAGTAGGCCAGCAACTGTGAAACTTCCAGCATACAAAGGCTTTAGAAACACCTCTGTTATCCACAAAAGCTAATTGGGAAATTAAAGAGAAGCAGAAGAAAGACTTTATGTGAAGCACCCAGACAGAAAGAGCAGAAGTCAACTTACTGTTCATCTAGTATTAGTATTTTAATGTTTGCTTTTACCTCATTTTAACAGAGCAGTTGTGCAAATTCCACATCACAAACATTTATTTATATATAAAATACTATACACATACACATTATATAAGTAAATTACATGGATACACTTGCATTTATTTGGCATATCCATATGTAAAGCTATTAAAAAGCCTACTAATAAGGGAAATTCACAGTGGTTTAAGCATACAGCCTAGTTAACAAAGAAGCTCTGTAACTAATACTCCTCTAGAGGACAATTTAGTCAGCAGGGCACCAACTCTATTCTTCTTTTATAAGTACTATCAGATCTATGATGCCTGTAAAGAACAGAGAGACCTTACTTACTGCATCTCATTCAAGCCAAGGCACCTTCAAGCTACAGTGCCTCCATTTATCTTGTTGGAAAGTTGGCAGGTTAGGTAATTGCTGGGATTCTTTCAAGGGGCTGGAGTCCCCTTACCCTAAGGCGTGCCTTAAATTTTGTCTCATTTCAGAGGCTTTTTCTGGAAAGCAGTCATTTCTTCCAGTAAAATCCAGCAAGTTTAGAATTACCAGAAATCTCATGTTTCTTACAGATCTTTCTTGTACAGCAATCTTATTACTCTTATCTATGGTATTGTTATCACTGTATTTTCATATGTGACATCAAATGTAAGAAAAAATGAAGGACAAAATATTCTCCCCCATCACAAATCCATATTACAGTTCTCTATGTCAGCTTTATAGCCTGTATTACTCAGGATACCCCAACGAGCTTTCAAAGTTCATTTCTAGACAATACCTTGATTACAAACTGAAATGTCTCCATGCAGGATTTATCTCTTTTAGCAAAGTGTTTTATCTCCAACTATCTTCACTTCTAGCCTCCTCTTCCACCTATGCACGACCTTTTTGTTTGTCCCTCTGACAAGTACAAGAGCTGAAATGAACAGGATCACATTGTGCTTGGGATTATAATGTTATGCCTTCCTGGAGGTACGATCTTATCAGACTGACAGGAGAGACACTCTGGAAACAGCACACCAATCTAGTATTGCAATGTGGGCAGCAAGGGGTAGAAGGAAGCAAACTGCTTACATTAGAGCCAGGAAACCCAAAGTTACAAAGAGAGTATAAGAAAAAAACAAACAAAAACCAAACACCCATCTATAATGAAATAACATTAATTTACTCACAGTGAAAAGGAGACTACAGTAGCTCAGTCATACCACCACAATTTTACACTCTGAGTATGACAGGATTACAGCATTCACCATGGAGGAAAAATTTACACCACAAACACTGCACGAACTTGGCAGGTATTTGCTCAGCAATGTCTCAGCAAGCATAAAGCAACATTTTACTGAAGGGATCCCTTGCTAAATACTTAGAGTTGAAAAAGAATGAGCACCTTCTCCGAAATCACTAAAAAGAGAACGCACCTTGCTAGTGGAGCTCCTACGCCACTATATTACAGCCCAAGTTTACCAAGAAGTTACTACAGTTTGGAGCTCTCTCGCAGGGAATTGTGCAGAGCACATACAACCTGTGACTTACTTACATTTTCCAACTATTAACTACCAGTTCCTTTATGCTCAGGGAGTAGAAGAAAAACAGAGGTATTCTGTAGATATTAAAATTAAAGACACACAAAACCTCTCCGTATCCAAGAAGCTGAAACCCCGGACTCTACCCTACCATCCATTTGCTAGCATGAATCTCAGCACTGCACACAGAGAACTGCATCAACTGACTGGCTGCAGGATCAAAGCCCTGCTCATTCCATTCAGGCCTTCCCGCAGCATTTCATTAGGATGGAGGATGGTGCTGCTCAAAAGACAGGATCCTGCATAAAATATCCATCTCTTTAACATGAATCACCACTTTAGAAGTAAAATTATATATACAACCAAACATATTTTACATGTAAGTATGTAAATATATATTCAAGCAGACATACACTCTGCTATTGTTTTCGAGCCATGGGGGATTATGAACAATATGCTCTGTAATTGAGATTAACTTTGAACAAATGATTTGGCTGACAAACACACATATGCACACAAAAGAAAAACCCACAATAGCTCTGCTTAAATTTCAAGATATTTGTAAGACCTCTTTTCATCACAAAGCAGCCTATAATAGCATGTTTCAAGAAGTCTTCCAAAGGCCCTGCTGGCCACATTGTGGAAGCAGCGAGTGAGCTAACAGCCTACCCTCGCCTACGCAACCAGGAAAACACACGGGCACAGCAATGGTTGGGACCACGCGGAAAATCCTTTCATTTCCAAAGCCTGCTCCCCCCTACATGGGTGTCTTCTCTCCATGCCAGATGCATAACTACCCTCAGCTAAGCAAGAGCGTAAAAACGTAGCTAATGCACATCCTAAAAAAATAAACAGGTGACAGCAAGGCTGCCTTTATGTTTTTGCTGAAGCACCTTTTTTAGAAGTTAATTCTGTAGAGAAAACAAGGTTCATTCCCTGAATCTTTTTAATTCAGGGTTTGGAAAAGGAAAAGTAGAGAAGACCCCTTCTAGTACAAACACCTCCTTGAAGAAAAAGTTTGATTTCTACTGACAGGCACAACTCTATCTCAGAAGACACTATTGTAAGGAGAGGACTTGTTTCACCTCTAAGACAAAGACAAGCTTTGACAATAGTTGGGCAGAAGCACTTCTTAGTTACTCATGGTACCTAAAAGTCTTAGTTCTGCTTATTATGTTACAGTGGTTTTTACCAGATTTTTAACGTCAACCTCTACATGGTAAACTATTCATGCAATACTCTAGATGAAGGGAATTCTAAATGAATGATAAAAACACCACCTAATTTAGTGACAAAGCACTGCTTGCTGGGGAAACACATTCCCTTCATTCTGTGGACCTCACAGTTACAGAACTCAATTACCGAACTGTGTTGCAAGTACTCTGCTTAGTAGTAAATACTTTCCCTGAGAAGTTATAAGGCAAGTCCCTGAGGATGCACAAGCCTTTTTCCCAAAAGCCCTATATTCACTCAAGCAACCAAGAAAAAGTGCAATCAAACAATGTAGTGCCAGTCTTTTCAATCTATGGGATCCTGGAATTAGATCAGTCTTCAAGAAATTATCTACAAAAAGCTGACTTGGAAAAACAGATTCAAACCACAGCTCACTACCTAATTGCTAAGCAAATGACTGTTCTGGATAGTTCTTATTTGCAATTTGGATATGAAATTAAATCCCGGTCTGAAAAATTCCTCCTGACTAAAAGTGCACAGAAAATACTGTTTCTAAGAAAAGCATTATTCCTAATAAATAAATACTTGTTGAGAGTGGGGAAAGAGCAAAGGACGGTTTGGTTTTTTTGTTCTTTTTCAACAGATTCACTAAAACAAGTATGAATTTTTCTGATTTGGTTTTTCACTGATCCGGGTTCTCTCTAAACACCCAATGGGAATGTTTGAGCTGCTAAATGTAAAGGATCTTAAATGGATTCACTGCAAAATCAGGACCAGCCAACCAAACATACTTTATTTTTCCCCTTTCTTTTTCTTTTTTGTGTGAGTCCTGGTCCTATGAACACCAAAGTGTACACAATGCCTTGGTGCAGTGTCACCAGCTCAGATCTCGTATTAAGGGCCTGAGCTGGCAGGACTACACAGCCTGGGCAGAAGAGGCTGTGGCTGAAGGCACACCTCTTGCACATGTGCCTGCAGCCCTGCACCTCCATGGACAGGGAACACCACTGTGACAGCACGGCCTGAGAGGGTCAAGAGATGCAACCGACCTTTCCAGCTGCCCAGGCAGGACTGACACCTGAATGAAGAATATGATTTTGTCCTGCTGAATGAGGTATCTCAATGTAGCATTCAATTCTCAGTTCATTTAACAACAGAGTAATTTCTTACTGCATTTGTTTAACAAGCAAAGGGCCTGTGTTTGTAAGACAACCTTAACTGAGAACAGAAATTGTTGACCTGGGGATACAGGAGTCCAAGAACAGAACATGAGATGCCCGTATCTGTCAGACACGGGATGAGAAGAAGCTGCTAAGATGGATACAATCACACTTCTGCGACTACACTGATCCAATGGGCTCTTCTTTGCTTGTCCAGACAAGAGCTTTACACAGAAAACAACGTACAGGAATTATAAATTCAAAACTGACACCATAGCTTCAAGGCACCAGACGAAAGCCAAGACAGCCACACATCTCCCTGCCCATGCCGAGAGCTGCTCATTACGAGGTCTGCAGCTCCCTGACAGTTACCAGGAACGGGGCTCTTGAGGCCCACAGCTCCATCAAGGAATCTCCTAATGGCATAAAAACCAGTCACTAGTTTATAAACATTGACTCCCCTGTATGAAACGATAAATACTAATGACCCATTTGCTGTCAAAGCAAATTGACAAAGTCTAACAAGCACTGTAAAGAGGTAGGGGGACAGCCTGTCTGACAGCAATACTTTTTTATATAGAAAATAAACAGCAAATCTCCAGAACACAAAAAGAATAACACAGCATCTCTCAACATAGGAACTTCACTGTTTATCTCTGAAACAGAATGCTTAGCACGTAGAATTTCTGGAAATAAAATTTAAAGACAAAAAGCCATGGACCCTTAGGAGTAATTTGTTTCTTCAGTTGTAGCAAAGAAAAATTCCCAGCCAACAACTCTTGTAGCTACAACATCAGCCATTTATCATCAACAAATCATCATACATTTAAAACAACCAAATCAATGAAAGCCACAACAAATTGCTCCTACGAAGAAGAAAAGTTGTGTTTGCGTAACAGAAACCTAATAAAATTTAGTCATACTCATACTCTATTTCCCATCGACAGTACCAATCTTAACCATTCCCAAACATGAAATCCCTTCTGTTAAGGTTCTTTCATATAAAGGACAGTGAGGTGAGACAAAACAACTTTCCTTTTTTTGCATCTCTTTGGATTACAACCATTTTCTAGATCATGTAGCCTACAGTTCCATCCCCTGGGAGAAGACAGGCTAAACTGGCAGGATAAAACAAGGGAGGAAGCTGACTGAAGCAAAACATGTACTGATCCAAAACCTTTCAAGCTCTCTGGAGCTTGTTATTTTGAGGATCACCATCCTCCTTCTTCTACGCAGCAAGCTTAGAATTTGAATTGCCACTGCATGACCACCCTGCTCACCAGACCAGACGACTTTCCCGGCTGTACTTCTGGCCATGCTGAATTCAGCATCACAAAGTCATAGGGAAAACACCACATGCCTGCTATTCTTCCTCTCATTACCTACTTGTTCTACTTTTACAGCTGATGAGGGAAGAAATCAGACTACGCAAGCAAGGAGAGGAGCACTAAATCACAAGAAGGACAAACACAGATTTGAGTAAAAGCATACGAGAAAGAACAAGACATTACCAATAGAGCATATGGGTTGGTCGATCTGAAGGAGACCAAAAATTATAGCAAGAGCAGCAGCAATACGCATTACAAAGTATTGCTTACTCCCTTTATTCCATTTCCTCTGGCTACCATACTTTAGGAAACTTGCAGCGCGTGCAGTCAGACACAGACTATCCTTGAGACTACATATCCAAAAATCTGATGCTTTGTAGGTGTGGCTCAAGCAGAAAGGAGCAAACAAAACTTCAGAACACCATAACATGAAATGTGGTAAAATTCACACCATGCCTGCCCTTCAGCACACCCACATGAGACTGCAGTGCAGAGATTCTCAGTAGGTCTGTGCAGGACAGCTCACGTAGAAGCTCTTCAAACATAACCACACAGCCTCATGTGGCCGAATATACCTTACTGCTTACTACTACAGATACACCCTGAGTCACAACACACCTATTGTGCAATTATTAATTAACATCTTTCTACATGTGCTTCTCCAATTATCCCACACGGCATAAAAGTTTGGACCTATAATAGTACCTGGTTTGGAGACTGCAGTTGAGAGAACAGAAAAGGTGTTGGTCCAACAACCAACTGCCCACTGATCTCTAAAAGCAGATCTTTTCATGCCACAGTGAATTAGGAAAGTTGGTAACAAGTGAGTTGTTCTGACAGCCCAAGGCCACCTACGTATGGAGCACCATAAAGGGCTGTAACAACTGATGAACCCATACACACCTGTATGCCCAAGCTTTAAAAACTCTTGATCTACAGGACTTGGCTTTTTTCTTTTTTCATATTAATACCTTTTGTAGAGCTACAGTTTGATAAAAAAGGATGTCCCAGCAGGTTACCGTGGGAATAAGGATCTACAAAACATAGTTTTTCATTAGCTTAGGGCTTGTGCATGCATCATACTGTGTGTCTTTCTTCTCTCTCCCACAACACCCTGTAACCAAATACCACAATTCAATGAGATGGTAAATAAGCCCCAGACACATCTTAAACTTCAAAAACACAGGTGCTCTGTTAACTTTCCATCTCTTTCCCTTGAATCTGAAGCAGAGAGGAGGAGAAAAATGTATACATCAAAAAGACTGATAAATGTTACAAAGACTTCCTTTTTAAGGAACTGAATAAAATTACTTCCCTCAGAGATCAATATAAATTAATTAATTAATTCTTATTTAAAATACTGGATATGCAATGTTATATTGGGGTATCGGGCAGAAATTAGTGTTGTAAGGTTTACTTCAGTACATTCAGCCTGATTTGCCACTCTAGGCTCATTCCCTCAGCATCACACAAGAATCTCTTATCCTCCTCCCTCTTTTTCTTTCTTTTCACTGAACCAAATGCTCCCCAGCAGTGCATAGTTTGACAATCATCACAGCACAAATGAACGTGGCTGTGATCACTCTGGCTCTGCTTTGCTCCTCGCCCCCTGCCATGCACACAAACTGCTTACGTCTTTCTGAGGTCTGTGGGTCACAGCAGCAAACACAAAGAATTACCCTTCAAGAGCTGTTCACTCAACCCCTCCCACCTCTACATTCTCCAGTAACCTGGGAAAAGGTTGGGAAACGAAATCCAAGACAGTAATAAAGCAGAAAATAAACTTTGAGATTGCTTCTCACACATCCCAGCTAGAACCAGACTCCCTCAACACTCCAAGTTCTGGAATTCACATTTCCTTGCAGTAGTTCAGTGCTGGTTGGGCATGCTATTGTGCAAAATAATGGAGTGGCAAGGAAACACGGTATTTTGAGATGATACGCCTTTAACAAACTTGAGTGGAACTCAGGTTTCAGTAACCTCTATATAAATTTCAAAAGGCTTTTGAAATTCTAGGAATGTGTCTTGGCCTCACTTTTCTTTTTTTGAAATGATGCCTTGATTAGCCTAGCAGGAAGGATAACTTCCAGCACTTCAACTAAGCATAAAGAAAGAATTCTGAAAGGCCAATGCCGTCCCCTGCCTGCTGCTAAGCATGCTGTCCCAGCTACGGCTTACAGACTGTGCTTCTGGGTTGGGAAGAGGTATTGCAAGTCTAAGACAATGGCATGGTTGTCTTGATTGCCGAGTGATTCAGCTAATCTTTATCCAACAGGTTCATAATTTTAGATGCACTCCTGAAATCCAACAAACGAGGAGACACGTGGAAGTGTCACTACAGAAGTATTAAACCACACAGACTATGCAATCTACTGGGAAAAAAACAGACCAATTACTACTGTTCTTTAATTAATTTATCATACAAAGGAAAGACCTCTATGGTGAATTCTGAAGCCAGCTTTTTGTGTACATTGCAGTTTTTTCTTACGATACAGAGGACAGGGTGTCCTGAGATCTTTCAGATAAAGCTTGTAGGGGGTTGTTCTTCCAAAATTTTCCTTGGCTTCAAGGGAAGAGGCTGGTATTGCAGAACTACCAATTCATTGCAATGCTAATAAAAACACTCTTAAAAGATGCTAAGAAACCATGGGTAGGATGTCTAGTGTACAGCAATTTTGATATGCAAAAATGCAGTTGCCTCTCCAGGGAACAGAATGGGCGGACACTTCATGGAGCCGTCCTGAGCAGGGCACTTCCTTCTGCCTTCTTGTATGATGGTGCTTTATCCAGCCCTTCACCTGAGGTGCCAGCTGTCCTTCCCCAACATCTGCCAGGCTATGTCCCTGCTGCACCTCCCTCCAGCAAGCACCACTGGAGTACCACCACAGTTCACAGTGCATAAAATATTTGTAAATACAGTAAAAGAGAACTCTTTTCCCCACTGATGTCTATTCTTATGGCACTGAATTTTGACAGTATTTGTAAGTGGTGTGAAAAAACATGTCAGGTAAAATGACACAGGTGCGAAAAGGAGCGCCTGCAGCTGGAAGCTTCTTTGAAAGAGGGTTTCCCTGGATCTCGTAAGGCATCTCCTTTGCTCTCCTCTCTGGCTGCTGCTGTTACCCCACGGAAACCCACCACCACATGCAGCAGCCTGAGGAACTGCAGCACTCATCAATAGCTGCATCATGGTCCTCACAAGATGAAGCAAAGAGAAACTTCAGCCCTGCCAGACCTTCAGGTGCAGCCCCACCTGTTGCTGGTTCTCCATCCTCCAAGCCTATCTGAGCTATATAACACTGCTTACGGAGCTGGGCCAAGAGGTCTTCTGGGAAAAGCATCTGATAGAAAGATGAGAAAACAGCCATCTGTGTCCAGGTATAGTTTGAAAATGCTACAGCTTCAGAAGGATATGGCTCTTAACCTTTTGGAAGTTTTGCTGCATGGCTTGTAAGGACGTTGCTGCTTTGCAGCAGTTTTGCCTGAGCTCCTGTCCCAGTCCCATGTTTGCAAATCCTCTGTGCTGAAGACTACAAATAGGATGAATGTTCATACACTGCTGTCTTTCTTTAAAAAGCCCACTACCTACATCCCAACTTCTAAGAAGATCTACCGGATGGAACTATCAAGCCTCAGCTCATTTCATCCTCCAGTTACTCATTAGACAGATCACCAAAAAAGAGAAAAAAAAGCGAATCAGTAAGTTGGATCTTCACAAAGTCTCAAAATCCTTCTGAAGGATGCTTGTCAGAACAAACAAATGTATGAGTGGAAGAAACAGCCTCATGAATTAAGTAAAAAAATAAATAAAAGGAAAACATATGAAAATTTCCACAACCGTGCCAATCTGTTGCGAGCTGTACCCATGCCAGTGGGCGGCCTCGGGGCGCCGTAGGATTCCTCAGTGCAGTGCCAAGCTCCAGCAATATTGTTATGGTTAGAGAGGAATTTCTCACAAGAGCTAACAAAGGCAGAAGGTCATAAATAAACACAGCAGGATCGCCTTGTCAGTTCTCATTATTAGCGCTGCAGGCACTTGCTTTTCTATGGGCTGCTCGCAGGTTCATTTAAGTGTAAGAGCTCCTCCTCAGAATTTCACATGATCATAAATAAAGACAACGTTTCATAAGAAAGAAGGGCACACCTAAGTTATGATTTATTTATTTAATGCACCCGGGGCAGATGTGTTTGAGCCACCTGTGCCATCTCAGCTGCCCCATCCACACACACCCACGCGAGCTCCCTGCACTGCTCAAAAGCTTTCGCTCAGCTAACCCGGAGCCGCAAACCCCTTCTACACTGGGCTCCGCGACACCGTGCAGGCCTCCCTCGGACCCCGGCTGTAACGAATGAGGAAAGCCTTGCTACTGTAATAATGGTCACCAGAACTACATCTGGGCAGGAAATGAGGCTGAGCTCCTAAACTGGTCCTGACGTGCATTATACAACTAGCAGAGCACAGCTGTGTGATCATTATTGCAATTATAAAGGGACATTCAGTTTTAACTTTCTTCTCCTACTGCATTTTAAAACAGAGAGGGAGCAAACCCAGTAACTGTAGGGGTACGACTGTGTAAAGAAGGGAGGGGAAGTTCTTAACATCTCCACGTGTTGGTTCATCTCCCGTCAGAAGTTAACACACAGCTAAGCAAAAACAGCTCACATCTCCTATACGTATACCCACCTATCTATTTATCTCTATTCACACCTATATAAATTAGTGAAAAGTAAACTCTGTATAACACTAGATGCAGTTTAAATAAATTAACACTATCACGTAATCTATGCCAATTTCATGTTGCAGAATATTCCTTTTCAGAATATTATGGGAAATATAGACATCAGCAATGCTATCTCTGCAATATTTTTATTTTCCATTTATTACTCCAGAATTAAAAAAAAAAAGTAAAGGTATTACTAAAGCTAAAAGATTCATGACCTTGGAAACACCAGCAGTAAATTAAAAGTAAATAAAATATCAGGCCTAATGTTAACACAGGGGATGATGCCTAGCAGTGGGAAAACCACTTCTTGGTCACCACCCCTTCCAACACAAGGGAGGTGGTAGAGAACATAATTACCCACCTGCCAATCTCCCCCCAAAACACTGCTCCCTCGTGTGAACTGTACTGAACACCAATGTACCAGTTCATTAAATGGTCGTGTCTGTCTTTCTAGTCAGCTAAAATCTGACCAACATTGTCATTACTACAAACTCGAATCCTCACCTTTTAAAGCTACATGACTGACAAGCAAAAATCCTGGTGCCTTGCATGCCTCCTGTGAGAAGCTCTGGAAAATAATTTTCCTTCCAGTTCGCTTCCTATACCATCAACTGCTATCAAAAGAAGTTGGGTTGTTAGTCCTGATGCACTACAGCAGAAAAGCCATGTTCAAAGGATTGTTTCTGTGAGCTGCACAGCCCTTCATTACACACCATTCATCATTATCAACTCCAGGAGTTGCTGGAACAGGCTTTGTGAATGAAAAATCTGCCTGATTAACTTTTAGAGGCTGCCAGCCCACTCCCTTTTGCCTCTGTGCCATGGTTTGTACCCCAGGCACGGGCTGCCGGCCATGCTGTGTGTGCTCTCTCCCCACAGCCCACCCTGACAGGAGGGCAGCAGCCGCTCCCTTCCATGGTGGGTACACATAGAGCCACTTCGTAAACAGCTGACCCTCTCAAGCTGCCTTCTACCACACACAATACCAAAGGCTTCCTTTCTGCACACCATGGTGTGCTTCTTGGCTCCAGACTTGTTGAGAGGAAAGAGCTGCTGGAAGTGCAAGGAGCTGGAGGAAATGATAACAGTTTACAGCTGGTCGGTTCCTCGGTCTCTCTTGATCGATAGGCAAGGTGCTGTCAGGGCACAGGGCAGGCTGCAGTGCCTTCTGCAGGTACAGAAATGGAGATACTGCTCTACTTCCCTTTGCTGAGATTCCCTGACTCCTCACCATCTTGCTTTGGGCTCCCTTGGGTAGGCAGTTCCTCTGCCATCCCCAGTGACAGCTGCACTTCCAGCTGTGTGGCAGAGACGTGTGGCACCACCAGCAGAGGGAGCTCTGCACAGGGGGCACAAACCCCCCAAAAGCTGAGCAGCAGGTCCCCTGCCGTCGGCTGCCTGCACGCTCCAGGCTGCGCAGCCTCAATGGACACGGTCCCTGCCACAGGCAGCGCCCAAACCTACCGGTCACCCTGCAGAAGGGCAACTCTGGTCTGGTAAAACACAAGCACTCAAACTTTCTAAAAAGCAGGAGTGGGGGAAGAAGAAAAAGAGAATAATAACCTGTACTCAAAGGATAATGCATGATAGTTAACATTTTTGTTTGTCCCTACCTACAGAGTAAGATATAAAAGAACCAGACTGGGAACACGGCCCACTTTGTTCCACACAAGCCAGGACGCAGGACACCTGCGATCCAGCACGGCTCTCTGACACAGTCTGTCCCTCCATAGCTGCAGAGGGTGAGCAGTTCCACTCCAGACTTCTGTGGATCTCAAGTACAGGTATTTCTGAGAGCAGGATGCCCCAGTCAAACAGGAATTATGTATTTTGCTTCCTCATTTTTTTCCTATTAGTATTTTAAAAACATCTATGTATCAGACACGTTGCAATTAATTTATCTTCCCTGATCAAAACACATTCACTTCTGTAGAAACACTCCTCTGCTACCCATTTTGAAAGAAGAGCTGGGTTTCAGCCCACTCACTCAAACACAGATTTGTATTAATTTCTGCACCTTATTAATTATTTCAGAAAAGGAGAATTTCTTACACAAGTCAGAGTGACCTAAACCTACTAACAGCTGAGTGCTATGAATGGCAGTGCATGGAGACAAGGAGAAGGATGTTTCTGAAGGGACCTCTGCAGCGCTTCCATGTCACAGTGAGAACTTCAGGTTTCACAGACTCATCTTTTTTTGTTTTTCTTCATTTTCTGTTTTTTCCCCCCATACCATCAATTCTGCTCTTCAGTGTTTGTAGTCGTATTTCAGTAACATGGACATCCATGGCTTTTTGGCACTTTGATATCTTAAACTTATTTTGCATAGTTACACGCTTAGAATTATAGAAAATACTATAAAAGTGTTTCAAGGACATCAAATTTCTAAATTAAATCCTTAAATATTTCCTCATATTCAGCAGTATATTTCACTGCCATAGATGCACTACTGTGGAGTTTTTCCTCTGTGAGCAGGAAATACTTTTGTACAGTCTGGAAAAGGTAATTTTACATTCATTAAGAATATGAAAAAAATATGCAAAGAATAGTTGAGGAAGGGAAAAAAGAGCAGGAGGCATATTTTTCATAAGAATTATGGAGGTATTTTCTTGTTACAAAATATCATTTGTTATTTTTCAATCAAAGAAAACTGCAAGGAAATGCTAAAAAGGTTGAACCAAGTACTCTAAAAAATTACGAATGTGCCCAAAGATCACAAATAGCACATTAACGTCAAAGTGTTGGCTCCTGTTGACTTCTCAGCATTTTAATTTTGCTTTTTAAAGGAAGAAAAGAGGAGAAAAACAGAGAAGACATTATTAGACTACATCCATCCTGCCTAGCCCTAACTTTTTAAGCTAAAACCCCCAAACTGTGTCCATGATCTGTATTGGTTTGTAGCTGACCACTTCAGCTGTCCCTGACACTTGACCTGCTTCCGAAAAGCAAGAAGTCCAATTTAAGCCGACGGTCCTACGGGGAGGTAATGGTTTGACCCTTGGTCCCTCCACTGCAACTGTTCCAATTCTCTAATGATTTCCCTGCAGGGTTCATTTACCAGTTCTGGGTCAAAGACCAGCACATCCACGAAGGCAAGGGGCAGCACAAGCACTGCATGATGGATTTGAAAATAAGTGCATCATAAAGGAAACCTCCATCAATTAGGGATGGCCTTTGAATTCCAAACAAAAGGAAACAAAGTGCAAATCATAATGTCTGCTCTGCTCACTTTAGCGGCACACAGATACATACGATAAGAGAGGCATCCTAGCCTAGGTGCAAACCCACCAATCATCCTGGTTCAAACAGGCCCCCATTTATCCTCGGTAAGATGGCCTTTTGCTCACTCTGAGCAATCGGGAAGTCAAAGGGATTCACTATTTGATTCTATGGCAGCTTTTGGTACACCTTAGTACTCGTGCACTGTGACTTCAACTAGAAATATTAAGACCTGCTCTAACTATGAAGCAAAGTATTATCCAGGTCTGCTTTCACTTTGTAGAATCTGTGGTGTCATTTACTTTTACAGGGAACAGCAGAACTACCAGTTACATGTACATCTTTTTCATTCACCCACTGTTATGTACACATTAACACAGCCACAAATATCCTTTTTCTCCCAGTGGTCTTCAACATTGAAATACTCTATGTGCTTTTTTCAAAAGAAAGGTATGAGGAAATATGTTTAGCAGTACAGAAGGAGATGCAGTAAGAGCATAAAAATAGGAACAATGAAGAAAACAAAAGATACCCTGTGCTTGTTCCTAGTGAAAGATGGACGAGAAAAAAGAAATATGCCACTTATTACCAGCAACCATGCAAATTAAAAAAATACGAGAATGCTAAAAACACCTCTTCAGGTTCCTGTGTGCTCAGGCAGACACATTAACAACTCTGCTGATGCTAGAAGGCATGGCCATGGCAAGTGGTCACTGAGCTCTCACCTAGGGAATTCTGCTTTGTTCTAACAATTAGGGAGTTATATCCACACATGCAACTCTTCTAGTGCCACAGTTATAATTAGGGAGTTATATCCACACATGCAACTCTTCTAGTGCTATAGTTATAAGACTACCAAAATTAAAACATGGAAGAAATCCTGCACAAATTGTCTTTTTTTTTTTTAAGTAACTCCAGGCTTGCCTTCCCCTATCCATTTTCAAAAGACAGGAGAAAACTGCTTATCTGATACTCAAAATCAAAATAGGTTTGTTAACTTACTTCTTGCCAAGGCTTTTTGAAATTAATAGCGCCTGAGATCCTGTAAAAATACTCTGATTTTCCATGAGTTCTAAGAAGCCTGAAAAGAAAAGACTTCATAGTGTTTCAACCCAGGACCTGAAAAACATAACTTATCTTTCAAACTTTTGCCTGTCTGTGTGCCAGAGTACCACACACTCTCTCCAATATTCTGCCCAATACTAATATGTGTGTATTATTTTCCAGCACAAGAAGCAGAGAAATCTATATTCTTCCTAAAACAGAAAGAAAAACTTGACTTTCTCCAGCAATACTTGTCTGAAAAAACTAGCATGACTGCTAAGACTGAGAACAGCCAAATTTAAACAGAGATCAGAGAGATAAAATTATAAGGAAAAATGTTGCAATAGACAAACCTTTTAAACCACCTTCTCTCCATAAATACAAAATTTAGAAGCTATGTAAAACCCCCAGTACTGAGCCCATCAAGCTTGCTGACCTTGAATCCTGTGAATTACCTCCCAAAGCCTTTAGCATTCTCACTTCCATTCTAGCAAAGGTGAGGGATGGGCAACAGCCCCTGGGATCTGATTGAACAGGGTTTGTGTATGCAACCAGGCTGTCTGAGAATAAGTTCTTTCTGCCAACCACACCATATGTGACAGGAAAACTTTTGTTAATAAAAACCATATTGATGTACTTGTTAACGACTTGAACAGCTCAGTAATTGAATTTAAACCAGTTAACTATTCACCAGGGCTCCATCAGCCCACCTCCTTCATCTCCTCTAGCCCTGTGTTATTTCAAAGCAACTGGAAGAATTTTACACCACCACCACCCTTCCCACCACAGCCCCTTCACCATTATGTGAGCTCGGGAAGCCTAGCATTTGAGCAGCTCATTTGAAGCGCTCTTAACTGCGTTTCTGAAAGAACAAAGCAGTTTTATAACTCCCTCTATACAAACAGAAGGCACTTATCTGAGAGGCTCTCTTATTTTCAGTCCATCAATAAGTGACACCGATATGTTACAACTGGCTACCAGCACGGAGACAAAGTGTGTCCGTCCCTGACCTCAAAGGGATCAATCACATCAATGTTTCTGTGAGGTTTGGATTTTTTTTAATAAAAGGGATCAAGGGAAAGAATCAAAGCCCCCACAAAGTACATAAAATGTTTTAACACGGAAGTTTTTCAATGTCCTCATCAGCAACATTATTTGAAAGCTGAATTACTAAAAGGTCGCAATTACAGCAAGATGGTTTTCAGTGATTTTTTTTTTTAAGTAGTAATTCCTTAATTTCTTTTCCCTCATTTTTCATCAATTAAATTTAATTTTCCTGTGAGCCAACACAAGGGAGCTGACAATAAAAGCCTGATGCAGTAAACCTTTCCGGAGGCCCTTAAGCCAAGTGATTTCTGCTTATAGGCAGGATATGCTACAACTTGTACTCACAACTCCCCTCCCTATGGCTCCACCTCTGCTCAAAAGTGTGGTTTTGCAAGATTTCTTCTGGGCTGGCAACATTTTGCTTTTGTAGTTGTATGCAAAGAATGGCTTACTACAAACATTATGGGAAAGAAAGGATCTAATTTGTTTATTTTTACTTGAATTAAATTAGTCTGTGCACCTCATACATCTCACACAGATCACAGTTTACTATTGCCATTTATTTAAACAAATTCTGCATCTGATGAACTCCTTACTGGTGAACACTTACAAAAAGCAAAGACATTTCTCTCAGAGCAGTCCCTCTTCTTCCCTAAATTCAGGTGGAAACAGAAAAGCCAATAGTTGTCTTTAACTGTACAGCGTGTCTAAGACAACACAGTAATCATACACATTGCAACAGATTTGCACGAGATCTGGGCAGCATCTCAGTGGATTGATAGCTTGTCTGCAGAGATGTGAACTTATCAAGGTTCTGCTTAGTGTAGATATCCAGACAAGCAGTTGGCAGCGAGATTTCTTCTGCACTAATTACATTCTTTTCCAAAAGTTCACCCTGCCTGGGTGTCCAGGTAATTGCAATTAAGGCAGGAATCTGGTAATTAGAAATTCAAGGGCCCTGCCAAGAACAATACACTTCCTCTTAACGTGCTGCCCAAAGAACTAATTCACTTGGAAAGGACAGAAGCTGATGTGAAGTGGCAGAGTAGATGTTGATTAAGCAACAACCACAGAAGTAAATTCCCTTCCCCCTAAAATAGTTTAGACTCTTAGAAAGTGTTTTATTACCTCTGAAACATTTAAAACAAGTGAGAAATAAAAATTTCAGGCCTCCGAACAGCAGCACTTTCTGCTCCCCTGTCTGCTTAGAATTGCTGGAATGTCTATTTTTTAAATCTAAAAATACAATGTTGGCCATACTCCCCTTCAATCTCCCACCAAAAAGCTAACTTTGCATCATGACTCAGCAATTACTGTTCCTGGGCATTACTGAGTAAATACCAAATCGCTTAGTAATTGTCAAAGTAGCTTTAACATAGAACAACAAATATATTTTTTAAGATTATAAAGCAAAGCCACTCATCGTTTAGTGCTCTAACTGGATAGAAAGATATTACACTGTCCTCTAAATTCAAAAATTTTTAACAGTATCGTTATCTGGAAGCAAACAGTTACATTTTACCTTTCCTGTACATTTCTTTTTAACTCACAGCTGTTTTTATCAATTCAGAATAACATCTCTATCCCAAATCTTGGGCCTGGTCTCTTATACTTTACACTAGTTTTTTCTTTCAGGAAACACAAAAAGCCTTTTCTCATTGGGGATAAGAAGACTCTTATTGTGTGTATATTGTGTACGTGTGTGTGTGTGTATTTACAGTTACACGAACACAGAGGTTACTGTCCAGATTGAAGCCCTGGAATCACGTGCCTGGCTTTACATACAGCCATGTCTATTCATGTTTATATAGCTGAGCGATTTGAAATTCAAAGATGAAGGGCTTTGGGATGATGTTTGAAATGATTTGAAAAGAAATGGGGTGTGGGAGGAATTCCCTCACTCTTTCTGACTAAAAATCTATACCAGGTCCATGTTTATGCCAGATGAGTCAAGGAAAGTGCTCTTTCCAGTAGTGCCCTCTGTAATTCCCAAACAGCTTCTTCTGGATTACATCATTACCTCTTCTAGTGTGCTACCCCAGGCAATATCAAAGGAGCTTCTGTTGCCTTGTCTCGTGTTTCACCCACTAGAGGCTTCAATAAAATCCCATCACTGGGATTGATCTAGGGATCAAAACCCACCACAAGCATCACACACAGAATCCAGAGCGCGCTTCACAAACTGAGCCTAGAGAAGAACACAAAATGTGTATAGAGCCCTGATGGAAAACTATGAAAAGGAAAGGATGCTTTGAAATTTTCAAGTTTTGTTGTTGGTTTGCTTTCATAAAGCATTTTAAGAGCAGCTCTGCTCCCTTCCCGCCCCCAGTGTTTTTAAGTCTAAAAAATTACTCCATTCTCTCCTGACCTCTGTTTCGTATTGCCTTAGTGCGTTTCCAAGATTTCTTAGCTCATACCCAGACAGACCTACGAAAGGAACAAGCTGAGATCATCAAAACCTTATGACTGAAACACTGAAAACAAAATAAAATGTACAGTTTTCACCGCCCACCCCAGAAGTACATCAAGTGCACAGCAAGAAAAGCCTATGGTAAGAAATTACCTCTCATGCGCCGCAGCAAAGCCTCAGGAGCTAATAATACAAGAAATAAAACTGCTGTTTTGATTGATAGATCTGTTAAAGTTTCTTATCGCTTATTTCCAACAACGTCAGTCAAATGTGTTTCATCTTTTATCAGTAACAAAAAAAAGTTATTTTTGCCTGAGAATCCAAATTATAGATACTTACATGTAGAGAAATAGCAATAAGCCAAGTGACAACTAGGAACTAAAGTTCTGCAACTGACCTAACAATACATTAAAGAAAAAATAACAAAGATTAACCATTATGAGCTAACACTCTATTCTTTCCTATAATTCATTTCAGCTGATCATAAGCAAGGTGTTTAGTTCAAGTATACAGGGTGTTAATTTAAGTAATCTTCCCATCTGTACCTTTTGTAGGTCCCTCTTAGGGCACAGCAGAATGAGCTGAAATTCTCTGACAGATACGCATTTACATCACAATACAATACAGAAATTAACTGTATGGATTCTTTGTTCATGAAACAGATGAATTTTACGTGTTACACATGTATTTACAGGTTTATGCAAAAACACACACTTCTATAAAAACAATGCATATAACAATGATGAATCTGTAATTGGTACTGCTGGGTACTGGAAAACGGCTCATTCTCAACAACACTTTGCTGTTGTATCATAAGTGATATTTATTTTCCTGGGTAAGTTAAAATTTATTGTTCCAGAAGTAAGACAATACTCTAAACTTGCATGCTGATCTCATGGTTACAACATGCTGAAAGTCATTGGATGCTTTGTACATGGCATAACAATGGAAGTAGTGCTTTGCAGGGAATTTGGGCTAGAAGAGCCTGCAAAGAAGTCAGCAGCCTCATCCTCACTGTATTTACACTTACTTACACAAGACAGATGAAGAGCTGACTGCATACACGCAGTTGGATAAGATCATTTCCCAAGGTGCTGACGCTATCTGCAAGCACACAGGGCTGGGCCCCATTCCCTTCCTGACTGCAAGGGGTCCATCACAACCCAGAGAACAAGGGAAAATTCTAAGAGGCTACAAACCACAAAAATGGCAGAAGGATTTAGACCAAAATAAGAGGGATTTGTCATGTCAGAAGTTACCAGGCTGATGGCATGTGGATCCATCCTGCTGCTTCTGAACACCTGCTGGAGGCACCCACTCCCACCTGGGACCCATGGCGAGCAGCAGCTCCCCTGCTCCTTTCCACAGCCTCTCCTCATGGGTGTGCTGCCAGACCAGGGCACAGCTTATGCTACGTCAGACCACGTTATTACAATGTTATGTCTGATCAGCTCTGCACAGATGTCAAAGACCCCAAGCAGTTCACCAAGCACTGCCCACGCTCCCCAACACTGGCTGCTGTCAGGGGTATCCCACCTTAACAAGCAAAACTGCCTGGGTCTGTCTCTGGACCAGAAAATCTACTTCTCTAACATTAATATTTTATTTTAAACCCAGTCATGTAGAATAAATTTTCTCTTTTAACAACTTTAAAAATGGTTAATAAGGGTTTTTTAAGAGTTAAGGTTTTTCCCTATAACACTCCATAAAACAATAACATTAGTGCATTTTATTGCTTTTTTCTTCAAAGATGCACAGCTTTTCTGAGAGCTGTATCCATTCAACTAATGGAGAGAAGCCAAGGTGTAACCAGAAGCATTCACATTTTGAAATCTAAATGGTCATTTTAGAAGAATTATATTAACCATCACACAGCAATATAAATTGCTCCATAAAAGCAGCAAACTGCCTTATAAACTGCTATTTTAAAGCTAACTTCAGAAAAAAAAAAGTTAACAATGGACACAGTTGTAAAGTAAGTTGCCAGTCCCTAACTACGATGATGCAAATCAGCCACAAAGAAAATTTGGTGAATGGCAGAAAGAACAAGGTGACAAGTAGATGTGGGGAGTGATCAGGCCCTGCGGACTCTACTTCAGCAGCAGAATACATATCGCATCCATCTCAAGCTGGAATCTAGCTCACCAGGCATGGTACTCTAGACAAACTCATTATCCTTCAATTATAATGGCTCAAGAACCAGTCTTTTCTGGAAAAAACAAATGTACTGCAATGGACAAGCAGCAGCCTTGCCAGCAGTTAGACAAGTCTGGGGGACATGTCAACCACATTGCAGATAATTTCCTCTCTATTATAAAGGTTTGGTTGTAATACAGACAGACACCTTATTTTCCTAACTGCAAATCAGAAGTCCTTTCCAAAAACCTATCTGACACACATCTCTATGAAACAGATTCCAAATATTTTTCTGAACCACAGGCAAAGGCTCGTGTAAATGACAAGAATGACACAATGGGAAAATTACTGGTCGCCTTCATTGTTTTTCAGTAGCTAATTTTTATCTGTTTTTTAAAGAGGATACTGTTTCTAATGACCTTCCCACCCAAAGGGTAAAGAGCTTTGTCACTTGTGAGTTATTTGTATACTCTTGCTAATTGTATCGCTACACTCCTCCAACCATTATGAATATTCATTTTATCTCACTTCTCTCTCTGTGCACTTATTAACTGTATAACACATATACTCGAGAGACTGTGTGTGTGTGCCTGTATATATGTATGTGTGTGCCTGATATTATTTATGTAAATCTATAGCTGACCTATGCACACAAAACACTGCTCACAAGTGGTACCATAGCCCTTAGAAATGAGGTTTTAAAGGTCTGAATTGCAATGGAAATTGAAAAGGTTCCAAATCACCAAACAGCACCTCAAACAAAACCAGCTTCTTTTACAATGATTTTCTTGGCAAGGATATGAACTCACCGAGCATTTCTTATCATTATTGTTACTATTATTTACTGAACACTAAACTGTGTTTTGTCTTATATATTTAAATTAAGAGAGTAAGCTGCCTAAAAGACCTCGTCTTGTTGTGTTTGCTTCTATCTGCTGCTGCAGTTTTAAAGCACATTTCCCTTTATTTCACTTTTCCACAAGCCATAAAAAAACTCATTTCTAATTCATCCGTTCGTTCAGCTTAACCTCTCTTCTCAGCAATTAAAGCACTCTGCGCATCCCTCATCTATCACACAGCCAGCTAAATAATGCATTGCGTCCTCCGCTCATCTTTTATCATCCCAAATGACAGGTATTAGCATATCTCCCCAGTCAATTACAGTGCAGCGGAATAATCACAGCATAATTGGGCGAAAGCCACTCTAATCACCAACCCTGCAAACTCGCAGAATAAAAACTGAGTGGCAGTTCAGACAGGCCTTGCTCTTGTCCATGACTCCAGCCAACAAGCTTGGCAGGTCTCCATTTCCTTCTGCCTTTCCAAACTTGTTCTGTGGGGCTAAACTTCTCAGCGCACACACACGCAAAACCCGCTTGAGTTTTCTTAAAGGAAGACCAGTGCATCGATAAATATTGCCCAAAGACTATTTGCTAACAAATGTGAGCCTGGAATATAGCACAGCTGTCTTCTGCCCTTCAGATCATCCAGAGGGGCTCTGCTTTACAGACTAGCTTTGACAGATGGGTTTGTTGCTCGAGGTAGAAAGTTTTACATTTCATGTTAGAGCAAGCAGAATTTCTTTTCCTTTAAGTATAAAGGATTTATGAGATCTAACACAGTTAGGTACTGCTTTAGATGGTGCTGCTTACTGCAGGCATTAGCCTTCTGTTTTTCAACACTAGTGAGATGCCCACAAAG
Source organism: Myrmophylax atrothorax (assembly GCA_026770055.1). Lineage (NCBI taxonomy): Eukaryota > Metazoa > Chordata > Aves > Passeriformes > Thamnophilidae > Myrmophylax > Myrmophylax atrothorax. The sequence continues at coordinate 54,796,844 of JAOXXN010000446.1, forward strand.
CATAATTTTTATTTGTTGTCTGTTTAATACATCTAGATTAAAATACGTTTATTTTGAACATAAAACAAATGTTTCATTTGCTAAACAAAGAGACAAAAGTAAATTAACATCACATTGCTGTCTCTTGTGCTCCATCTGAGCAAATGAGAGTATCAACAGAAATTCTCCATGGCCATTATGCCAAATTAAGGCCAACAGGCTCCTGGATACACGCTCTCACCCACAACTCTCAAACTGGTGGTGCAAGACTACTTTCAGGTGAGCCACCTGCTCTGAGACCTCCCTGTTCTGAGGTTCAGAGCCATGTTTCAATGGAAGAGATATATTGGATGGTGGTGGGACCACCCCAGGCCTGTGTGTGCTCCTGGGATCTGCTTACTCTACAGGGCAGGAGTGTGCCAGCTCCACACACTCTGGGATCCTCTCGCCAGTAGGATAGTTTAGGGCACGAATAGTGCCCCGGGAATCAGGATATGAACTCAAAAGAAGATTTTCCACAATACTGCTTCAGCACAGTTGAAATTTTCAAATGTGTTACAAATGAAGGGAAAGTCTTCTGAAATCTAACGGTCAAATTATCTTCTTTGAAATCCTACACAAAATGTACTAAATTTGTGCTGTCATCATCACTGGCAGCACACTGAGGTCAAGTATATTTTTTAGTTCAGTCCCACAGAGAGAATGAAATGCCACCAAAGAAAAAGGGCAGTTAGACATACAACCAGACCATCAGTGTAGTGCATTCCTGCTGCTTAGTTAGCACTATGCATGACCACAAGTTTTGCCAAGAATAAGGTTAAATAGTAAAAAATGGTAAAAAGTCTGGACCTTCTGGAAGCAAAGTTTAGGCAAGCTACGTACCTATTTTGGTCTAAAGGGAGGGGGTTGCTTTCACCTCCTTGTACTAAATGCCTGAGAGCTTACACATTATTTTAGCTAGAACACATCATCCTTTTAAAATAGCTTTTAATGTTTCATCTTCTTCCTAACCTCTTGGCTTCGTTAACCATTTTCTCTAAACCACTTCCAAATTTCTACCCCAGCATAAATTTTTTTCACTGGCAGAGTTAACACCAGATACATTTAATCAGTGGTGATATTCCCATCCTTGCTTCCCAAAATGGAGCTGAACAAGATATGGAGAGCTTTTTTTATTATTAAATTCATCTTGTATAATGTGTCATTATATAGTTCCATGTGCCAGCAGTGTTCCATACAGAGCAACTATGGGAACAAATCGCTACTAAACCACTGTTGCAAATTAATAATAAAAAGAATAAAAGCTTGTGTATTTATAGGACAAAGACAAACACCTTCCTTGCCCCATGACTTCCATAATATCTATACTACTGATCTTCCACACACAAGCTTCTAAGGCCACAGCACAACTGAGAAGCGGAAAGGGAGGCTTGAGGATGTTTCACACTGGAAATGCCGATGGAGGATCTGTTTCCTTCCCCTCAACGGAGCTGTGTTCACAAAGATGTGGCAATTATCCAGGTTTCCGTGCTGCTTCTTTCTTCTGTGCCACTGAGGAGTTTACCAGGGCCAAAGCTTGTTTCTTCTGCTAAGAGTCGCAGAACAAAAGACGTACCACCTGTACCCTTCCAACACCTTCAATCTTAATTCATTTCTCATTTGAACTTCTGTTTAAAAGCCCCAGTATGGAGTAGTGATACAAATAAAATTTTCACTGTTTTAAAGTTCTGGTATTATTCTGTTGCATCACCTTCCAAGCTGCTTACTTCATACAAATAGATGGAGGACTCTTTCGAAATTCCAACTTATTACCCCTCATAATGTCAGGCGCTGTGTTACTCTCAACAGATTCACGGAAAACGATGTGACTTGGGGCAAAGCCAATAACCAGAAAAAAAAAGCCATTAAAAATTGGCTTTAAATCTTGGCTTTGAATTGATAGAAAAACTTGAAAAAAATTTTAATTTCCCTCCTGCGATTGCTGATTTCAGTCCTGTTCTGTACAAACCCCAGCAAAGTGAATGGAGGCCAGTCAGCCAGGTCATAACAGGTTATGCTGAAAAAACCACTAAGTTAAATGTTGTTACAGGAACCTTTATAAAGCCCTACAGGCATTGCTTTTCTTTCTGCACAGCATTTACTGCTCCTAAGAAGTGTTCAAGAGCTATTGAGGTTTCTGCAATCTGAGAGAAGCATAGCATGAGTCACTGAACAAGGCCCACCAACACTGCCCTTCACATCACCATGTGCTAAGAAATGCTTCTGCTCTGCTCTTCTTCTTCCTTTTTATCTTACTCTTTTCCTGAACACCAGCATGCAGCTTTATGAAATTAACAACTTCTCTGGGAAAACGCAGGCTAAGACTAAATGCAATTTTGCAGAAGTACACAAGTCACCCTAATTTCTCAATGGATACATCTGGCAAAGCCAAATCTGAAGGATTTGGCAGCCTGTAATACAAAGCCTTCCCAGGAACTGGTGAGTTATTTCGAGGTGCAAACAGCCTTGTTTCACCTACAGAGACCAAGGTGTTTATAGTCAAATTCCAACAGACCTTGCTGGGGCAGGTTAGAATCATAGAATGGTTTTGGCTGGAAGGGACCTTAAAGATCATCTACTTCCAAATCCTCTGCCATGGGCAGGGACACCTTTCAATAGACCAGGTTGCTCAAAGCTCCATCCAACGTGGTCTTGAACACTGCCAAGGGTGAGGCATTCACAGCTTCTTTGGGCAACATGGTCCAGTGCCTCACTACTCTCAAAGTAAAGAACTTCTTCCTAACATCAAACCTAAACGTACTGAATTTCGGGAATACCATTTTCTTTCATCCACGATCAATATTCTGTAAGCAACCAATGGGATCAAGTTCCACCAAGATTTCCTAGAGATGCAGTACTTTAATGCCTTCAAGCCGCATGAAAATTTCTATCCGGCAAGGGAATTTCTGTGTTGATGTTTAGAAAGTGCAAATGTGACATGCTGCAGCTGCCTTGCACATTATGAGACACATTCTCATAGTCTTAGACAATGCCTGTCTGCCAAACTATAAAAACAGACATAAACTATACAACATGGTAGAAAAACAGTGGAGGGGGCAGGGGAAGCACGGGTTGATCACCAACTCCAGCTCTACAGTAATGATGGAGAATTCTGCAAATCAGTCTTTGCTTCTCCGAACATTACTCTGCTAGTGGTGGACACCACCACGGTGCCTGAATGCAAAAGAAGGGTATGCAGAAAACGCACCCAAGATAAATCCAAGAACTGATGGGAAGATACGTCCTCTGGAGTAAGTGGTTAGTAGGGAACCATACACCACTCAGTCAAACAGGGCGTTAAAGAGTATTGAAAACATGCAGATTTACAAAGATTAGTCACACAGCAATTCTCTCCTGGATGCAAATTTTTCATGTCCTCACTGACAGTCCTGGAGACACAGACAGAAATACAGACCCTTCCTTCACAATTGCACTGGTTTATGTTAAAAAAATTAGGCAGCACAATCCCTTTATCACTGAACTTTTATCATCAGTGCAGTACTGTAATTTATTTAAAAGTTAGGTTCACGTTTGTCTTGCAGATCTTGAAGGATGTTAAAATACTGACATTTTTATTAAAATACTTGTCTTTTATTCCAATAGATCTCACAGCCCTAACTCTTACTTATCTTTTTAAGAACACTCCAATAGTGTAATAATTATGACCTATGTTCAATTGACTTGACGACTAATGAGCCTTCTGTAACCCAAGTAAAAATCCCGTAAGTTTTTATAAATTGCACACATGTACCATGGTAGCAACACTCAGTCACCACTTTTCCAGAGTGAAACAGAAGCGCCAAGACAAGGCGGGGAGGATAAATGTCTTCCCTAGAATGCTGTTTTCCACTTCCCTCCTCCTTCTTTCTCAGGGGGTAGGCCTAGAGTTGGGAAAATATGCATTATGTTTCAGCCACAAAATCCTTAAATCTGATGTCTTTTAATGTAAAAGACTTTCTACACTGCCCAGATTCCACCATTAGCGGGAACAACGCCTCATTTTTTCCACAGATCCTTTCAGCACAACCACACCTATGACATCGGGATACAAATGTCTCCAAAGGAACAGCATTTTCCATTCAAGCGAAAATACAGTTGTTTTGAGTTCTTATTAGAACGTAATAATCTGCATTTTAATATACTGCTTGGAGGAGTGTAAAAAGAACATACATGGTCACAAAAAATGAGATTAGAGCTCCCTTATCACAAAAATTACTGTAAATATATGGGAAGCGAAGGGTTCTACACATTGCTATTCTCATTCCCTTGCTGCCCATGCACGAATGAAAGCGGGCCACATGTGCTCATTTCATTTCTTAGTGTATGTACAAAACCAAGGAAATGACATAATCTTTGGTTATCTAGGACTTTTAAATCCACATTATTAAATAACTTACATCATCTTAAAAACAGGAAAGTGTCATGGTTTTCTTCTACAATATTAAAGAAATGAGACAAATTAATAAAGTAACTGAATTCAGAAAATTATCACAAAAAGTGCTTTCTCTAAATGAATTATTAAAATTGCTTAGTAATCTCTCCCTGAAAAATATTCCAAATAGCCTGGATGATGTCCAAATAGTATTTTGGAATTAGACACCCATTCATCACATCAGCTACCTTACAATTTCCTTGCAGACTGGTTCCAGCTATTAAAAAGCCTTTTTAGGTCTGGAATGATGAGATACAATTACAGACCAAAAATGCTAACATAGATGCCCTTTAAAGCAACTTCTGTTTCAAAATATTGCTTCCTTTCTGATTTGCAAGGTCATATGTAAGAATAGAAATGATTTGCAATCCCTTTAATAATAATTCCTTTATAGGCATTTACTACAGAAACATAAATATCAATTACTATAAATCCAGAATCAATACATCACAATTTTGAATATCCCAATGTCTCACTCACTTTCAAAATTCACTTTAAAACCCTGTTTTTCCATTGTTACACAATGGCATGAAAATGGTGCCCTTCCCCCTTGCTCAGCTCTGGCAGGAGCCACCCCTGGGACTGAGGAGTTGTGCACCAGAAGTTTGCGCAGCCCTTTCGAAACTCCAAAGCCTGGCACCCGCAATACTCTTCCTAAATTTATTATGCTCTTTCTTACAGCTCAGCAGTGACACATAAGCAACAAGCAGAGCTGCGAGCAATCTACAGTGACAGTCTCAGGCTTATTTTATTTTCACCAAAGAGTTTACTATTACTGCTATCCATGCTGCAGGTACACACAAAATGGACCCAAGGTATAGAAAATCTTGGATTTTATTACTTCCAATTGAGCACATACAGCTCTACAGATACACAGCCAGAACTTGATATATACATAAGCCTTTTGCTAGATGTTCTCAATGAACACGTGAAAATTCAGAATGTATGCATAAAGAAATCTCAAAATTGACAGAAACTGAACCTAGCTTTTCCACTTGCATCTCCTAGCACAAACTTTACTGCACAGTAGGGAGTCGTAACATTGAAATACTAACAGATAACATTGTATTTGAACCTTATTTCCTGTTATTTGGGGCCTCTTGCCTAATTTTTTTAAATACTAAAATGACAAGGGGGCAAAACCAATTATAGAAACAAGGCAACCTGCTCTTATACTGATTGGCATAGATGTCAAAATGGTCGTATTCACTTTTACTGAACATCTTTCCAGCACAGCAAATCCACTCTCTTCCAGACTAAGTGTCATATATAAGTGTACATATGCAAATATGTACACTTCAATCTACCGACTGGTGTTTGATCAATTTACATAGTTGAGTGGCTCACTCAGACTCTCCTGTGCTTTGAGGTTACATGTCCCAGAATGTACTGAGCTTGTTGGCATTTCGAAAATTAAATTTAGAAAAACGTATTACTTCACAGTTCTTTCCCCTAAGTTACTAAAATATTTAAGCATAAGATATTCTATATCTAGAAAAGGGGATAAATCAAAGATGAAGACAATGAACTTCCATTCAACATCGGCCCTTTTCTGCACCTTTCATCCCCTTATCAAAACACAGAGAGATGAGCCTTGAGGGAAGCAAGCCCTGAGCGAGACATTCCAGGCCTGCTGAAGTATGCAGTGCAATGGTCACATGTATTTGAGTGTAGCAAAAACCATCTTTCACTTCTAAATTGGAACATGCTGAACTCAAATAACTTCGCAGAGCAAAATTGGAAGTGCAAGACTAAAATAAGAAGAGACAATTCTAACCAGAAGAAAGAGCTGGAAATCCGTCCAGCCCTCACAGGCTTTTTTTTTTTTTTCTTTCACACCTTTAAGATGTGCCAGTAGAAAATGAAGAAGGTGAACCCTTGTCTTCTGCTAAAGCACAGCAATCATCTGGACCTCACTGAAAGTTCATTTCAGATTTTGCACACTGTGGCACTTAGTTCTGGGGAGACTTCAGGCTCCACGTACCTCTGCTTTTTGAAAAGCCCTCTAATTGAGGGCTCTTGACATATGTAAGGTTAAGCAGGAGCATACTGCCCAGTGTGGCACCCTGGCCTCAGCAGAGCTGTGGCACCCAGCCCCACAGAGTGCAGGCTGTGCTCAGGCAAGCCAGTGCTCACCCAGGCATAAGGTTAATGCTGCAGTTTAGCCCATAATAATTTGCATTCTGGAGATGTAAAGGCAAAGCACCGATATCCTGGCCAATGCCATGAAGTGACAGGCATTCTTGGAATGGTTGTTTTTTATGCATGTGCACATTTGGGATTTGAAATGTATATTTTATCAGATTTAGCAGAAGGATGGTCTTTGCCAGAACACGATGGAAGGGTATGTATGGAATGCAATCTCCAAATTACACTGTTTGTCATAGTTTAGAGTATAATTACTTTAAATCACTGTATAATATCATAAACTAACTCCAAAACCTAGTGAGCAATGCTCTCTGGCAAAATGTATATTCACAGTCAAGATCAACAAAAAGAAACTGTGGCAGTATCTGTAGCAGGAAAAAAAAAGAACCAGGTGCTGCCCTATAAGCTGTTGTTTGTAACTCCTTGCAACTATTTCAAAAGCTAATTCAATATTTTTGAAATAACTGCAGAAAGAATTTATTACATACTTTTGAAACATTTCTATTCTAGACTGAAGATTTCATTCTGCCTGGTAGTCAGAAGGAAGTAAGCGGCAATGAGTGAAAGAAAACCTTCTTTGGCTTCACTTACTGGGGTTTAGTGATGAGGGATTAAAAACCCCCTGCATTTTAAGGCAAAATAAACAGGATCGAACTCTCAAATGTGGAAAGGACATAGTTCTCTTTTCCCCTGCTAACACAGGTTTTCTTTGTTTAACTAAGACCGTGTACTTTGAATCTGAAGGAGATATGATCATAGCACATTACCCATGCACAGCTTCCCTCCAATAATCCTAAACCACTACGAGCAGAGTCCAAACAAGTAAGGGCATACACTCTTTCCTAGGATGTGTTTTAGTGTACACTTGAGTCCTAGCTTGAGGCCACTGAAACCAGTGTGGGCTGCCCCACACTGCCCTGCTTGCTGGCCATGGAGTACCAACTTGATCCTCTGCACAGTCCTATCAAATATTATTTTCAGCCCAACTCTTCCTTGCTGTGAGAAGAAGGTGTCTAAAATGAACCCTGACAGTCCACTAGCTAATTCAAATAATGATGACTCCCTGGTAAAGCCAATGGAAGAACTGTGGACTAAGTAACTTACAAACCAAATAATTCTGCTCCTCTCAACCGGCCCCGTGCTGCGCGTGTGTGTGCACACATACGCCTGATCATAATGTGATCCACGCCAATTCTACATTCCTGTATATCCACTTTAAAACTGCGACTGTCATTTTGGCACAAAAATGAGAAGCGCAAACTAAAGGCCCAGAAGGAGCTGGAGCACCTGGGGTGGGTACCAGTTTTCTTGCAGGAAGGAGCACTGCAGTCACACCCAGCTCTTCTGCTCTCCTTCCCAAACACTTCTGCCCTGAACATAAGGGCCAAAATAAAATAAAGCTTAAGAGAAGGGACACTAATTGCACCTGCCATCACACTTGCCCAATGGCCCAAAAGGCCTGATCATGTGTTTGGAAGAGCCTTTTCTGCCTGCAGTTTACAGGAATTTAGACTTCTGACTGCCTGCCATCCAGCTGCCAGCACCTCCCTGACAAGCCTATAAATACTCTTTGTGATCACAGGGAGCTGAGAGACTGGAATTCAGGATTTGGAAAGGGTATATTACAAATTACCCTGTAAACATGGACAAGGAACAACAGAGATTAAGGTCTACAACTAGTATGGAAGCCACTGCAACCGCATCGCTTTGCTGTAAAACACCTGAAGAAACCACTGCTAGTTTACTTTTTAAAAATACAAATTTGGCATGAGATGGAATCGGAATAATTCTTAATAATTAAGAAAAAACATACTCTCTGTAAGAGAAACTTTATACACCAGAATGTGCCATTGGGCGATCATGTGCAACTCTGAGCTGTTCACAACTGTGGAGGGGCCCCACCAGCACCTGCTGACAGGAGGGAAGGAGAGCACTTGCAGGTGAGCAGAAAATCCTGACAAGCTCTTTGCAAAGGTTACAGGAAGATTCAGTGCACAGGTATGCACTGAGTTGGTACAAACCAACTTATGAAAAAATTAAAGATCAGCAATTATCTCTGTTTTCAAGCCATGCAAAAATCTTGCAAAAAAAAAAAAAAAAGAAAAAACCCTATGTAGCTAAACATAGATATGTAAGAAATAAAATTACACATATATACTTCAATACACAGCTTTCTGTGTGTACATAAAAATACAGTTTTGGTTATTTTAACAGAAGTGAGTACAAATTGATTTAAATTAATCTCTGAACACAGTGAAGAGTAATTACAAGCAGAGTAATTAACTGGGTTTTTTATTAATTATTACAACCATACCAACTGTCCTTTCTCTTCGTCTCTCCAATAAAAACAATTCATCTCTAATCCGCTACAGCTGCAGAAACTTTCATGAAATGTTAGCTAAGGTAATAAAATATCTCCATTTTTAGGTCTGCAGGATCCATTGCTGGCCTTCAATCATTCCTGTCAGATTATAATCTCCACTGAAGAGTCTGATGTTATTTCAACAATCCAATACCTCACTGGCACATGTGAGCACACAAAACTTTTTTTTTTTACTTTTTTACACAGCAACATAGCCTGAACACGGAAATCAGCCACTGAACAAGCTAAATCTGCAAAAGACTGAAAATTCAGAGAGGGATAGGAATGGGAGTGTGGAACGCAGTGAGCAGTACCACAAAAATGAACTTAAAAATGAAAAAGGAGGAGGGATCCTAGAAGTGCACCTTAGTTGAAAAGGTTTCTTTCAGTATCTGCTGGCACTTTCTTTGACTCTGTACGACCAGTTTCCTTTGTTATTCTATTGCAGTCAATAGCTTGAGTGGGCTAAAAATAGAGATTCTCATGGTTTAGGTCAACACAGGATATAAACTACAACTGAAACACATTTCCACGTGCTAAACTCAGCAGTAACTATTGTAATCCAATTGCTTGTATAGCATACTTTACAATTAAGGTGGTAGGCACAGGGAATACAGCGCAAAAAGGCGGGCACGAATATGTTGGTTCAGATTACTGCTTTCTGAATCTACTTTCGTTTTGCTACTCGGTTTTGTTAAACCCTTTTTTGTGCTTCACAGGAAGATAAACATTTTGAAGACAGTTACAACAAGTTCTTTGTTTTGTTTTTTGTTTAAAGTGCTATAATTTGAACACCCTGACACCTGCTGATTTCCTGCCCTGCCTTTTCCCGTCAAAGCCCCTTCTCGGCTCTCTACATGAGGAAATCTCATTTATCAAAATTCTGTTAGCGTAAGGGGAAGGGCTATGCTGAGCTGAGCCACGGCCTTCATTAAACATGCAGAACATAAACTGCTGACACTAAGCACAGTCAACTTGCAGCACGGCGGAGGAGTGGGGGGAAACAAAGAAAAAAAAAGAGCAATGAGACAGAAGGAATGATGCGATGGTGAGATGGGAATAAAACCCACAGTTTTGCAAAGCATCTAAATCATACTGGAGTCAGTGAGATTTAATCACAGACCTGAAATTAAGCATGTGCTTAACTTTGCCAAACAGAAATAGATCACTAAATTATGAATGGAACAATCTATTTCTGTTCCCAGGAACATGGACACTTGGTTCTCCAGACCAGTCCCTCAGGGAATGAAAAAGGTGAGGGGGAAAAACGATAACAAAATTGGAGATAAAAAAATCCCTTCTTCAACTCAAAAAACTGGTTCCGATAAAGGAACCATACTTTATCTTTAACATAACAACATTAAAAAGGTTGGTATCCACCATTTAGGTACCAGAAGTCAGAATAGAAAAATTGCCATTACAGCCATTACTGTCAACAGGGTACCAAAGGTGAGTGCTCTGGATAGGGTGCAAAATTTGTATATTTGGAAGAAGGAAGCATGAAAACAGAAATGCAGTAAAAATCGACATTAGGGCTGAGGGGGAACAAAGTAGCTTTTTGAATTTTCACTTCACTTACTGTTCTTGATATTTTTTCCCCTTTAATTCTCAAAGATAGCTCTGTAATGCTGCCTACAATAGAAACTTGAACTTAATAGGCACGAAGCAGAAGGTGTGTAGCATTTTCCTCTGATCACAAGGAACAAGCACTTAGCTGTAAGAGATCCACAATGAGTCACTGCAGGGAGGAATCAAATGCATCACAGGTACATGCAAGCCTTTTTTATTATTATTGTACCAACTGAAAATGCATTATAACATACAGCCGTAGGAAAAAAAATCAATTTCAAACCTCCCAGACCTATAAAAACATATAACATCCCAATAATATATGCCTGCATTTACACAGTTCGAGGAGAGCTAAGGCAGATGAATGGGGGTGGGGGTGGGATGCCAACATTTCCTCTGTAAGCTTTTTCTGGTATTTATAAATAAGTTAAGATGCTAATTTCAAGTTGAAACTGTCTCAAATGAATGACTTACCATCAAGTCTCAAACAGCAGCTAAAAGTCATTTTAATATTTATTAGCTGAAAAATAATATTATAGTAACATTTTCTGATACTTTGACACCTCTTAAAACAGTTCTTCCAAGTTAATCCTGAAGTAAATACTGTAAAATTAATGGCCAGATTCTGCAATCCCTTCCCATTCTGAGTATCACCATATTCCAAAAAGAATTTAGCTCTGATCAACTAACTCTTAAACTCTTTAATGTAATACTAATTTTTCTTCCATCTTCCAGGGTTCTTTGTACATGTAGCTTTGGCAGAAAAGAGCAGAAAGCAGACACACACAGTTGTGGCAATGGGGCATACACACTTATCATTCCACAGAAGTAGTTTCCATACTTTTTTTAAAAAATAAATGTTGTACACATTTAACAGAAATCAATAGCTGCTTTCATAGTGAAAAAGTTGTTTTTGTTAACATCACCTATAAAACAGAACAGGACAGCCCAATTCTTCTCTCTTCTCTTTGGCCTTGTAAACAATGCAGTATTATCAGCTTTTTTAGCTTTTATTCTGGTCAACAAGGCGCTGCACACTGCCATATAAAGCTGCACTCCACATGGCACCATTCAACAGTATATCTAGGTCAGCTTGCATTTTTAATGTGCTCCATTAGCTTTCCCTTGCTCACTGTATCAAGTTCGAACTTCTCACTTTTCATACCTCTGCATAACTAAACCAGGCAACACAGAGGATCCTAAGAGTATAGTGACCATCTTCAACATTCATTACACCGAAGAGTGCAATTCTAATCCTAT
>JAOXXN010000446.1:54809263-54834368 GCA_026770055.1 Myrmophylax atrothorax
AGTAGGAATCGGATGATGGAATGAAAACAGTCACGTTAAATTCAACATTACAAATTATTTTGCTTCAGATTAAAATGGTAAGGCAAGTTTTAATAAAAAGATTGTAAATCCATGTGTTGTTTGTTTCAGGGAGTAGCAAGGATTTAGCAGTAAAACCATAAAACACACAAAATGACTTACACTAGAAATCTGTCACGATTGTTTACATGTACATAATATTAAACAATGTAAAGCATGACAACAGTATGAAAATCATGCCAAAGTCACTTGTAATCTTGATCCTCCTATAAGACCTTGTATAATTAACTGTTCACCAAGAAAATCAAATGAATGACCTTGAAAAACAAGATTTCCCGGTGTCATCCTAATCTAACAAAATTATCAATCAATATCCCAATTCACTAGAAAACCCTCTCACAGGAAGAAATTCTTAAAGAAGAAAACTGAAATAACTGGAGTTTCAAAGTTAAAAAATTTTATCTTCTGTAAAAGAAATGTATGTTCATTAAAAAGCCCAATATTCTGCATTTTTGTCATTGTTTTTTCCTCCTGAAACCTGCAACACGTCAACAGCACATTTTACAGCAAAGCACAGCTCTGAAGGATGATACACACCTGACCTTGTCTCGGGAAAAAACAAAGGGGGAAATGAAACCCTAAATCACATCTGTCTACCCAACAACTTTCTCACGTTCCTCTTTGCAATCCCTGTTCTTCAAACTAGCATTCGTTTTAACAAGCCAGTTCTGAAATCAGGGGAAGCATCCACACAGCACGAGTCTGAATCTTCTTTGGGATGTGCATTTCATGCTGTTAAAAAACCCTGCCATACAAAGGAAAAAAAAAAAGGTGCAAACAAATGAACAGTAGTTTTGTAAAGAAATAAATATTTGTGGGGGGTTTGTTGTTGGGTTTTTTTTAAGCTGCAATCTAAATAAGAGAATGCTTCCTGTAGCAAGGTGCGGTTGGTTGCTGGAGGGCGCAGTTCTGGTCCCACCAGTTGTGGAATCAGGTAGAATTTACAGAAGAAAAAGAAATCTGGTCTAACCTGCTCTCCTTATCAAGGAGGAACGGCAAAGTATCTGCAAATATTCTGAACTGCCCTCTTCCCACCCCCAAACAAAGAGACCACCTGCCTCAACATTTATTTAAAACGTGCAGGTATTTACAAGCAAACTTTGTGTTCCGATTGCTAGATGACTTCTTGGTAAATCTGATACTCCCTCAAAGTTCAAACCAGCAATATAAATCAAAGGGGCCACACAGAACTCTAAAGGATCTGCCTGATCAGGCAAGCATCACCCCTGGTTACATGTCAACAGGAGGCAGCTGAGCGAGGGAGGATGCTGAACAGCACACCCAGCCAGACAGTTCAGGCACACCAGACTCAGGCTGCCTAAGTGCGCCCACCAGTTAAAAATTTAATAAGTAACAGAGGGAAGACTGAGGAAAAAAAAGGCATTTTTTTTGGCAGTAACTTAAACCGCTGCAATGTAGTGACTGGTGTGAAATGGTGGGTTCAAACACTCGAGGTGATGCGTATTCCCACCATGAATGCAGTACCAAACTTTGCACTCCTCGGGCATTTCTATGGAGTTCGTAAAGGGCAAACCACGCTACAGACTGCCTCTTCATAAAAGCAGCAGGGGGAAGTATGGACTGGTGCTGCTGCTGCCACCACAAGAGCTGGGTGGTTCAAGGTTGCAACAGTTCATTTCAATGCAGTGGCAACCTAAATCTGCATAGGACTGCCCAAAGAGGGACACTCGTCAATCGGATGAGCAAAACTGGCTGCCAAGCCTTTACTGTGAGGGTAGTGAGGCACTGGAACAGACTGCCCATAGAAGATGCCCCATCTCTGCAGGTGTTTGAGGCCAGGTTGGATGGAGCTCTGACCAATCTGGTCTAGTGAAAGGTGTCCCTGCTCTATAACAGGAGAGTCGGAACTAGACAATCTTTAAGGGTTCCTCCAACCAAAACCATTCCATAATTCTAATTTACAGACATCACTCGAGGAAATACTAAACAGTTGCCTTGAATTGCATACACATTTGCTTCTGAAAACTCCACACTGCTACTCTCAAAAAGGCAGTGCATGCTTTAAACTTCTATCAAAAGCCAAAATGTGGCCCCATCCACACCCTGATAACCTGAACTGTGCAGTACTGGAGAGGAAGGCTGTTCATGTCTACGTATGCCCAAAAGCCAAGATGATGTAGTAAGAAAGACAGCAGTTTAAGGGTTTTTTTAGCACTAATCGTGGATGGTTGCAGTGCACTGGGCAAACAATGAGCCAGCAGTGTTCAAGACTGCTGAGGAGGGCATGTTTGCCAGCTGTGCTCACACCAACTTGCCACAAAGCACTCGGGAGCTTTGTAAAAACAAATGTTACCACACACCCATGCAGACTGCCTAAGTCTAACCCTGAGGCCATCAGTATTTATTCTGCAAGCACCGTGAGAGGCTTCATGCTGAAAAGGAGCATTAAACATGTACTTATGGCTAGTTTGGGTCACTGGCAAGAGAAAAAACAAGGGAATATCCAAGAAAGCCTGACATGCTGTACACACATGGGGATACTGCCACAGGAGGCAGATACTTCCAAAAGATTTATCCCTTGTCTTTCCTGAGATTACAATCCAGAAGTGTGGGTACCAGGTACAAGAAGGAGAGAACTAACTCTTACTATGTCATTTATCCAACCTGTCTTTCTCACAACTAGGGGTTCTCAGCTAACATAGGCTTTGGGGGTGTTTTCCCCCCTCTCCCATTTTATGTATCCCCTTTGTCTTTTCTTCTTCATGCAAGACTCTTTTGGAATGGTCCAGACCCACCTCCCCTGCACAAGGAGGCATCAAGACCTGTAAGAAGTTTGCCGTTTTTTTCCATCCTCCCACAGAACTTTAAAAAAGACTCTCTGTATGGAAAGCAGGAGCAGACTTTGAGGAGTGGGGCACCACAAGCATGTACTGTTTGGAATCACCCTCCATACTCAAGGTGGTTAGCTACACTCTTCTACAGCCTGCAGCACTCGGGACGAAGCTGAACCACAGCTGGCACTGTACAATGGACGGAGGTGAACTTATGGCCATAAATGTCTTGGTGTACACCTCTTCATTTCTACAAAACTAATGGGGAAAACAAACCCCACGAATCACAGAGATATTTTTGAGACTAAACTTACCAGACATTAAGAACTACTGATTATGTAGATGAAATTGCTAACACATGATCACAACTCCTTGGTTTCACCTGTTCTTGCACTGTCCCAAATAGTATCGCAGTGGCATGCACAGTTTCAGGCAGAAACATGCTCAAGTTGTACTATTTAGTCATAACTACTCCAAAACACTTTGACACATCTGTAAGGGGTCCCTAAGAATATAAGAAGAGCACTTTGTTTCCTACTATAATGCCATTCTCTACTCTTAGAAAACACCCAGCACAGAGGGCACTGAAGAGAGTTCAGCAATCCCAAAACACAGCTTTAATAATGACTCAGAGAAGGCTGGAAAATCTTTTTAGTCATCTGAACACCTCAGATGAAACAACTCGACAAAAACCCCAAAAAAACAGAGCTGGGGAAACATGTAATCCTTATTCTGCTACGAGCCTCTAAATAGAATTTACTAGAGGCTAGTATGAATATCTGGGTTTTTTTCTAAGCTGCAAGAAATCCAAAAGCTTATTACAACCCCCAGATTTCTACTTAAGTCAACAGTGCAAAGACAGATGTAAATGAAGATTCCCTTCTCTATATTTTCCCATATACTAAGCACACACATAGACACTCCTAGTGTCAACCTATCGAGACAGAGATACTTCAGACACTTGAAAACATCCTCTTCCGAAAAGGATTAATTTTGCTTTAAAACAATTTAATTTGGCTTTGAAGATGCAACTTTTATTAGCAACCACCAGATGGCAGGAGCAGAGGCTGCTTAGAGTTTTCAACAAAAGAAAATGGTCTTAAGCAAGGCAAACATCAAAAGAGAACAATTTTTAATGTCTACTTTTTCCTCTTCTTCAATGGTTTTCTTTTCTTCTTCTTTCCACAAAGTAAGCATTATTTAATTGCAATCAAGCTAACATAAATTTAAAACAAAAAATTAGAAGAAAAAATCTCTTGAGAACATGTTTTCTCAATTTTATCACATGACATCTCCATTTCATAGCTCAAGGGTTCTGTGTTGCAGATACCGCTAGAACAGTTTCCTTCAAGGTTTGCACAGCCGTAACTCACAGTCAGCCACCAAATGTATTCTCTTTGATGTCCTGTGCTTCAAACCAGGAAGCTGACACATAGTTACACTGTGCAGCTCAATTTCCCCTCGGGATTTGAACTTCTGCTATCTGGGATCATGAAAACAAGTGGACTACGGGAGATGTCCCATGATGCGCTGATTGTTGCAATAATGCAGTATGTGGAGGAAAGCAACACTCCTCCCTCAAAAGCACACACATCCCCCGTCCCCCCGCAAAAAAACAACTAACACAAAAATCCCAAACCCACCTTAATAAACTCAAGTAAAAGCATGTTTGGGAGGGAAAAAACCCAGATATTTTAGTCCTCAGAACATTTGATTCTTAAAACCTTGTATCCTGTACCAGAGAAGCAGCATGTAAAAATGCAATCAGCAGCACATACTTAAAAAGACTTAGGAACAGACTCGCTAAACAACTTCCAGAGTTACTAAATTATGGAGACAAGGTCATCACTTTATGTTGCGTCATAAAACAAAAATACGTTTAATTCCATGAACAATGTTGGGAGCTCCACCACACAGACACATCCACATCAGAAATGCCACCCTTGCTGCATTTCTTTATTAGAGCTGTCTCTCCATTATGCTGATTTCTCGATCAAAGAGAAAGCTTTACTCCTGTATTTGTCTTCCGCAGAGGAAATGTAAAATCACTCCTACAGTGAACACATCCATCGGGAATGAGACTCTCTTTCCTCAATCCCAGCAGCAGGCAGTCCCAGAAAAGAACAGGTGAAGCTTGCTCCTACTTCAAAACAGCATGAGATGCAGTTGTGTGGTTAATTCTGCCTCTGTACATTAGCAAACACGCACTTGCAAAATATGAAGGGCTTTCTTCCCTGCCCCGTTTTTAAGTGACACCTGCAAATCACTAATCCAGTTGCCATTTATTTCCATATGTCAAATTACAATCTTAACTTGTGCAAAGCAACATAATAGTAATGATTAAGCCAATTACATCACAACACAGCTTAGAATGACACACAATGGAAGGATTAAAGCTCACTACCCAATAAGAGAGCCCTGTTCTTGGTGGAGCTCCCCCACTGTGGGAACATAAGTGTCTTTTCCTGTTGCACAAAGTTGTGAGCTTTCTGACATGTAGCTGCTGGACTGCCATTAACGAAGTTATTTATATTACTGCAGCACTAAGCTGGGATCAGTGCACCTCGGCAATAGCTGCGGTGGGCGGGCGCTGCGGCCGGCGCTGCAAACACGGCTTATGGCGCTCCACAGGTCCAGACAGGCTGAGACACGTGGACAAGGTGATCTCACCTGGCTTCACTGAATGAAGCCTCCTTTTGCCTGTGTTATTTGGGTCAGGGAGATGCTGACAGTAAAAGCCTTGGGGAAAGGCAGGGGAAGGAGAGTAAACGGCGCACAAATACTTAAAAAGTCAGGCATCTCATTCTCTAGATAGGGCCAGACACCATTTGCAGCTTGTCTGGAGTATGTGCTACTGTATTTGACACCGTAATTCCAACTGATGCCAAAATGTGGCTCCTACAACAATAAAATGTGTGTTAAATCTTTAGACTATAATCAACCTTTCAGACTAAGATTTTCAATTCTACCTCAGGGATTTAAATGTTCTAATGGAAACTGAGCATCTCAATTTCTTAGGATTTAAAAACTCACATACTGTTATTTTTATTTGTTCATTGCCCTGGTCTTTAAATTGGCATCATTCAAAATGGTCAAACCTTTTACCTTTTACTTCTGCCCTGTGCACCTTTTGTTTTTGTTTGTTTCATTTTCACATCTTGGTATTCCTCCTAATTTTCTCTGCCACATGCAAACACTGGTCACATCTGCTAAAATATATCACCATACTCAGCTAAAATAAACACAAAATAAATTGGTACTTTTAGTATTTTACATGTCATCATTACGCTTGTGTAAGATTAATGGGACTCAAGGAGTTTCCAACTTTGAAATACATTCCTGTGAGTTGACTGCAGACTCAGGCAGAGATCACTCCATCTACTCACTCTTACTCCACGTTGTCTGTCGTCAACTAAGTTTTGATGAAACTTCTTAAGTATGTAACTTTATCCTCAGCAGAATTTGAACAAACCAGAAATAACTGTTAAGTCCATACCAGATCACCTACTGGCTGTTCATGATTTGCTACAGGGTCATCTCCCCATGATCCCCCAATACACTATCATGCACACAACCCTTCCACATATTGGAACAGAAGGATCAGTCAGGAGCTGGAAGGTTTTTTTTCTTTAAGAAACAAACATGCATTGAAACACACACATAAATGCATGTGTAAATTAAACTGAACACCACGTGTACCATCTTTGGAAAAGCTGTTACAGCACACTAACAGCTTCTTCCTTCTGTAAAATTAGTTGCAAAGAAAGCTGAAAGGGTTTGCTTGCTTCTGTTCAACCAAAGGAAAGGTTTGGACAGCAATGCAGACAAATCTGTGCATCTTTATGCTTATCAAAAAACATGTTCTATTTAAACTGATTGAAAATGTACTTAGATTCTCATGGCCTTTTAAAGAGTAATGGTCTCACATGCACAAAATGGAAATAAAAAAAGTTCACATTAAAATGTCATTTTTATTCCAATGAATGCCTTATATTCTACATTTGTGTGGGGAAGACTCTTTTCTTATTAAAAAGGTGAGGTGGAGGAAACATTTTTAAGGACTGCTATTAATGGTTTGCAACTTGCACCTTTTCAATGCTTAAGAAGTAAAGACAGGATTTGGTATTTCAGGGTGCCTACTCCCTGGGTTTTTTGACAGTGTGACACAATGGCTTTTAATTTTATTTTCTAAAACAAGAATTGTTTCCTCCAAACCAATACGCGTAACTTGCATCAAAAGCATCCTATAGCTGATTTCTACACACACTTACAATGATGATGATCATCATCAAAGACTCAAACCTTCAAGGGGCAGACTACATCAGCCGTATCTTAACTTCTCCAATGATAACTACAGTGAACCTGCACAATGTTCTGATGACTCACTCAGAACCTTGTCCTGGGAAACGGTCCCATTACCTGCTAGTATGCATCTCTACCAGAGGACTGAAGTCATGGAGAGTTTAAGAATAACAAATGACATTGTAAATTCTTTCAGCAGTCCAGAATATCTTTTAAAAACGGTATTCTTGTATGTATCTATAGGCAACACAGCCTGTCATCAAGCCTAAAACTAAGTGTAAGTATCTAAGGATAGGTGGAATGGATGTAGTCAAAAGGAGAGTCATCCCCTGCAGCAAATTATGCTTCTGATCATGGATACAGAGGGGTCCTACAATGTTTCAAGCTGAGGCATATGCTAGACACAAAATCCAAAAAAGATAGCTCCTCTCAAGAGTCTGCAACAGCCCTGGAGGAAAATTCAAGCTAAAAGCAGGTACCAAGGAAAGCACTGCATCACACAAAGTCTTGACCTCACATCCTTCTCAACTGTGTTATCCGGTATTCAGCTTAAGGTCTAACTTATGAAATTACTATTTTTGCATTTAAAAAATGTCTTTATACGTATTCTCTGCAGGCAACTCACCTGTTAATGTAACAGAGACACTAACATTTACTTGTCAGTGAGACAGTGCATAAGGGAAGCATAAGGGAAGCATCTCTTAAGCGAGAGGAGGGAAGAAAGTGCTTTCATGGCATGTCTAAATAAACAGCAAAAACGAACTCTTGGATTAACAAATTCAGGATGATACATCTACATTCTCCTTGATTGACAAAAAGTACATGACATTCTGAGGCATACACAGTTCACTATATAATGGAAACCTACTATTTTAAGAGAGTTAAGAAGACCCTGTTGGTTCTGAAGATGAATCTCAGGAAAAAAGTCGCTTGGGACTCTGGAGGATGATGTTAAGAGTTGGCAACAGTACTGATTCTGTTTTCTAAAACTAAAGTTTAGTAATAGAAAAATTTAAAAACTTCTTGGTAATAAAAAGGAGTTTCAAAGGATGTCCATCAACATGACTACAAGACATAAAAACACCTTGTAAGTCTAGCCATAAAAAAAATTAGAAGCCTCCACCACAGTGTTTTAGTTGTAACAGCAATTGGCTACAAAGATTATCAGTAATATTTCTGTTTACCCACCTAGTCTGAAGGATTATGGAGATGAGTTCACAAGAGCTGACCCTCCAGGTTTATTAAATATTCAATGAATATTTTGTATGCATGCTGGGTGTTAAAATAAAAATCAGAAAATAATGCAGACTACCCTATGTTACATACTTCAAATAATACTGGAGTAGCTCTGTTTGTTTTTTAATAATTTATTTAAATCACTTTATCAACATATCAACATAGAAATGTACAATACAGATACAATGTAAATTCGGAATCATTAATATTTAGGTGTTTTTAAAGCTGGTAATTTTGCTTATTTTATTCCAAATAAACCTGGAGAACTTATTTAATATTTTCTTGCCATTTTTTTTAACCTTAATAGTAATAGCACCGCTATTTTCTCACCTGCAGTAGTGTCACAGCATGTGGGCCTTCAACAACAGGAAACTCTTCATTGTCATGATTTAGCCTACTGCTCCTACAATCTCCTTCTTCCCCTCCCCACCCGCTCTCTTCCTAGCTAACTAGATAGAGCCTACACACAATCTGCCCTTCCAGAAGTCATCTGCCATTAGTGCTCAGTTAAAACAGTGGTCCGCGCTATAATGCTCCCTGGCCAAAGGAACCTGAGCACTGAGTAGGACACAGCCCACCCATTTAGTGGAGCAGGTCTGAAGTGGTCTCTCCAACATGCACAGCGTGCCACACTTTGATCTACAATTGAACACAGGGTGATGCAGCTGTTCAGGGTACTCCTTTCTACTCGAGATACACTGTGAAAAAGGACCTGAACAAAATGGTTTACTCCATCAGACTGCAAAGCAGACAACAACTGCAGTTTTTGAGTTGCAAATTTGTGGAACGAGAACAAACAGCATTTGGGCAAGTCCAATCTTAGTAATTACTGCTACACTCATGTTCCATATTTCTGCATGGGTTTACGCAAGCAAAACTTGCTCACAGGTTTTAAACAGGATTAATACAGCTTGTGTGCCATTCTCAAGACTACCACACATAAGGGAAAGTTTCTGAATTGATGGATACAAGTCACACGATCCTCAATTCTCAGGTTGAAAATTGTAATTTTCTGTGCCATCACATCCAACAATCCATATTGTTGGGACCTACATAACAGAACTGCACCAAACTACACACCTTGTGTCCAAATGTAGCATCCTCGGAGGCCAAGACTTCAACCTGAAATTATAAGGAGAAAGATAATTTCAAATTTAGCCACCACCAAGAACCTCTCTCTCCTGAGAACAGCACCACAGTCCAGGCAAAGAAGAGAGCTGTAAATGAAGATGCCAGTGTAGGTTAACCCTAGGAAACCTACACATGATAGGATTTTGCTAAACTAACAGCTGACAACAGAAATCCTCAAGTGAGAAAACTCTGAAAGCATCTCTCATGACATAAACGAGGTTCTCCACCTAAATGACATAAAGATGATGCATTAGTGTCCCAGAACTTGCTGTACTACAGCTGGAACATTTTTCTCCATAAGGAATTTTGACTACACCAAAAATCTGCCTGAGCACAACCAGAATGATTTGCCAAGGCAAGCACTGCACAAAAAAAGGCAAGAAACAACTGAACTCTTCACGTCCTGTTACCTTCTAACTAGGCTGGATACTCCTGCACCAGTACCAAGAGGAAGAAAACTAATGGGAAACTCTGCAGCCAAGGCCTCGCTTGCAGGCTCCTGTCAGGTCATGAGCATAGCGAATTCTTTGAAAACTGTAGAATTCTGGGAATACAAACTGCCCAGGAAAGGCCAGGACTAGCCAGCAGAGAGATGCAATGAATGTTTGAAAGACTGAAAAGAGTAAGCTACCAGGTCATCAAGTGGTGCTCCAGATCAAACCCCTTCCTGGTTGCCACACACTGTACAGCTCTCAGAGTTGATACATGCTAATCTGCAACAGGAAAAGACCCAGAAAAGCAGGCACACCGATTTTTCATTAGACTCCTTAAAAATACCTCACACTTCAGCACCTATCACCTGAGAATCTCAGTGCTTTCATGAATTCTAATTAATTAAGCTTCCCAATACACCAGTGAAGTTAGAAATGTCATCATCCCAATATACACAGAGAAGAGTGAAGCAGAAGAGGTTAAATTTGTAGTCATGTGCCAAGCCAGGGACACACTCATGAAAAGAATCCCAGATCTCTACTCCCAGGCTTACAGTTTAACAACTAGGAAATTCTCTATTTCTCTGATTTACATCCTTTTTAAAATGCCTACTGCTGCATTATAATTTATACAACTAGTATAACTATAACTAATGTATCTAATCTCCAGTTTAACTTAAGAAGAGTGAAGGATTTAAAGCAAATCAAGAGGGAAAAAATGAATGTGAAGTTTCAGCCTGAAGCACGTTATAATGCCAGAGTTATAAACCCCTGAACAAGAGGGTTTATAATGGAAAGGCTGATAAACTAACAATGATGGCAGCACTTAAATATATTTATGTCATGATCTAGCAACATATGGTATTCTTTCATCTTTAAATTAAAAAGGGGAGGGATAAAAAAGGGGGGAGGAGAGAGAGATAAAGCATTTATAGGAACTAGGAATAATGAAGAAAATGAACCTGAAGTTACCCAATTGTGACCTGTCCAGCTGATTAGGAATGGCAGTAAGAAGCTATAAAATAGCATCTCTTTCAATAGGAGGTAGGGAAACAAATCCAAGTAAATAAAATCAATCTAAAATGATATGATATGTATTAGCTCCTTATATTAAGCTTCTAATCCTTTAGGCATTTTATAAATATTAAACAATCAGTCCTGGTGAGACTGATAAATATCTATAATATATTTTACAGATGAAGGAACAGACAGAGGGTTAAGTGACTTGCCCAGGGCCAAAAAGAATAATCAGCCATTGGATCAGAAATAACTGTATGACTGCTTGTCACAATACAGTGCCCTACTCAGATGCTCAGGTGGCTTCTGAAAAAAGTCTTTCGACCATCAGAAGCACCTCCGTTAGGGTTACCATGGTACCCCCATCTAACGTGTGAATGCTCACTTTCACTAGGCTTACTGTTTTGGTACAACATACAGCTACCACCAAGACAGACCCCAAAACTTGAACAATCTTGTTAATCTCATTCAGTTTTCTCTATCCAGTATCGTTAACAGTCACACACCCCAGATGCTACTTCCAGACTCATTAATCACAGAAGTATAAAGAATCATAAAGGTTGGAAAAGATCTCCAAGATCATCAAGTCCAACCTTTGACCAATCACCACCATGTCCACTAGACCATAAGCACCAAGTGCCATGTCCACTTATTTCCTGAAGACCTCCAGGAACTGTGATTCCACCACCTCCCTCACCCATTCCAATACCTGACCACCTTTTCAGAGAAGAAATTCTTCCTCATGTCCAAACTGAACTTCCCCAGCACAGCTTGAGGCTATGTCCGCCTGTCTGTCCTGTTGTTCGTTGCCTGGGAGAAGTCTCTGACTCCCATTTTGCTACAATCTCAGTTGTTCTACCTTTCAGGAAGTTGTAGAGAGCAAATGCTTATTACTGTGCTACATTTCTGTTGTGGAGATTCATTAGGAAAAAAGTGGAGTCTTTTTTTTGTTACTGGGTCCTTCTGTGACTCCCTCCTTGAATCCATCAGGGTTCCTGATGCCTTGCAAGTCCCAGTACACCCTGTCTCCCCAGTCCTGCTGTCCCTTTCTCCTCCCTCTCCTTCCCAAGGGTCCCACCTGGGCTGACAGCCCCACTGAGCCTGTGCAGAGCTGCCTGTCCCCTGCCCTGCACACCCACAATGCCACCAGCTGCAGGAGTGCCACATGGACAGGATGGCACAGAACTCCTGCACTGACCCAGCACAGAGTGTGTCTTTTGTGTGGGCTCTGCCTCCTCTGCCGAGAGGTCACCTCACCATGCAGAGACCCCCACTGTAGAGTACAGCTGTATTATCAACAACTGGGCTGGGCTAACGAAGCTCCTGCTCTCTCAGGGCCAAGAGAATGCTCATATTGCCATACTCCCAAAACACATAAATTAACATGGCACAACGACCATCACATGTATGAAACTCAATCCTCCTCCTTTTCACCAAGAAACTGAGAAGAGGAACGAACTGTGATACCAAGGAGCAAAGGAGAAGTTTATGCTGGTGTCACATACTCTTAAGTCTTTTGCACATATAGAAATATTTTCTTTTATGCTTAGAAACATAAGGCTCAGAGAGACAGTAAAATGGTTTGGAGTGAAGCTAGTATAGATAACAATTCTAATTAAAAATGTTATTGAACAGGTCTGATAACACCACTTCTGCTTTGCCAAGAATGATCACACCACTTCTGTGATAAATAATAGTCCTCACCTTGCAGAGGATGCAATGAAACATCCTCTATAGTCTTTGTTATTACTACTGTGTATAGCAGGATACTACTGTGTTAGACTCTACTTATTCGGATTTTCACTTCTTTGTATAAAAGACAGTTAAGTAAGAGACAAGTAACTGGTGACATCGTAAGAGACACAACATAGAAGTATTGAAACAAAATTTGGGACAGCATGAGGTTTTCCTCATACTGAGTTTCAAAAAAACCCCCAAAAGCCAAAATGCATTTCAGCCTGGGCTGAGCGGACCCCCCTCTAGTGGGAATGCGTGTGTACTTCAATCAGCACCCAAATCACCTAAGCAGAAGAGAACATTTCCTTAAGAATCAGGCAAGCACCATCCTTCTCCTAATCATCTTCAAAATACACCACTTCCATTCCAATACATAAAAAAAATGAACAGGACACTCATTTTTGCTTTAAGACACTCTGATGTTAATTAAAAAGTTATCATTATATACTTATTTGTGGCAGTTAAACATTTCCTTATTTAGTTGGGTTTTCTGAGTGTACATATGTAAATATCTTGCAAAGGTGGGGTGATTTTCTTTTACAGTGAAAAATTCACTGCATCATTACAAAAAGCAGACTTGATTCTTAAATGAAACACTGTTGATTTCATCTACATATATATCTGTATCAGATACAGTGCTTTCCCCTAGGCACTGCTCTGGAGTCTTTGCTCCAACCCACTTTCCTTTCCTCACAGTACAGTGCTACAGTTGAACAGGTCTGTTTGCCCCACATTTTATTTCTATGTAAAAGCAATTTTTAGTCACTGTTATTCTGGGGGTTTTCCAGTTTATCTAAAGAACCAGACACCCTTTTTGCTTCTGATAAACAAACTCAAACCACACTAACAGTATCCTGTAATTCTGGGCTAGAGGTCTGTTGTAAGTGGTAAGGGGTAAATGATGGGGTAGCATTCCAGGGAGTGTGTGTATTAGCCGTACACTGTGGATCAATTACACATGATGCAATTAGTGATTCAAGCAGGACTATCCCACAGCTGGAGCACGCCTGTCCTGCCTGGGCAATTCACCCCTCCTGAGTCTGCTCCCCAGTGCCATCCCTGGTGCAAGTGCAGCCTCCTGGGGCTGACCCCGGTGCTGTCCAGAAGCCCCTCAAGTCCTCCTTAATGCAATGAACTTCCCACCTCCTTGTGCAACCTACCTGGTCTCCAAAATGGGCAGCTGTGCCCACGACCACTATTACTTATGTAGTATTCTGTGATTTAATAGTCGAATAGAATTGCATTTTATAGTTTTTATATTTTGCAAGATCAAATAATTCATAAACTTCGTGTCAGCCTGGAGGACCCCTGATGAGTAACGTGTGAGTTACACAAACCAGTTGGGGAGTAGCCCTGAGTCCCTTTTTGTCAGAAGTAGTGAGACTTTGTCAGTATTTTTATTTTGCTTTTCAATAAAGGATTCACACAGATCCAGTTCAACAAGGAATATTGCACTGCAACCAAGACACAGTAAATTATACACAGTCATTTTTTTCCTCCCTGTCAAAGAGAAAAGGAGTTGAAACACAGATAAAACCCTTGAGGTGCAATGCTGAACAAGACCTTTTTGGAACAAAGTTGTACAACCCACTGATCAGATGACACAAGGAATTACCATGATTTGTTCTTCTTCAAATCCCTACTCAGTATTGGTTTGGTCCTAAGCTCAGACCAGTCCCCTCTTAGCTCATCAAGACTTTGTTTGAGAAAGGATTAGCTGAAACGAAGCAAGAGTCACAGGAAGTGGAATACCATTAAGAGGAAAAACTACAACTACACAAAATGCCCAGACTGTTATCCAGACAACAGAGTATGAAGAGCAAGTATGGAAGGACAAAATTAACTTACAAAAGGTACAGGTCACAGAAGCCCTCTCCATCTTATTTGGGGGAATCTGAAAATAAGTGCTAATAATCATTTCTGATGCATGCTGATTCCCACATGATATTGTGTTTACACTAATGCTGGACAGGATCACTGCTCTACACTTAACTACCCAGGCAAAAACTTGCAATACAGCACACACTTAACACTGCTCTGAAACTTGGGTTGGAGCTGCTCAGAGTTCACCTGATGGAGCCACTGTTTGCACCTGGCAGGTGAGGGGGTTACAGCTACTCTGGGGCAAGGGACGCAGTGTGCTGGAGCAGCTCTGATCAAGACAAAACACTCTGCACGGGCACTTACAGTTTCTGTGGTTCACACACGAGAATTTGCCCAGCTGGCTGCAAATTTTATAGCTTTCTATTGTCATTTGTTTGACATTATTATTCTAGGAAAATTATAGCACAGGGCTTCTCCGATACCTAGAGGGCTTTTGCCAACTGCCTGCTTACTAAAAAGGCATGCCTCTGGCACTTTTAAAATATGCTCAAAACAAAACAAACGTGTATGTTAATACTTGCATTTTGCAATACTTTTGTTTTCCCTGTTCAGTAACAATTAATCAGTTAAGAAAGGACTCTCTTCCCCATGATAATAAAATCTAAAAAGAATGAGGGAAGACAGGTGCGTTCTCTTGTATTATTACTGTCAAATAACCTTCTTGCTGTTGGGGTGCACTTCTTGCTCAATCGCGCCAAGGCAAACCAGATCACACTGTCCAGTTCATACCCTTATAAACCTTTTCCAGGATAAATGTTCAGCTTTTAAGGTTTTCCCATCAGCCCAGCCACCCACGCACCACCAGTTCTGAATTTGTCTTTTAGACGAAGGCGATAGCAAGTTAATCCAGTTTTCATTTTTCAAAGTCCTTAGTTTATTTCAAAGATGAATATGACTACAGTCATTCATATTTTTATGAAATCCAGCTTTAGCTTTACTATCGCCACCCTTTGCCATCCTTTTCAAGTAATTTAGGATTCAGCAATTGTAGCAGATAGTTGTCCTCACTAGAGCAGAGACAAACCAACATGACCCACACTAGTTTTTGGCAATTCTTCAAGGACTCACTGAGGGTGTACACAGATTCCAACGTACACTGAACTGTGGGAATAAACTTTGTCAACTGCAACAACCCTTTCTCCCCTTTTTCCTCTGCTACCTGCCACCAGTTTTATTTATTTTTAATGGCAATCATGCATGTACTTCAGGCTACGTTTCAAGTCTGCAGCAAGCGAGAATTGGGCATGTTTCCCGGGCAATCCTTGAATAAATACACCGAAGGCACACCTTTGTTATGACCCTGAATCTATGCCTAAAATAAAGGCATGACAGTCAGACAGTATAAATCTCATGAATTAAGGATAGGTCAGCTGAGATTTCCTCACTTTCTATGCAAAGGCTGTTGAGATGACTTACTCAGGCCTTTCGGTTAAGTAAATGCCATCTCCTCACACTCTGACCTGCATAAAAACTAGAAACCATGTGACCCAGTTCAGGGTAATTATTCATTAAATCTGGCATCCACTTTTTCTTCGGCTTCCCCTTTTACTTATTTTGCTGCTTCTTTGTGCTATCAGTCATTTATCTCTTAGCTCTGCATGTCAAGCAACAGTAAAGATCAACATTCTAATTTTTGGATCCACAACTTTTAGCTTGAAATACACAAAATAAGTAACAAAATGATCCCTCTTTGAATGATAGAATAACTTTGTGTTAAAAAGGTTTGAAAAGCTGTTTCAAGAAACTATGCTGCAGCTCAAATTGCTTATTAATTCTCCTCATTCTCCTTATTGGCATGTACAGACAACATAGTGGCTCAAGGACGCAGCTCGCTGAAGCAGCTCTGCTCTTGGTCAGCCAGTGTTCAAGATAAAACACAATGATGCATCACGTTCTTAAAGGCTGATTAGTGGAACAGATTTGTCATGCTCATATTTTTAAACTTTTTCTTAAATGCCAATGTTCTGGGGGAAGCTGATTTACAATAAGAAAAAAAAAAACAAACGAAGCCAAAAAACCAAACCAAAACAAAAACCCCCAAACCCCAAACAAATCCAAACATTCACATCTCCAGCACTGTGCCCAACACACATTGGATGTGCTATTGACCGACCTGCTGATATAGTCTCCCTTTGCAAATATTTTGCAAAATCCTGGGAACAAGGCCAATCCCTGAGTAGAAAAAAAATTAGACTCTAGATATTAGCTAACTAAAAGCAATAACCATCAGTCTTATGAGATATAACACTTAAAACAGAATTACATAAATCAGAAGTAATTCAAGAAAAAAGAAGTGGTGTGCTATGGGGGCAATGGGGCAATTTCTGTAAAGTCAAAAGGACACAAAAGTACAAAAGCATTTAGGCCTGCACCAGGAAACAAACTTTACAATTCCCAGACAAACTGACATTGAGACTGTCCATCTCTGCTCGGTGCAACCTCACTGCAGGAGAACCTGTGAGACCTATCTGTCAGCACTCTCCCATCCCTTACAACTCTGCCATAACTTACTGCTCCATAGGTGGATCAATAGCTGATCACCAGTAAATTCACAGCAGTAACACATTCACCTGCTCATCACTAGGAGATGAAACAGGTGATATATACACACACACACACATGCATGTTTTCCATCTGTAAGCATATATTCCAATGCTTTTATATTTTTCTGTCATACTGTTTTTCATATATATATGCCAAAAATGTGCAACATGCAATTAGTTCTTTCACACCAGAACACTGCATGAAACAGCATAACTGCACTGAAAATGCTTTTGATATTTATTTGTTTGACAATGTGGAGATCAAAATGACTGTTGTACATAGACCAAAATCTCAGAGCAGTCACTACTTAATTTCCTTTAAGAAAGGAGCGGGAGATATCATAAAAACAAAATTCCAACCTCATGCATTCTAATATGTGGGAAATCCCGACAAACTGTCATTATACCATGTGACATAAGCAGTAACAATTACTGCCATCAGTAAGCCTTTTATTTAGGTATTGTGACTGCACCTTTTCTAATCCATTTGTACCTCTTACTCTCTTGTTCCACAACAGTGATTTCATTTCAGTTACCCACTTTCAAAACTGAGAAACATAAAACCTTGCCTACCAAAGTCCCCAGCAAAGGATCTCTGGCAGCAGATGCCTTTGTGTGTTACCACGCTGTGAGGCTGTAGAGGGACCGCTACAGAAAACCTCAGAAAGGGGTTAAAATATCTCTGCCCTCTCCTAGCAAGGCTGGAGGTTCCCCCTGTGCCAGCTCAGCACTCCAAAGGCCCATCCGAACACCCCAAACAGACCTGTTCAAAGTCGGGGTGCTTAGCCTAAATGCAAGATGCCATCCACCAGCGACTAGGGGGTGGTACTGAACAGCTGCATTGCCATAATGCTTCTAAATATTCCAGAAAGTTCCAGAAAGACATGTTTTAAAGCCACGCTCCCCACCGGGCAGGGTTTTTGCTGTTTAAAGCTGCAGCTGCAGAGTACTCCCCCACTCCCTTTACCTATCTCTACATAATTACTGCACATACCACCTGTAAAAATGAAAACAAATACAGTCCTAGCTAAAACAGCATGTCTTAACTATCTCACCTAAAAGAAGTCAAACAATTTGCAGCAAAAATTGAAGATAAGTGACCAAGGACAAAATCTTTACAGAAACAAAGCTTCACGTTTCAACTCTACACCATTCTGTCAGCAGCTTTCTTATTTAATTGAGCCCGTATACAACCAACATCAAAGATACAAAGCTATTTTGTGCTGAAAATACTGGAAGCATGTTAGGAAGAGGTGGCAAACAGAAAGTATCTGTCAAAGGTAACAGATGTATCAAGGGCACCAAGCACTGTGAAGAAGGCGTTAATTATCCATGCTGAAAAAGAAAAGGTGTTTGAAAAACAGAAACTGTTTTCAAAAGATTCAACATATTTCTATTGTGCTCGGGAGAAAAAGCTTCTTGCACCTTAGACAACATTATTTTGAGTGTATGGGTTAAAAGATCTCTTTAGGCAAGGAGAAACACAATGTAGGGAGTTCTGTTTCGGAAACATGGTTTTAACTTCAAAACCTTTACTGTGTCTCACAACCAATTCCAGTCATAGATTGCATTCTCTATTCCTACTTTTAATGGAATGGGTAACTTACACAACCTGGCAGAATCTTTTTCCTCTTGCTTTACCTGAAAAAAGTGGTGCTTTTTGAAAATAAAACACCAAGTCACACCAAGACAAAACCTATCACCGTAAGACCTACCTGCCCTACATACATCTTATGTTCTTCTATACTTGTTTTCTAGATTGTGTATGGTACTACTTGCCCACAACCTAGTTCTGAGTCAGAAGAAACAGATTTACAAGCCCTTTGCTTCCCCTCTCCACCTTCGCCTGTAAGACTGGTGAATCAGGACTTTCTAAAGCATGATTTTGAGAAAAACTGTTAAAGCAAAAATGACCCTTTTCATCTTGCACAGAAAAAAAAAAAATCAGAACAGATCCAAAAGGGGATCAGCAACAACTTAAAATAAGGAAAGCCCACACTTTCATACAAAAAAGCAATGAAACTTATTTCTCTGAAGATAATTAAAACATACTACATACATGTCTGATATTGCATACTCAGCTAAATTAATGCTGTTCCCATAGGATGATGATATGATCAAAACCAGCACCATGGTGCTCCAAAGAACTGTAAATTATGTGGAGAAACAGCACAGGCAATTGCCAGCAGGTAGGTAACACACTCTCAGAACTTGGCCCCTACTTTCCCAACTAGATTGAAGATGTCCCTCATGTCCCCTTCTCCCATACCCACCCTATATGGCACAATACAACATCTGGGCAACTCACCTGGGCATTGTCAGATCCAGGGCACAGGTTTACAAAGGGTGGTTTGCACAACAAAGTAACTACACACCTGCCAAATAGCCACACAGAAGGAATCCCCTGGGGAATGTTCTGTATTTCATACTGTAGTCTGAAAAGGTAAATCTGTGGAACAAAACTCAGCTGAACTAACTGATTCTTGCCAATGACTTGAGCTTTTCTCTTGAATTATTTCAGGATGTGTCCCCATCACCTCCACATGAGGTAAAAAGACTGATAAACACTCTGACTGGATTAACTGCTTTAAAAATTATTCAGATGTCACAGCTGGCCAGTTTTTGACCCTCCTGGTATCAGGATTTAAGAGCTGACTGGGAAAGAACAAGTGCTCCAGTCAGTGCCATAACTCCTCCACACTCTTCCAGCTCACAACAGCCATACATTTCCTCAGAACTGAAGGAAAAACTGGCTCTCAAAGAGGGTAGGCAAAAATACAAGCATTCCTAGGAGTCACTTCAGTCCTAAGTAGGGCACATAATAATAAAAGCCTAGATAAACCGACAAAGTGTTTGCTGGTTTTTTACACTTTACTTGAGTTCTCTAGCCATTGTAATACTAAAAAGTGAACACAAGCCCTGCAAAAACACACTTGTTCCATGATTCATATGCACAAAGCCCAGATCTGCATACAGGAATCAACTGGGTTTCTGGAATGCTTGAACTACTTACACAAATCAGGACTTTTGCTAACACAAGCAAGTGCACAACGTGTGATCCACCAGATCACTTCAGCATGTCACGTTTTTGCTACAGCCACAAACAAACAAAGTAATTTAACTCCAAATTCTTCTCAAAGTTACTTCTAGCAAATAGTGGCTTACTTATAAAAGCCTGATTAATTGAAGAATCTTGGCTACAGAATTCAATTACATGTTAGAATATTAAAAATTCTAGAGTCCATAAACAATGATTATAAAACTGTTTGAAGCATTTTTAGTATTTTATTTGAACACTGCAATAAGAACTATAAATGTTCTTCCCCTTCCCCCATTTTTCTTTTGATTTGTTTGCTGCAGTTTCTTCATGCAAACAGAACACAAATGAGGGAAAGAGGAGAGGAGAAAGGATGTGGCAGGCTATTGACATGCCACCTCCTCACAAACTGACTCTTCACTGTGCTTTATGCCTGTTCTGTGAGTTTTATTCTGGGTCTACAAGGGTGTTTCTGGATAATTACAGGATACAACCTAGCATTTTTTTTTCCAGCCTGTCTCAATTTCAAAGCAAGCCTTCTCTTCGTTCTTTTATTGTTATTCAAAGTAAAACAGCAAAACAAATCAATTGCTAACAGTCTTGTGCAGTTTTCCAAACTTAGCATTTCTGTACCGTGGTGTGCATATAAGGTAACATTCAAGGCAACAGAACATCTTCAGGCACAAGAACCTTGTATAAATCCTCAACTTCAATGACTGCTTTTGTAAAGATTTCTTCTTTATGCACATATATGCACATGTACATGTATATACACACTGAGAGAAATTTTATTTTTTTTTGTGCAAGCACCCCAGTAAAGATTTTCCTTTCAACTTTTCCTGAAGAAATAATCCCAGTACTCACTTTGTTTTCCTATTACGGTAGCTGCACCAACTATAACAGCACACTGGCAACCCCAGAGACTGCTTTTTAAACTTATTTTAAGCTTATTTTACTTAGAACGTAAAGAGAGATTTGAACTACAAAGGTAAAAGGTTAGAGTTTTAATTTCTGAACTGTGCAGTCCCGGCAAGGCTTTTCAACACTTTTATGTTTTGAGGAGGCCATTTTGTTTCTGTATTTATTTCTACTAAGATTCCCCTTCTCCCTTAAAATAAAGAATATATCACTGTATTTACAAGGAAGCCAGTTACAGACAGGTTTTGCGGCAGCTCGTTTGTTATGTCTCACTCCGAGTTTACA
Source organism: Myrmophylax atrothorax (assembly GCA_026770055.1). Classification (NCBI taxonomy): domain Eukaryota; kingdom Metazoa; phylum Chordata; class Aves; order Passeriformes; family Thamnophilidae; genus Myrmophylax; species Myrmophylax atrothorax. Next base: position 54,830,655 of record JAOXXN010000446.1, read on the forward strand.
AACAGCTGTCCCGTGCATCTCCACTGGATACAATTTTAGTCTAGACAGGGGAAATCCAAGCTACTGCTGCCCAAACAACATAAACACAGGAAGATTTTCAATCAATCATTTCATTAATAGAAACACGTCTAATAATGTAAGGGGAGGGTGTTTTGGAAGAAAGCCCATTTCAGAGCCTGAAACAGCATAATTGCGTGGTATTGTTCTTGTGCTAGGCAGGGCTATGGAACGACACTCACAAACCAGATTTTGGTGCCGTGGTACATTTCAATAAAATAAGCCTTGTTTCTCCAACACAAGTGGCTTTCAAGACCACTGACAAGTTTGAATTAAATGGTAAACAGACTAAATAAGACTTGCACAGCGCTGGCATTCATCCCCATTGTGATACAATCAGGTCAGTGCCCACACAAATATATTTCTAGCATGACCATTATTTCTGGTTTTCTTCAAGCTGTTTTACCTGGGAAATAGCATTAAACACAGCAGCTACTAACATAGTAATACCCTTCTCCTGTTCTCATCAGCCTGTTGTCTGTCCCAAATCATGTTTTGCTTTGAATGCAGTTATTTCTATGTTATGTTTTTAGAGAAAAACACTGCGGTCTCCCTTCTTATGTCTGGAGCATCCACACAGCAACTTCTAAAAAAATAAAAAAAAAAAAAAGAGGAACACTACAAGGCTTTTCCTTCAAGGGGAGGAAGGGAAAAAGCTGTTCTTTGGTCCACATTTTATTTTTTATTCCCGAATAACATCTGTCCCTTCATCAAGAGGCTCAATTTACTATCCTGATCTCAGATCAGCTTTTACCAGTGGGTGTCAGTGTAACAGTGTAATGGTATAATGGGGGGAGGACAGGTAGAAAACACACAAAAAATAAAGATTAAGTTTTATTTTTAAATGCCACATTTATATTAAAAGTGGAGAGAGAAAACATATCCTTTCAGAACCAATTTCACTGCAGATTTGCTCTGCAAAGGTCTTCTAACTTCACGTGTTTGGGTTAACATGCTCAAGTAACTAATTTTAATTTTTGTTTTCCATGTATGTTCTATGTATGTACACACATGCACACAAACACGGACATACAGTAAATGTTTGGTCTATAAACCTTTTTCTTCGTTTTGACAAAGTGAGACTGCCTCTTTAATTCATATTTCACAGAGAACAGTTAAGAGGCTCTGTGGACCCCAACTTATTAACCTGTGCCAATTTAAGTAGTATTACTCAAGAGGTTCGAAAACCTAAAAATAGGTGTTAATCTGTGCAGACTGACAGCAACTAATCAGTACCCGCCCTGTCACAACCTGTGCCCCTCCTACCCTTGAAAGGGGGCAAGTACAGCACACGGGGAGGCAAGAAAGGACAGTCCCTGTGGTTTAGGTTGGGGGTTTCTTGGTGTTTGTTTGCATTTGTCTTTTCTGAAAGGAGAAAAAAAAAAGTGCATTTGGTAGACGTCGGCTTGAAAACTTGTTTCTGTACTAGCGAGCAATGGCTTCCTGAAATCAACCGCTTGAATGTCTACCCGATCATTCTGTCGACGTGATAAACCCCTTTATTTTACTTACCTTAATAAGCAACACGCTTAAAAAAACCCAGTGACCTTAGCTCCAACTCAGACGCATTTGAAATTTTACACGCGCTGCCTTTTCAAAGGCTGTTACATTAATTAATAACCCGGTTCGGAGTCTCTCCCCACCAAAGCACAAAGGTACGTGTGCCTGTGCCTACGGAGGTCCGTGCCCTCCTTCCCTTGCCACTTCCCGACCAGGAGCTGGTGCTGTGCCATGGAGACAACCCTGAGCTCTGTGCTCACTGCCCTCTTTATGAGCACAAACAGAACTAAACGCGGAGGGAAAAGCAGCCCAAGCTGCGGATGGATCGCAGCTGTAGCCCTGCCCTGCAACCAGACCCTGCAGAAGTGGGTTAAGTGAAGCGCCAGGACAGCTCGAACACTGAACTCTCAAATTAAAAATAAGCACCGAAGTAGGTTAGGTTTTTCCGTATATAACTCGCACTGCCTGGGATATGCCGCGTTCTGTTAAGAGGGAAGAAAAGGTATCTTTGCGAGCGAGCCAGCCACCGCAGGGCAGATTTGCAGGAAGTACGGAAATAATGCACAACTCTGTTGCAGCCATTGTTAACAGAAGGAAGTAAACAAGGCTGGGCCCAGGGCGGTTGTGCGTGGCAGGAGCGGGGAGCGAACAGAGAAGAACAGGGAACAGAGAAGCCCATCGGGCCGGGCCGGGCTCGCAAATGGCGGCGCCAATGGCGGCCCCCGCGCCCCTCCCCGGACCTGTTTTCGAGCGAGTGGCAACTCATCCGGCCCCAAAGTTACACATTAAAAAGGGAGCGGGCGAAGCGTGGGGAAAAGAGGTCGTGAGGGACGAGGGGGATGGGAGCCGGGAAGAGCGGCTGAGGGCGGAGCTGCGGCACAGCAAGGGCACAGCGAGCGGCGCTGCCACTGGCCATGCGACCTTTTATTTTGGGCTCTCTCCCAGGCCAGCACAAACTTCCCCCCGCCGTGTTTCTCCCGCTCTCCCATTCCTCTCGGGAAAAGATCTGTATCCTGGGTGTCTATTCCTTTCACACAAGGTCTAAAAAAGAAAATAAGGGGGAAAAAATGCCCCGAAGGCCAAGCAGACCCCGGCCGCAGGGGCGGGGGCAGGGCTGACATGAGCGGGCTCCTTTCTCTCTCTCTCCGAGTTCCCAAGTTTCCGTATTTCGGCCGCCTCCAGCTTTCGCTGCTCTTTGGGCCACTCCGAGGCATTAAGCAGGGCACTACCAGGCGGGGGCCGGGGGAGGAGGGCGGCCCTGGGCAAGGAGCGGCCGCTGCCATTCGCCCGGGCCCGCTGCTGCCCTCGCTCGCCATCCTCCTCCTCCTCCTCCTCTTCCCTGGCGCGCGTGTGGGTTCACAAAGGCACATCTGTGCGTGTCGGAGGCCGGCCTGACGTGTTCTCCGCTCGCAGCAGCTGCGGTTTCTGAGGAAACAAGGCTGATTTTCTAGTCAGGCTGGAAGGGCTTTTTTTTTTCCTCCCTCCCCCCGTTCCAAGCGCCTACGTGCGGGGGAGGGGAGCGGGAGCGGCTGCATGGCCAGGAGGGTGAACACGTCATGATAGATCCCGATAGATCACTATATAGAGTGTGGGGAATGCCCCGGGGGTGAGAGGGAGCGGCTGCGCGGGCAGGAGGGTGAACGTGTCGCGATAGATGTTGGGAATGTCAGGAATGAACCTGGGGCACAGGGCAGGCAGAGCGAGCAGCACTGGGGGCAGGAGGGGAAATCCTGAGGGAATATCGTGACTATCGTGACTGTCGCGACTATTGTGACTGTCGCGATTCCCGTCGCAGCGCGGGCCACGCAGCTGATCCGTGGATTCTCCAGCACCTGGAAGGCGTCGGTGGAGTCGCTGAGTCAGGACGTGATGAGATCCTTCAGCAACTTCAAGATCGGCACCAGCATCATCCAGGTGGGAATTCCGCGGGATTCGGGGCCGGAATTCTGCGGGATTCAGGGCTGGAATTCCGTGAGATTTGGGGCTGGAATTCCACGAGATTTGAGGCTGGAATTCTGTGGGATTCGGGGCCGGAGTTTTCTCCTTTCCCCCCCCATTTCCCTTCCACATTCCCTCCCCTCCTTGCTCTTCCTCTCCCTGGAATTCCTGGCATTCCCATCTTCCATTCCTGGCATTCATTCCCGGCATTCCCACCCT
>JAOXXN010000446.1:54834468-54850657 GCA_026770055.1 Myrmophylax atrothorax
TGGGGGGGAGGGGAAAAAAAAGCTCCGCTCAACTAAATCCTCGCACTTCTCGGTGCTGCGGGGCGAGTTTGCACGTTCTCCCCTTCAGCAATCCCGTCTCCTCCTTTGCAAGGGAAAGGGTCGATGCGACCCACTCCGGCTCTTTGAGCAGGCGGCACGTCCCCGTCCGAGCGGGGCCGCGTCCTGCCCTCTCCCTCACACTGCCCGAGCCCCTGCTCAAAATTTCCTGACCCTGCCAAGCAGCACAAATTCCCGTGCCCGGGAACGATGATCTGGGGCGCTGGGCACTGGGGGAGGAGAGGGGAGCGGAGGGGAGGGAGGCGAGGGGCCCGCGATGGGGGCGGCCAAAGGCAGCGCCGGGGCTGGGCACAGGTTCGCCTGCAGGGTCGGGAGGGTCGCCCGTGGTACCTGCGCGGCGTGAGGAGACACGGAGATTAATTAAACTTAGAGGCCGTGCAGTAAAGCCGGAGCCAACAAGGACGTGCCAGGCAGAGATCAAATGTTCCGAGTTTACAAGGAGCGCAGCCCTTGAGCTCCCCCGTCCTACCCCCCCGCGTAACCAGAAATTACAGGCGCGGAGGGAGGACAGGGTGGGAACTGCTGCTGCTCTGGCCAGGACGGGAAGAAGAAAGAGGAGACCAGGTTAAAATGCACATGGAAAGAGTTTTGCCGACGTCGGTAAATAAAGTAGTAATTGACTGTAATAGCAAAGGTGAAAGATAAACATTTGGGCTCTTTGTTCTGATACTAGAACTGTCAGATAAAACTTTAATCCCTTGTAGCTGTTTATTTTTAAAATGTCCAAACATTTTCCTGTGCACACACCATAACAAATTAATTTCACTGATGTTTAGCACTTGAGATCACCGTAGACAAGCAAGGAATTGATTCTGAGATACAAAAGCTAATGTTACAAATTTTCCGAACTTGATTGCTTGCTATTAGGTACCTATGTTCGTATTTAGTCACTGAAATAATTGGCCTAATTTTCAGATACGATAAGCACTCACATTTTCAATTAATTTCACATCTCTGAAAATTAGGCCATTACATATCTAAATTTGACCAAGGTTTGAAAATTCTGGTTGTATCTCTGAAACAGAAAAAAACCCCAGAGTGATTACAACCGAATTCTGGCATAATTACTTAACATTAAATATGGAGAGACTAGAAAGGGAAAATATATTCATTGGGCAACGGTGTCTAGTGCTACAGAAGGCATGTGACGATTGCAATAAAAACATTAAAAGCTCTATCTGAATCTGATACTTAGATTGGTTCCAGTTATTGGTATGGAAAAAAATAACAACAACTACCCCAACAGCAAACAAAGCCCACATTTATAAATCGTCAGGACTGACCCCAAACATTTGGCCATATTAATCACATTTAATGCACATTTTCCACAAAGGAATTAAAGGGGGGGGGAATCACTTTTGCTTTAAAGAGAAAAGGCAAACTGGATAAAAACTGCATGTGCAATATATCCTCCACTGAATCTAATTTAACTGTTACTTCTCACTGTACAAGGGCTGTTTTTCCCACAATCTGAAGTAAACCTTTTTGCAACTGTGTGCAAGCAAGGCACAGGGGTGGCTCTAAAGAGAGTATTAGAGGGAAAAAAATATTCTTGCGAAATGCCAAAAATAATCATGTTTTTTTGCCTTCTGCCAGAACTGGAGTCAGTCTCACCAAGAGGAAGCACTCAAAAATCCTGTGTTTGGGCTCAAAACATGGAAAAAGAGCTTTACAGAACATGAAACTTTCAGGAAGCAACTTTGGATTCTTTTTATACATCTCTTTTTTGAACCTGTAGAGTAGGTGCTTAGATCATTATTCTCACGTCCCTCCCCACCCCCGATTTTACAAGAGCTAAAAAATGCCCCCCTACAAGCACTGGAATGTAGAAACTGAAGGGTTTTGTTGTTGCTGCTTCATCTTCTCAAAATATGCAAGAAACAAAAATCCAGTCCCTGCTCCATCCTCATCTCCTCTTCCCCCCCTACCACCCTCCCCATGAAAACCCTGAGCAAACTCCCGAGTCCACAAACCGGGGGAGCATTCCCTGCCGCTCCTGCCTCCGCCCCCGTGCAGGGCAGCAGCAACAGTGGCTCCTCCTGCAGTGGTCCCCTCAAAAGGTGACCTGCTGTAATCGTTAGGTAGTATCTTCAGCTCGATCTAAGAAATCCTTTATGCAGGGGAAAAAAGGGTTGCAGTGGCTTTGAAAGTACTGGAGCTCCTTGTTGTATGCAGGCCTCCTACGTATATAGATTGTAGGAGAGAATTCATAGTTCTTTTCTGGAACTCCTGTCCCAGCCCTGCACTCCAGTCGAGAAAGCAGCAAGCAAAGGAGAGTTGAGCACTGCGTTTGGGATGGCCAACATAAGGCAGAATTTCTAGCCACTGTCGTGTAGTTCTCAAATGAGTTAACAAAGTTGAAATACTTCGAGGAACCTAAGGGTTACCTCGACCTGCTGAATTGTTTTGAAAAACCCCAATTATCTCGTCCTCATCGTATTATGTCATGGTAGTTAACTTGCTAAGAATGCTGTTCTTTGATGACAAGCCCTTAAAGGCACAGTGCAGAATCTCAGGACACGGTACTTGCTTTCCCCTTAAAAGATCTGGAAGGCCCTGCAGGAATGAGGATATGTTGCTTTGTGTCACCTTTGCAAGCTCACTAAGAGCATCTCAAGTAATGATCAGCATTGAGGGCCAGCAGAATGGGGAGCAGGAGGGGAGTGTTTGAGGAACTAAAAGATACAGTGGAAGAAAAATCTAGTAAGCTTCTCTGATGTAGGGGGGGAACCACAAATGAATAGCCAGTCTTTTGGAAAAGAACACCTGCACTTATCAGTACTTCAGTATGGACAAGTGTCAGTTCACATGGTAAGACCCGTAAGCAGCAGATGTAACTTCAAATATGACAGAGTAAGAATTTTTTTCGGTCTTGTACTATGTGGACAGTAACAACAATTGGAAAATCATGCAACTATAGCTCATGTATAGAAAGCAAATAGTCTGTTCATACTTGGAAAAAAGCCCATCTAATATGTAGACTATATTGGCTTAACAACCTTTTCAAATGAAAACAGTAATACTTTGTATGTATGATCTTCTAGAACTGCCAACAAGACCATTCCGAGATACAAAGCATAAAACCCAAATGCCATCCATTTCAGTGCCTGTTAAACAGAAAGTGACCCCAATTCCTTGAAAATAAGCTTTCCAAAACTCTAAAAAGGCAAGAAAATTCTCTTGCTGGTAACTAAATCTCTATTTCCAAATCTTCCAAGATCCAATAGCAACATTTAACGCACACAATAACAAAGCTCTGAAAAATGCTTTTAAAGTTCTGAGACAGCCTGTACTGCCTCATAGGAATTATTCACATCTCTTTGCACGCTGTGGAAGACTTGAAAGGGAAAATAAGGTATATATGCATAAATATTTGACATACTGGTCCAAGCCTCTAAAAACGTATGAAAATATAGAACATGTGAAAGGAGCCAACCCAGACAAATGCCTGCATGATTAGATGAGTGCTGCCTTCCATTCCCTTCCTTTTACCACTAAATGAAATTGTCATTAGCAGAATGTCAGTCCCAATATCATCAACTTAATAAAGCAAGATTGAAACAGGAGACTAAGCCAGTTAATGCAGTCCTCCAAATGCAGCCCATATCAGAATACTGTTTGAAAGGCATGGTGCTGCTTCTAGCGCAGGAACTAATAACCAACAGAATGAGCAACAATCCTTGAAGGAAAAAGAGCAAAGATACTTGTTGTGCCACACAAGAACACTGAAAAGCTACATCTGAGAAAGTGATGGGTAACGAAAAATTGAGACAACCATACAAAAATGGGCTATTTATGATTCAGTTTAAGGACCTCTTTAGTAATGAATGATTTACTAAGTATTAGTATTACTCTTTAGTAATGAATGATCAGCATACAAGCAGTAGATCCATGAGGCAGATGCAACCTTGGGAACTTTAAGACACTAACATTGATATGAATTGCTTCTGCTCCTGGATTTTTCCCTTTTCCTCCCCAGTTCAAACTGGTGTCATCACCACTGTTCAAATGGGGGTGCAAAACACCCCCAAAACAGAAACCCATTTACATGCTGATCACACCAATATACAAGGAAGTTCCTTATACATACTACACAGACTCCTAAACACAAGGCTTCTCCTAAAAAGAACCGATTACAGTAGATGTGGGCAGAAGTCAGAATTCACGGTCATTGAAGAAAGTTGAGTCTTCTTCGGGGACCGAAACGAGATTGTTTTAATACTTCACAAAACACCAAGCACCCAAATCCATATGAGGAAAGCCAAAGACGTTCCAGCCTAGCAATTCAACAACCTACTGAAGTTTTCATCTTCTACCACACATCAGGAGATGTAGAAACGGAGTGCTGCATGCTTCATAGCACAATCGGACCAATTTCTGAAACAAGAAACCTGTAACAAAGCTAATTTATTCCATCAGACTGAAACAACCTTCATTAGGTTCCCCACAACCTTTCATAAACACAGTTTTTATTTGAAAATGTTCAAGCATAAAATTCTTCAATAATTGTTTTTTACTGTGTTTTACAGTTTCAGATAACTGTTCTTGTATAAATACCGTCTACATATGCATTCTCATTGTGAGCTCTGCTCTCCCAAAATCACTATCAATCAGCCAGGCTCCAACACGGTGCAGACCTTGGTAAACATGGAAGAAAACCTCTAGGTAACATGGTGGAAAAAACTTGTGAGAGGAAATGTGTTGGCATTGCTCCATCTATGGTTGACCATGCCTCCATCATCTCAGGCCTTCCACCTTCCTCCTGACCTCTCTGTCTTGAGAACACCAGGCACTAAGTCTAATCAGATCCAGAGAGCCAAAGGAGTCCTCCTGATTTTTTTTTAATGTTGATGACGAAAGATGTGGGATATAAAAGGAAGCCTCATGCCCTTAGAGGAGAACAGGAGCAGATAAGCTGTGGAGACTCAAATGGAATTCTGATACTGGCCTCAGGGGGAAACCTTGTGTCCTACAAGTTACCTTGTCCTGAAAAGTACTTAATTAACAGTCCGCAAAAAAGGCCCTGGATCTCTTACTTTGGACAAGATTATGTATCATGAAGACAACTACTGGCTTCTCTGTAAATATAACAGAGAGGGTAGGCGGGCGCTGGCTGTAAACAGGCAAGTGAGTAATCCAGAAGGTAAGGCTGATACTGACATTTCACTGAAGGACCTACTCCTCAGACAGAGAAGAGACTGCACAGATCCTTCAGCAATCTCCAGAGGTTGGGGTGAACTAGCACTGAGAAAATCTCTACTTGTGAGTTCCAGGCAGAGAGGGAGAACAAGTGCAACCTGAGAAAACTTAACAGAGGCCCACTTCTTTTCAGCTCAAGCAAGTAATCCAGAATACTGGGCAGAGCAACCTGAAACAGGGTCATGTTTATTTTGTTCCCTTGCAGATACTGCTGAGGAAATAAAATTTTCTGGCTTTCTTTGCTTGCATATGGGTTCACTCAGAATTTCAGCCACCCACCAAGCTGAAAAATGTGGTTTATTTGGCTATATACATTCATTGAAGATATATTCCCAATCTTCAGTGATTTGTAATTCAAGACTTGCTGAACCAGGGGTCACACATCTTTGTACTAAACAGCATTTGGTGGAGTTCTCTAATGTATCCAATGTTTATTGTGAACACAGGTACATTCTTGGCATCTGTAACAACTTTCAGCAAAGGCATCTACAGCTTAACTTGGCTCTTGTTTAGTTTCAGCATGCTACCTTGCTTTGAGAGAGGCAGAAATGGGACTGGACTTCACAGGTGTTTCTGAAATGGCACTCCAGGATAGGACTTCGGCTTGTGTGTACACACACATATATATAAAATGATACCTTTTATGAGCAGGGGACCTGTTTCTGTGCAGGTGTTAGCTAGGAATCAGAGGATTCCAGGTGCAGCACAGTTCCTGCACCTGTCGCTTGTGTGCATTACTGGGCTGGACAAGAACAACAATTGCCAACACCAAAACTGGCACCCCGACACTACGGTGCTGCTGTATGTGAGCAGAGACCGAAACACGTGCCAAAAACCTGGGGGAGGGGTGTGAAGACTATGCTCTTTGGATGTGCAGGAAGCCTCTTATGGAAAAGCCAGCTTTTCAGTCTTGGAAAGCACAGTTTGAAAGGTTAGGTCACTTTGGCATTTGATGTAAAACAACTGTCTTAACTTTTGCTTTCGAGAACGACTACTCAAACTGGCTACGAAGACTGATTTGCACTTGCCTTACCAGAAGAACATCTGTTGGGATACCTCGGTTAAACTTGCAGTAACTGACTATATGCAAATACAATTTACTTTGACAGTTTAAATCATCTTATTTAGCAAAATTTGAGTTCAGAATTATTAAGTTAAATGCCTCTTAAAGTCTTAGCAAAATTTTGAAATGACTGCCTGGGTTTCATTCCTTTACAAATACAATTTTCAGAGAAAAAACCAAAAATTAACATAATCTTAAAGGGGAAAAACATGCATATCAGTCCTATCCATGGAGAGACACTGTATAGAAGTTACAAATAGTTAAATATTATTTTTAACTTCACTCCCCTCATCCCAGCTACACTTTCATCAAGAGTAACTGCAATAACTTTTTCACTTGATAGGTCAAATTAAATAGGAGGGAAAGGAAACTTCCTCTGGCTCCTTCTTGTGTTGCTTGTCTTTAAGGAGGCTTGCTAACTATAAAAAAAATTACTTTAACCAGATCCGATTTTGAAGGGGAAAAATAACTGTTGGGCCGGACTTCTTGGGCTAGTAATGAAGAAAAGCTCTTCAAAATGGGAGTAAAATACAAGACAACTTACTACAGAAATGATGTTAATTCAAATCCAACCATGACAGCTCAGAACTATCAGGCAGATCTCACCTCCACAGCATTTGCATCTGTGTCTGTGTCTATGCACATGCATATAAAAATCATTCCTTAATGCATTTCTTTAACAGAAACTACAGCACTATGTACTTTACTATTTGGAGGGTATCTCAGGCCAGGAAGGATGATGACTACAAAGGTGAGGGAGATTTACATTAAATTTGGCTTCGGATCTCACAAACTACCTTTCAGTGGAAAATCATTTCTTTTCTACAGGGTGCATAATCTACTTGTCTTCACAAAGGCAGCTGACACTAACATTACAGATACAAGGCCCTGAGTCTCAATTACAGGAAAATTAAGTCCATTTGGCTTGGCTGGATTTTGTTCCCTAGCCTTGCTGCAACCCAGGTGTCACTGCGAATTGTGAGCTAAGTCTGAACACAAATGGTAGCAAATAATGTTGGGTTATTGGTAAAACAGCTTTCTTTATGTACATACACAGAGGGTTCTCCTCAATAGAACTCAGTTAACATGATTTACAAACATTCACTTTTCACAAAACCTGTGTTGCATCTCTCAGTACCACATGTCTAAATCCATGTCACCTCCACTGAAAAAACATCCAGGCAAAATCTCATAACCACAAATAAGCAAAATGAGATCCACCGAGTTCTGCAATGGAGACAGCATCATCTACAGTAACGGGCTGTAGCCTGCAAAGTGTGCATGTCCCAGCACACAATGCACCTCCACACTGCACCTCTGCAGCATGAAAAATTAGAACACCTGCACTCGATTTGTTGCATTTTACAAACACCTGCAATTAAACACCATGCTTTCTGTAGAGTTTATATGTTACTGCCTTAATGTAAATCTGTGCAAAACCAGATTTTGTTTGCAAAATACAGGAGAAAGTGTATTTCCAACTACACAAAAAGACCCCAAATTATCTAATCCAGTCAGTTTTAAGTCATAAAGACAGGAAAACTGATTTTCACAATTATTCACAAAAGCTGTTATGTTTAAAGTAAGTGGTATTTTCAAAGTGAGATGCAACACGTTAATGTTACTACATCTCCTCATACCTGGCATTGCTTTCATGCTTTGATACGCACTAAAGCAATGAAATACAACTTTCTGAGATGTGATGATACTGGACCTTCTCTTTTTCTTCTCCAGCTCTGTGTGCGTATGCACGTGCACGCACACACACACACAGACACACTCACACACACAGAGACACGTCCTCCACCCCCAATGGTACTTGCACAGTTACAGTGTTCTACTGATTAAAAGTCTGAGAAAAATTAATTTTTTTCCTGTTCTGCTTTCACACAAGCATCTAGAAGAATAAAATGAGGAGGGAAGGTTCTGCCAATGAGTCAGTTTGCTTTAAGTCATCGACATCTCAATTTTCATTTCATATCCACTCCCCAGCTGATGCACATAAGTGACCAGTACACAGCATCCAGTAAAAGAGTCCATTAACATGAGGAAGAAAACAAAGAGAGAAAAGGTTAAAGGAAGACTGCAACTATTTCACACTCACTTTCTAGCACTTTTTAGAAAATATATTCCCACAAATAGGCATGTATTAAATGTTATGTGGTTTCTCACTAGCAAAAGGACAAAAAGGCTTATTTTTGGTGCAAAATGACAGACTATCCGATGGCTCTGTTTGCCTTGGGAATTAACACTATAACTACAGTATCTGAGCTGTAAATATATGCAACTAATACATGAAAACTTGCTGCTATTAACTTTCTTCTGAATTTTTAAATACTCTTTCTGAAGTCCTCAAAAATAACGTTTCCCTGATATGATAGTTTAATCTTCTGACAATCTCTATGCCTGAAAACCTATCCTATTCTACACTTTTTTGCCGTACAGCAATAATAAAATCAATTCTTCAGGGCTAAATGGTGCTAGTATTTACCTTGACTCACAGCTGCAGCTGCTACAGACAGACTTCCATGGTACCAGTCCTGGTAATGTGTGTTGTTTGCTGCAGTGGGGGCTCAGGAGAGTGTTGTGTTCCACACAGCACTTCTGTCTGTCTCACACAAAGCATCCATCAGATCAGCGTCTTGCTACGCCTTGGCTTCCACAGCCTCAGTGTTAAAAAATCACAGAAGAAACCCCAAACCTATTTGTCCTCTATCAGACAGACTGGTTTCTTTTGGAAAGCTTAATCACTTAACTTCAGTAAGTTTTAAAAAAGAAATCTAACAGAAAAGGTTTCCCACCTTGGAATCTCCCATACAACAGCCGCCAAAGAGTGAACTCTACAGCTGTGTTGTGTCAAGAAAGAGGCAAGAAAATGAGAAGAGAATAGGGAGACAGGCTTGTAAGACACACAGTGCAAGTACAGAGTTAGCTCCTAAGTGGCATGTTAGCCTTGGGGCCTTCCTCGGGCCCTGAAAAAACCCAGAGCAATTAACAGATAAACGAGCTGAACGTTTTGTTTGCTTGTTTGGGGATTGCATCTTTTTTTTCTGTTGGGTTGCTTTTGTTTTTGATGCTCAAGAACGGAGATTATTCATAATTTGCAGATTTCCTAAAAAGCCAAGGCAGACCAATAATGTAACATTGTTCTTTGTACTTGTTAACAACGGCAGCAGCAGCAGTAACAAAATACTGGAAGAGAAGAGACAGTAGGGAAAGGAATACGACGTTTCCTTTCTTCCCCAGCATTTGGAAAATGGCCTGTAGGGAAACACCACTGATTATTTTTCATAGAAAAAACCAACAGCAACCGTGCTTAGTGCCCCACCACTGAGGATTAGCTGCTCAGAGAAAAGATTTTTCATTTTCACACATGCACACGCTTCTACACACGCTTGGTTTAGATAAATTTGCACAAGCTGCTTTAACTAAACTGATGGGAAGCTTGGCTTCATCTGAAATGCATGGTAATGCTCATGGACAAGGGGGTGGGTACTGCATGCATATTGTTCAGTGTTACACAGCAATTTAGGACATCAAATTGATCTGGGAAGAGCAACCATTCAGTGACTTACTGTGAAGGGACCAATACTGTGACCATGGTTGTAAACTTGGATGCAAGTGTGTGTGCGCAGGTAAAAGAAGCAAGAGGACATATTTTGATTCTTTTCTCTTTTTACATTTTAATAAACACAAATAACTTTATTTTGGGCATGGGTAGAGCCATTTAACTGTCTGGTTTGGTTCACAGGAAAGCATAATTCACTCTCTCTCCCTTTTCCCTCCTCCTCCCCCTTCATTTGTTCCCTCTTTCCATGCCTCCCTTATAGTCAGATTTGACAAAATGTGAAAATTTATTATAACGTCTTTCAGATGTTGTGTAAGAAATACCTCTGAAAAAACTCCATGGCTATGGATTCAGAGCTCATGGGGAGATCCCTTCGCTCACCATGGCTCACTCCATTCTCATGTTCAAGTCTTCATTTCTAACTGCAGTTACATCTCTGCAACAATACATTTAAAACGGGAAACAAAAAGAGCAAGAAAAAAGAAAAAAATATTTTCCAGTTCAGCAAGTGCCGTTTCTATTGTTTGCCAGATTTAAGCCTAACTCAAAAAAACAATGGTGGGTTTAGGATAAAGAGTCCACTCATCCTCCACTGACAGAAAAAGTCGAGTGGGATCAAATTGCGGGAGAGAAAGGAGTAATATCCTTGGAAATTCAAATACAAGTCTGATGAATTTTTTGAGACATGACTAAACTGCATTTCTAAAGAGACCTTTACAGACTTATACTTACTGTAAGTCACGTATGTTCTGTATTAAATGTAACAAAATAAGCTTTAATCTTTGTGATAGTGGAATGTTGTAATATGTGAGACTGTAATCTTCTGTAAGAATCTTTTTGCTATTATACACGTTTTGAACTCGTATTAGCCTTCCCCCTCTTGACTACACAGCATGTACATTTTGCTTAATTTTAAAAGTATTCCTGTTTGCATATGGTATTCCCAAGGAAGATTAATAGCTTCCTACAAAATACATAATTCAGCTCTCTCTTGCCATTCTGCAAATACTACTAACTGTACTTCAGTACACAATTTCTGAATATCCTAAAACTAGTATCATTCTCACACTTCACTTTTTCCAGGGGGGAAAAAAAAAAAATCCACCAACAAAAACCAAACCCAAATCAGTTTTGCGGCACTCACTATAATCGTCTGGAAAGTTTTAAGTTTGTGCAAAATCTTTTATCAAATTTAATATGAGAGAAAGGATTTTAAGAACAGTTCCTATTTCTGTAAATATTATTTTAGTAATTAATACCTCGCAATTATGTAAATGCTAAAAACCTAGGCTGACATTAAAATCTTATGCAAGTTTTCTACAGATAAAGAAATTATGATACCAGAACCTTCAGTGAAGTGTAATGTTATAGGAAGAAATTAGTTGCCCCAGGTAGAACTCTCAGTGCTAAAGAGCAGAAAACCTTCCTCTTGGACTCCATAAAAATGGCAACTGCTGTCCAACTCCAGAGCAGTCTGCTCATCCTCTCCCTTCAATGCAGAACTCCCATTCCCTTCCTGGGCACGTTGTGTACCCGTGTATGAACGCGCTGCGTGGAAGCAGCGCTGCTGCCAGGTGTGTGGCTGTGGGACTCCTCTCCAGCAGCCTCACAGCACAGAGGAATGGTGCACAACGTGTAGAAGGGAGAGGGAGAACCATAACTATCTGTCACGGCTCATTTTCCATTACATTTATTCATCAATAAATCAAACCCAGATGCTGGGGCAACTTCCTATCTTCGTTCTAGTTTACTATGGAACCCATCATGACTACAAGCAGCCAGGATTTTGGTTTTACATCTCATCTGAATGACAGGGCCAGCAAAAGCTATAGTGTCCCCTGATACACTGCAGGGGCATTGATTCAGCACGGGTTTAGAGAGAACAGTGTCACCTACTGAATCACAAATACCACTTGCTAGAGCAGTTTTTCTTCTATGTGTCACATCTAATCAGCATAGCACAATTCTCACAGCTGCTGGGAAGGCTGATAACATTTTCTTTCAAGGAACTAAAATTTAATTTTATTCAGGCAAGATACTAGCATTGCTGGAAAGAAAGGCTTTTACTGAGATTTGGAAGAGCATTAACAAAATGTTATAGGGCCATATGGCCTTCAGTAGTCTGGGCAAGGTAAAGACCACTTAGAGGTAGTTTGAGATATGGAGGGAGTTTCATCACAATGGGAAGATCTCTCTTTGTGAGATTGCAGAGCTGATGAAGGCAGAGATGGGTGACACATACAGTGGCATATCCACGCTGTTCACCAGATCACTTCTTTATTTTTTAAATACCCAGGATTTTTTTTAGATTGAATCTGCTATTCAAAACAACTTAACATGAATGTTCTTTTAGTATTAGCGATGAATTTGCACAGCCTCCGTGCAGTGCGGAACACTGAATCCATGTGGCTAAAAAACTGGTTATGCAAGCAAGGCATATGCTTGAGGGGATGAAGAAAAATTGGCAAGATACAGCTTGCCAAGGCATCCCACACATTAGTCTACTTTAAAACTGTTAGGAAATTTCAGCATTTGCAGTTCAGTTTTCTCTACAGATACACAAAACGGGAAGCGTCTTCTTTCGAGAATAATCATGAGATGCTCCCCCCTCCCCGTTTCCCTCCTATTTTGATCACATCTTCTCTTTGAAATTAGTGGCCACCTTTCTCAGATGATGTTATCTCTGAGCTAAGGAACACTATGTCCTTTATTATATAAAATTAGGTATTTAACAGAAGCAAACATTTTTCTTTGTAAAGCAATTACTGCACATTTGAGCAGCAAAGAGCATTGTTCTTGGAAACAGCTTAAACCATTGTACAAACACATAAAAGAAAGACTGCACACGTTGGATACTACCATGTTATTTTAAAGAATTGCTTTACCATAAATTGCCTTTTTGGGTTGGGGTTTTTTTTGTTGTTGCGGTTTTGTTGTTGTTGTTTTGGTTTTTGGGGTTTTTTAACCTATGATCTAAATTGTTTCTAGTTATAATCTTGGAGATTAGAGGAGCGTGGTGGGGGGAAAATGGACAGAACCAGAAATCTTAAGGAATCAATATCATCTACAGTGTATCTTAAGTAAATCTATTACAATGACCAACTAAAGAAAATGTGTTGTGTGTTTATAACATGAA
Source organism: Myrmophylax atrothorax (assembly GCA_026770055.1). Taxonomy (NCBI): domain Eukaryota; kingdom Metazoa; phylum Chordata; class Aves; order Passeriformes; family Thamnophilidae; genus Myrmophylax; species Myrmophylax atrothorax. Next base: position 54,847,513 of record JAOXXN010000446.1, read on the forward strand.
AAAACCTCTAAGATGGTAGAAAAATGTTAAGTTTCTTTTATTTATAAGCAGTGCAGAAAGTAGATACTAGGCATTGACCCAATCTATTAATGTTTATCATGGCCTGGTGAAATACAAAAACCTGTTTGGAAAAAGAAGCTAGAACAAATACAGGAAAGGAATAAAGGGGTGTAGGAATTGTCTGGAAAATGCCAGGAATTATAATAAAGCAAAAGATGGAGCACCAGATTAAATGGCTTAATAACAATATTTACATTCCTGCCTATCTTACAACAATAAAATTTCCAGAAACTTTTAGAAAAATTCTAGATTTTCACTACATACACTTTGAAAAACATTAAAACTAATCTAAAATAATGACTTCTTAAAAATCCTGTTCAGTATATCCAGACTGTCTTCTTCCTCCTCAAGGTTATTAGCTTGCTCCTAACCTCCATCAGTGCAGTTAGCATAATTACTGAGCAGTGTTATTTTTAAGCTTCTGCTTTCAAAGTGACCATATATATGTAGAGTGTTGCACCTGGAACCCTGCGAGCAAAATAGGGAAAACAAAACAAGCCCCCTAGATTTAGATTAAAACATTGCATTCAACCAAAACCCTGACTCCCCAAGTTGCCTCTGTGTGTTATTTTTTAATTTTTTTTTGAAGAGGTAAGTTAATTCATTAATAGTAATGATGCAGATCTTCTTTCTCCTCCCACTCATCATTCTTTTGAATACAGATGCACCAGTTACTGTGAAGCAGAGGTTTCCCCAAAACCTTCTGAAGTTCCACTCAACCATAACTCCATAAACTTATACTCCATAAAGCAAAGCAAAGTGCAGAGTATCTTTTCCATATGATCCCATTATTTTCTCTCCCAATATTTGTTCATAGGAGACAGCCCCGACCCCATTTAACGTTTTGGGGGGCTGCAAAGCTATTATCCTTGCTAAACACTCAGCAAACATGTAATTTACCTGGCAGCATTGGACAGAGTTCAAGCTCTTGCTTAGCATGCAGTTAGTATCCCCAGCCCATGACATTTAATGCAAAGCAGGCTTCCTGAGAAGTAAACTAATGCTAATCAATAGATCTGACTCAGTGAAAAGCCTCAGCCTGATAAAAGAAGGCATCAAACATGAAGACAGATCATTACCTCCTCTAGCAGCTGTCTGTCATTTACAGTGAGGTGCAAAACTTTTTAAAACATCACTTGAACTCAGTTCAAACTGAAACACCATTTAAAAAGAGAGCTCTGTGGGTTTACTGCCAGTGTTTTACTAAAATTGGTCAGATCTTGTTTTGCAATTGCCAGAAACCACTGTTATTAGCACTGCTCAAAATACTTCCACGAAGGCTGTTTTAAGTCTCCACAGAGAGACATTTGGATACCATCTTTAAAGTCAGGCACTTTAAAGGTTAAAATAGTAATTTCTAAAAATCTGTCAAAAGGCAAAGAGTTTTCTTCCTACATGAAACGTTTCAGTCAGAAGTGATCCAGTTTTCTGCCTTTGCTCCATATAACAGGTGTTAACAGAGACAGCAGTTAACCCCTGAGCCCACATTCATTCCCGATAGATGTATTTACTTCAATGAGTTTTCTGGAGCACAGATTAATTCAGCTTCCACTGTGAATAACAGCCTATCAGTGGAATATTTAAGATACTTAAAATTTTTATTAAGAAGTGAAAGGAGCTGTATTGATCTTTGGAAGGAAAGGGAAAAAAGCTTGCATGAAATCCTACCTCTTTTTAAAAAGATTTCTTTATGTGCCAAAGTCATACTGAAAGCTGGAATCAAGTGAGATTCATAGCTGGCTTTGAAAACAGCACCAGGAAGTCTAATAATCATGTTGAACACCCAGCTCTGCCACCTTCAGAAAGTCTGTTGGTAAACTTGTTTGCTGTAACTTAAGCCTCTATGTCAGTTTACAAGCACCTTCACAGAAACAGCCAACCAAAACTGAAGTTTTGCAATACAAAAATGATGTGTAGTTCTCGTGAGGGAAAATTTCATGTGTATTTGCTTCAGACTGCAGTCAGCTTACTTCAATGAAGGCTTCCCTCTCAAAAGAAAAAATATACAAACCTCAGGATGTGTCATGATTTTTAGACTATGAGCACTGGAGGTCATGGATGTTGAAGTATGTACTTGGTGAAATACAGCCTGTTTGTACAAACGCTCATACAGTGAGGATATTCTACGTTCTTCCAAGGTCAGTTATTTTTAACACCCCTACGCACAGAGCCCTGCCTGTTAAAACATTATATTAGGTCACAAAAATAGGATCAAAAGTTAAGATGTGAAAATTGAGGTTGCTGATGTCAACTCAGATGTGGTCTTCTTTCCCTGTCACCCCTCCTATTTGTTCCTGCTCTAGTCCTTCTACCTTTCCAGTGTGAATCTCTTGGTTGTAATCTCACAGCAGATCTAGAGGCTTCACTCTCCTCGCCTCTGGAGAACTTCTGTCTCCCAGCCTCTGCTTTCCCTGCAGACCCATTCCTGGGCACCCAGGCCCTGTGCTCCCCCTACCCTCACACGGTGTCCCCCATCCTCTTTCTCTGTGTTCAGCCTTCGTTGGTTCCCCTAGGACCCGCATCACCTCCAACACTGATCTGCTCGCTCCTGCCCTCCCACAGTACAGCTCCAGCCTCACCATGGCTCCTAAACAGTCCTCAGTTTCATCCTCCTAGTTCTGTCCTTTCCTCCAGCCAGTCATCCTCTCTCCTTATCTCCATAATGGGATTTGCTCCCTTCCTGCTGTTGCTAAGGATCCCTGTGGCCACATCCTCAGCTCAGGTCTTGCACCTCACCTCTGCTTTCTCAGCCTGCTGTCTCCACTGCCAGGCAGGGCACGATGCTGGAAGGCTCTTGGAGCCTTTTTAGCTGCACTCCTGGACTGAGCAGGTGGCGACACCAACTCAGATCTGACAGGTGGAGTAACAGGGGCAGGTTTATGGCAGGGTAAGTGACCTATCCCGCACGCCAAGTGCAGCAGTAGTTCATTTTTAAGTTTCTGCTAAAAATAATGGAAGTGCAAGGTCTGTTTAAAGAGAAGTTATGGCATGGTGGTTTTTCGTGTTTTTGAGGGAGCTGGGGTTGTTTAGCCTGGAGAAGAGGAGGCTCAGAGGTGACCTCAGCACTGTCTAGAACTACCTGAAG
>JAOXXN010000446.1:54850757-54886772 GCA_026770055.1 Myrmophylax atrothorax
ACTGGAGTTGGACCAAGGGCTGGACTTGATGATCTCGGAGGTCTTTTCCAACCCAATCGATTCTATGATTCTATTCTGTGACTCTTTAAACCCTGTTTTTTAAAAAAACCCTGAGCTGTTTTTGTGGTATTAAAAAACTACCTGTAAGCAAAGCTTAAGGCAGGCTTTTACAGTAGGAAATGTCAGACACCCTGGATATTAGTGCTATCACGCCTGCCCATAATAACTTCCAAATTAAATTTAGATTCTGTGGTATATCTTTACCTAAACAGATTTCCATAACGACCAACCAGTAACTCTTCTTTTAATTTAGGAGTGCTGTGTTAGATGAATTTGTTCCCAGACTCAGACTGTGAGGCTAGCATCCCAAGAGACACTCCCACCTCTTCCTGGGGATAAACAAGCCAGCCCTGGGAACATGAAACAAACAGCAAGAAATACTATTTGCCTTTTATAAATTTTAATAAACTAAAACACAGGATTGAAAGCTTGGATTTATTTTTTTTATTTACTGTTACCCTGAAGTGAAAATAGGGAGGTGAGGAGGACAGAGTATTTTTTGCATATACTTTAAATATATAAAGATGTTTGCCATTCAATACACTTTCTATCTACCCATCTTTTTTGGTTTACTTTGTTTTTTAAGCAGTCTGGTATCTGGCAAAAATGTGCTTTTTTTTTTCTTTCCCTCTACAAGAGGGATATATCCACAGTAGGCTTCATAATACTAGCAGGTACTTTTCATGGTCATTCTTCCATTTGTGCATTGGGCAATTGGAAGTCAGTTGTGTCATTGTCATTTTGATCATCACATGTGAGAAGTTACTTTTCTACACAAAAACTTGTTCTGGAGTCCGTCCTCAGCACTGCACATTGCTTCCTTTCCTTCCACCATTTTACTATAAACACTAATCTCTGCACTTACACATACTTCAGCTAAGCAAGCATTTTCTAACATTCCTAAATACTTAAGTATACAAAGCATATTTTTAACTAAAAGGGCCATTTGAGCTCATTTTATCACTGCATCAGTAATAGGTATTTCTAACGTACTACACAAATAATGCTGCGTTGCACAAATGCGCATGTAACACAGGTGCTGCTGGATGGGAGACGACAAAGGGGAACATGAGGATACACTGAATAAGTATCTTGGAGAAAGTCAATAGATAACAAAAAATTAAATGTATATTGTTGAGAATGGGTTGGTACAAGTTTTTGAAATCCAGAAATTGCTCTTTCATATACATGGGAAATGAGGGGGCTGCAGATGAAAAATGCTTATCTGACCTTCATCTTCCTGGGTTAAGCAGTCAGAAAGGAAAACTGTGGAAATACCATTAGTAAGAATGTAACAAATCTGAAGATCCCAAACTACTCCAGAGTATGCTGGGCCTCCAACGACCCATACTAGAATCAGTTTTTTCCTGAAATAGTCTATCTCTACCCATCTTTCACAGGCTCAAAACCCCAGGGAAGGGAACAGAAAAGAAAGCTGCCATCTCAGCATCAATACTTGAGCTGTGTTTTTCTCTCTTCATTCCCCCAGCTATCACTCCTCATTCACTCCACACGGTGGAAGAGTCATCTCTTTGAACTTAACTCCACTCTTTTCGAAAGAGGGGCAGCAAAGAAAGAAGAGAGAGAGGGAAGAAAAGAGAGAAAGAAAAAGACAGAGAGGACACATCAAGGTGAGTTACATTTCCACATCATTTATCCAACAAGAAAGCACATGCTTTAATCTACCCCGAGCCATACACAGGCATTGTCAGGGTTGCATTTAGTCTACAAAGCTAAAGAAGTAGTGAGTGTAATATTATGCCGCTGTGTCAGCCTAGTTTGACCAGTTTCGCAAGTTTGCTAGAAGAGGAAGTGTGACATTTTCATTTAGAAGAACATGAACGAAGCTTAAAAACATGGCTGGGCATGTTGGAGTAAATGGGACGGCGTGTTTCTGAACAGGAGACAGCCTTGTTTCAAAAGCAACTGAGCGTTTTAACAACCGTTGACAGATTTGCCTGAACTTAAAATCTGAATGCAGAAAAACTTCGCGGAAGATAATGGGAGACAAAGAAGGAAGAGATTTTAAGAGGAAAAGAGAAGTTATATATTGCCACTTCAGTTGTCTGGTATCAGCAGCTCACAGGTACACTCCCACGGCAGGTACAGATACACCCTGTCACTCAGGAACACATGCCCTGTACCAGCACCTGTGTGGCACACCACTGTGGTCCTCCCACACACTTTCTCTGCTGCGAGTGTAAGCCAGAGCAGGCTCCACACCGTGCCAGTTTTCAACCCGACTGGAGTATCCCAGAGACAGGAGTTTCAGAAGGACTCTCAGGGGGCAGAGTGCAGGGAGGGGAAGAGGAATTGCACTCTGTGAATGTTCATGTGTGCTGCTTGTTGTAGAGAACATCAGCTACCAGTAAGTAATGTCTGTTTTCAAACCTATGTTTACGAAGGGCAGATGCAGAGGTCCACAAACAAGCCTCATTCACACTCACAAACCTGGTAGGGGTCCAAGCACAAACCTGCTGGCACTGAGGATGCAGAGAGGGGCTTTGGCACAAATCAGGTGGCTTGGCTAAAATCACATGTTTTTAAATCCACAGCTGGGTTTAGGAGGAATTAAAAGCCACCTTGCAGAGAAAACTCTAAATGGGGTACAGGAGCACCCTGTCCAGCCTTTTTTGGAAACACAAGCAATAAGGGCCTGGATTCCTCTCACCTTCCCAGAAAAGGTGATGCAAAAGGAACATTACCTTTGCAGTAAGTTGAAAGAAGGAAAGACTCCTGTGGATTGAAGGCTGGGCCAAAGAGCATTGGAAGAGTGTAACTGGAGATGGGTTTATCCATAAGCACACAAACAATATACCTTTTAAAATAAGCTAAAAATGCCAGTCCCTTTCACATGATCCTGTCATCTGCTCCCTCAGTCCTGTGTGCTCACAGCCTTCAATGTGCTCCATCGTTAAAAATCAAGTATCTGTCACAACAAAACAGAGAGGAAGGGCAGTGCCGGGGCTGTCCAGCCCGGAAGAACATAATTCATTGTTGGGATGCAAACCAGTTGCCCATACTAATGGAATCAACCATTCTTCACAAATCAGGGAATAGTCTACAGACAGGGTTTTAGGTTTCACATCTGTTTATGAAGTTACTTGGTTTAGAAGGACTTCCCAGAACCATATTGATTGAAAATAAAGTCAGGACAACAAGACAAACAACACATGGCCTAAAACCTACGCTGCTGCACGAAGACCTTTGAGCTACTGAATCCACATTCTGTACAATGACTTTTAAAGCCTGGATGGAACTAACCTGCTGCTTTCTGGTGTTTATCATTACACCTCCACCTCTTAAGGCGTAAAATGCTGCTACAGAAAGGGTGTAAGATTCTTTGATCAAGCAGTTGTTCAGATAAAGGAAGAAGACAGTGAATTCAATTCCTCTGAGGTAGGAACAGCTTTGTTAAGGTCCTCATTGTAGTAGAGAAGGAGACAATTTGGAATTAGAAATGGTTTTGCCCGCCCTAAGAAAAAGCATCTATGGGATGTTCTCATAGTTGTATGAAACCAGAAACCTCAAGATCCAATGGCATGAACCAGTCTGTTACCTCAAAAGCCAAGCACTGCAGCAGCCAGGGTCACTATCCTGGATTTAAGACTTGCAAATTATGGTGCTTAGTTCTTCTAAATACAAAATAAATTTAAATCTTCTAGTTCTATTCAGTTCCATGAAACACCTGGTTTAGGTATCTCGCACACTTTGCAGTGTATGAAAATTATCTGTAGGGCAACCTAGCATCAGCAAGGTATTTACTAGTTCTGTGAAGTAACTATGACATTCTCAAACAGAGGTAAAAAAAATGGTTTGGGGAGAAAACACAGAGAAAATTACTTTTGATAATGGTGTGCTGGACCCTGAGCCTGGTATTGCACGTGCTCCTTGAAAAACCTGGGTCTCCAGTGATAAAATCAGTGCATACTTACTACACAGTATCACCGCAGGGGAAGAGAGAAGATTATATATAAAAATGTATTTATTCATATTTAATCTACATCAACTTCCCAATGTATAATAAATTTTAACGGTTTGGGAATAAGATGCTATAGGTAACATAATAATCAAGGACAGCAGAAAGGATGTCAGAAGTTGGCCAGTTCCAAAACACTGAATGTGGCATTATGAATGGCTTCCAAATCTCTTTCAGTACAGATAGCTACACCTAATCTGGAGCAAAATTAAGACTGCTGTATTTTATGTCTATCACCAGTTACAGATGAAACTTATGAAAAAATAAACTGCATAAATTAAAGTGATCGGAAGATAAACACGACAGGAAAGACATTTAAATAAGAGAAAGGTCAATCTGGCATAAGCAGAAATAGGTAAAAACTCCCAGTAATAGCTGTGCTTACACTGAAAAGGAGAAAACGTTCTCAAGTAATGGCACAAGTTTCTAGTCAGGGAACCAAACGCCAGAAAGCCGCCATCCCCCTCTGGAGAGAGAGTGCAGTGTGCCATGTGCAGAACCAGGAACTGATCTTGTGTGATCTGTGATTACAGCATAAAGGTTCCTCATCTGTCCCACATGCACAGCCATTCCATCATCAAGGAGTGTGCCTCCGGTGTGTTGCTGACCTTGCCATGTTTATTTCAGAGTGCATGCATAAGCAATAGCCAATTAACTGTGTTTCCTCGGTTTCTTTCTCTTCTCTTATTTTTCCCTTTTTATTAGGGATGGGAAGGGAGGTGGAAGGGTAAGATGGTGGCAGAGAAAAAAGGCATAAAGAAAGACAAGCTAGGAAGATATTTTAAGCAAACCTAGAAACATACAACCTGAATTACAAATATTAGTTCCACTACAGAACATGACTGCCTACATGTTTACAGACAAAAAATATTTTTTTCCAAGAAACATTGAAGAAATACATACAACTTCATTCTGTCTGTCCTTCCTCGAAGGCATGCTGCAGTTACAAATGGATCCTCTTAAAAAAAACTGTGATTGGTGAAAAGATCTGTCGTTCAGCCTCAGGCTAAAAACTGGATCTATTTCTACTGTATCAGTTTCCTTTTAAATATCAATGAACACCACGAGTCCTGGGTGACTTCCTTGCAAGACTTGCTGTTTCTGCTTCTGTTCACCTATTTATGTTGTCTATTATATTTCAGGCTAAACACATTTTGTTAATTATGCAGCAGGATAGGATATGTCTTCCATTCATAAGCTTTTAATTAAAAAACAAACCCAGCAATAGGTAGGTTTTTCTAGTCATTTAAGCCTTTGAGCTCTGGTCAAAGCCTGCCCACCAAATGATGCGATTATGTTTTATTTCCCTGCACCTACTTCTTCACTGCAAAAGAAAAGCTGATGATAAAGACTTTTATTCATACACAGCTGAGGAAGGAGCAACTGTAAGAGCAAAGAAAAGAGTGCTGCCATGGCTCAGAAGTGCACTGAACATGAATGCTCATCTGTAGTATATTGCAGAGTTTAACTGTAAAAATGACCCCCACAAAAACACGGGAACATCAAAATGCCACTACAAAATATGTTACAAACACTACTTTCTGCCTTGATGCAAACAGCAAACATGTGGTCATTTTCTTACTGCAATCAGTTTTCATCACCTTACATTTGGTGAGAATCCTGGGGCAGGCAGCACTCACATGTGACCACTGCCAGGCCATGTAGCCAGCTTATGGCAGGTCACAGGAAATTCAGTGACAGCTCTGGGATGCAAGCACTGGTGGTGGCACAACAGGGAAGGGTTCACAGAAACATCTGCAATGCCAGGGATGGTGACAAAGAATTACCCAGTATTAGAAAGCTATCACACATAAGTACTCTGCAACAGACACGCAATTCATTCCTCCACCATGTGGGTAACAAAATTACCTGACAACTTTAGCAACTAATACCTCAACTTCCACCTCTCCTTGAACAGCCAGATTGGTGAGCATGTTTCACCATGCTTGTCCATATTCTCATCTTCATTTTCATCCTCCACTTTTTCTAAACAAACTTGTGCTACTGGATCTCAACTCAAAAACCTTTCTCCTCAGAAAGCACTTTGGGCTTCATCAAAACCCAAACCATTCCCATTCTCCCACTGTTCACCCCATCAGCCTTCTTTCCTCAACCCTACTCCTCCTGTGGCTTCCCATTGCCCACCCCCTTCCAGTGCTAAGCCCACCTGCTGTAACTTCTGTGTGTTCCTGGAAAAGCTCCTTGTCATCTTCTGCCATATTTCCAAGAGAGATCTGTGAGTCTCGGACACAGTGTTTCACACCAAAGACCGATGCCTTGGAAAAAGGAATACCACTGAGCCAGGAAGACAACAGAGGTAAGGAGAAAGCAGCCAGTCTTTTTAGAGAAACATGTAACTGTCAAGCTGTATTTGTATAAATCCTCCACTTTTCAAAACAGACTCTCCGCAGAACACGGCATTTCACAGAGCACTTGAAATTCAGTCCTTGGCATTGATACCCAAGTAAAAGCCACTGCCAGAGCTGCAGCTCCCATTTCAGTCTCACCCTAACAACAGAGGATAATGGCAAATAAGGCACATGGACAAGCCCCTAGAGGGAAGGACCTCATGCACACGTATGAAAAGATGTACTGGAGCCAACAAGTCATTAAAAGGGAACAAGATAATACATCCTTTTAGGAAGCTATTTTCAGTGGGTTTTAAACTTTATTACTTAAATACTTTATTTCAACATCTGCAGAGTATATTAATATAAATTCTATTTAAGTGATAGGCCTGACGTTCAGTAAGTTTCAGGAAATTCTGAAGTTCTGAAAAAAATTCTCTTATCAAGAGATTTTACCATGCCTTCCTCTTGCATCCATTTACATACCTCCAAAAATATTACTGTTTTAAAATCCTAAGTACTGATATTGGAATGTTTAACAATAAACTTGTATCTCAGTATGAACTACAGCACTGCTAGTACAGTGCTATAATAATTAGAGTTAACATAATGAAAACCTAGTAAAAAGACTATAAATTCACCATATGAGCGCATATGGGGATGTGAAAAAGGAAATCAAACAAGTTCTCCAAACTAAAATTAGAGTCAAAACAGAACAGCGTCCCACAGAAATAGCACAGGCCTAAAAAGTCTATATAAATTTTCTATGCCAAATCCAATTTTATCTAACGTTCCATTTCATCTATCCATGCTTCCACAGTGTATGTGAGATATTGAGAGTTTAACTGTTCACGAAGTCTGGACTTCAGTGTAGCAACTTGAGATAGATTTTCATGTTTGAAGCAAACCAGAGCTGGGCTCACCTTAGCTAGAAAATCATGGAGCCCAGTCTACCAAGTTGTGAATGTGATTTTCCTAACCACACTTCTGCTCTAGCATTTTGCATTGCTTGCTCTATTTCTGCTTTCTGTACAACTGAGTCTTCCTTTGAGGATTTCAACACAATGATTCATTTAGAGTATACCTCTGAAGAGGGGTCTCATCATAACAAAGGGGAGCAAAATCCATTTATTTTCTCTTATCATTTATGTATTTCTTTAAATATGCTTCTAAAGCAATTCATCTGTGAAGATGAGCCACCTCTCAGCTCAAATAGTTTTGGATATTATATTGCTTTTCTTGTAGCCTCTGCAACTTTCTGCCACAAAACTTCATGGTAGAAAGCTTGTGACAAAGCTCTGAGCAGTTTTTGTTTTGTTTTCTTTATGCTGCATCCTCCACATCAGTTCAAATTGCTGTGTCCTGCCTCTTCGAATATGTCGTATGCAGTGAAGGTCGTGTCAGCCATTGACTAGGAAATCAAATCAAGCAGCAGCGGTGTGTCCATTTTGCTCCTGGACTGCCTCAGAGGTGTTTGCTGCAACAGATGCCAATCATTTGATCAGGATTTTCTTAAACTCTCAGGCACTTCTTTTGCGGAATAAAACCAATTTCTTCTGAGTTGTTTAATTACTTTGTGACTTCCAGGATTTAGCTTGGTTTTTGTTTTGTTTTGTTTTGTTTTTTCTCCCAGGGAAGTCATCAAATAAATAGAAATGCTACACATCTCCTGATGCAGGTGGAGGAGACGTGGTAGCTGAGGATATGCTGCTTCTACTGACTAGGGAACCGTTACAGTGGACAAGCCAGTTAATCACTCCTGCCTATATCTTTCTCTTTTATTGTTCAGATGCGTGGCCGTTGTGTTTCACTAAATATTCAGGTCCTCTTTAATATAAGAAAGAACTGCGATTCCTAATGGATGGTTTGAAGATTCCATCCCTCAGCTACAAGGCCTTCCTTGCTAGCCAGTCTTACAGCATTTCGGCTCTTACACTGCTCTGCCACGGGTACGCTCCCCTGTCATCCTTCTATTCCTGTCTTCTCTCTGAACTTATCTTCTGCTGCATCTCCCGTCCTCAGCAATCCTCCTCTCGGACCTTCCAGGCTCAACGACAGATTTTGTGCACAAAAGGCTGTAAATTTTTAGGGCAGGAATTATCTCACTACTTCTGTGAGTTAACAAGCTATGTAGCCTTGATAGGGGAGGGAAATGCAACCTACTACACGGTTTTAAATAACCACTATACTCATAAATTATTTGTAACAGCAATAATACGCCTACACCAAAAAGCGGTAGGAAAGATCACATACAGTCGTGGTCTCTCACAGTCGTCGGTGCCATCTGGAGCTCCAAGCGGCTAACTCTGCTCGGCAGTCTGTGCACAACGAGTTGCACCATACACAGAAAAATATTCCAGGACTTCACAATTCCTCCCCAAGTAACACATCAATAATGATCTTCCACCCGTAGCTAGCACTTCAACTGCGAACACACTGTTGCTGACGAGGACACAACAGGTCAGCTGGGAGGAGAGCGCCTGGCTTTGTCCCCGGCACAATGCCCTACAGCCGCCACACATGCCCCTCGCTCAAGTTGCGTGTGCTCTGTCATTATACTCGCTGCCAGCTCCAGAGGGACTGCTCGGAGGCTACGGCAACTCTCCAAGGTCCACAGGCCTCTGGGAAGGGACAGGCCACCTCCCGATCCACAGCCGGGATGAATGGATTAGCGGCGAGTGGAGCCAGCTGCCGCAAGCTTTATCAGCACGCAGCCCCGACAGATGGGAGCCCACTGGAGAAGCCTCCCCGCTGCAGCCGCGTGGCCCTCGCGCCCGCCTTCTGCTCACCCCGCGCTCGCCGACACCAACGGGGATGCGACATACGCACAAGGGGCAACACGCATTTATACACGCACCTGGTTTGGGACACTGCTTAGGTCAAGCAACACCAAGCAAGGTGCTCGGGGAGAATGAGCTGGTCCACTGCAGTGAAGCTGCTTGTGGTAAAATGCTTCACTGTGGTTTGAATTTTCAGTTGGTAGGATTTCTAACAGATGATGGTTGTTTCCACCAGGCCTGAATTATCTGTTGACATGTAAACTGCATGCATCAGGCCTGTAGTAAGAGATACCAAAATACAGAGGAGACTATAAACTGTAGAGATAAATTCACACTAATTGAGTTTCTCAATCAGCAGAAACTGAAACTTTCATGTTTCACATGAGAAATAATGTCCATTTGACTTTTAAGTCATGAAACTTGCACCAACTCCACAAGTATTTGGTATATTACCAGGGGGTATATATGCAACATTTATTTGCAACAAAATCAAAAACATCAACAATTTTTACTGCAGCAATCAAAAGTCTTTTAAAATCACAGAAATAGAAAATTGACAAAAAAGGGAAAACACCGACCCGATTACTGCCAGAAAAACACGCTTTACTGTTGACCATGCCACACTGAAGTACCTGTTACACTTAAAAACAGCAGTATTAAAAAAAAGAAAACCCTGTTGCTTCTCTTTAAGGAACTCTCTTAACAGCTCATTACACAGCCAGATAAAAGCTCAGCAGAGTCAATGGCAGCCTTTGCATTCATTGCAAGGGACTTTGTACCAGACATTACATATCAATACACATAGTTTCTCTCATATTACATCTCACAAGTCTACAATTCACTTATTTTTCTGTGAGCACAAATGTTTAGAAAGAAATGCTACCATTTGCCAGCCTGGTGTGTAGAAGTCACAATTTTCCCTGTCTTGCTTCTCGAAAGGCGTGTCACATAAACCTCTAAGTCTAAAAAAGCTGGTTTGCTGCAGGAGAAAACCTTGTAACTCAAAAAAGTTGCCCATCTCTGAGCAAACAGAGGATCTAGAACTTTATTTGCACAAGTTACACTTTTGCACGGTGGAGAGTATCAACTTTATGTTTTTACAGGTAATTTCCTATTAGAACTAAAAATCAACCTTACAACAACCAAGAAATCTTTGCATCAGCACTCTTGATTTACACCAGCAATCCTCAAACTATAGTCCCAAACCAGTTAATGTAGCTTCAAACCAATTTCACAAATTCCTTAATTTGAAAAAACATTTAGTGCATAAAAGTCAAAATATAACATTAAGAAAAAAGAAAGCCAGTAACAAGTACTGCAGTGAAACTCATTTCAACTTTCATTTAGTCAAGATGTCCAGAAGAGTTTATAAATCCAGTTCAAAACTGGCTATTTTATTTACATTTAAACACAGTGATTTTGGTACTCTAATATATGTACATGTTGAGGACAACATTTTTATGATGCATTTTCCAAAAATTAAATAACTATCTTCAATATATGGAAAACAAGAGTAGAGATCTATTTAGGCAGTGTCCAACTCCATAAGCAAAAGTGGCCAGTACCTACTTCTAAAGACAAATCGATACTGCTTCAGCAAATTACATCAAGAAGTATACAAAAAAATTACCAAGTATCTCCTGAAAAATAAAACCTGTTTCTCATTAAGGATTTCCAGTAGGCATAGAATCAAGATAAAGAAGTAAAGAATTTATTGGATCTCTAAATCTTAGACCTGAAACAGCAAAATTCTTTATAGTATGCTCAAAATCAAAAGCAACACTTAAATAAATACACACACAGGCATCTAAAGTGTAAGTAAATAGCACTTGAAAACAGTGTATTTACATGAAGAAACAGTCTTTCAAAAATTGTTTTCATCAGAAAAATGCATTCATCACAAAACCAACCAGCTGAATGGTGGTATTCTCCCTAAACTTTGTGTTATTTCATTGCCGCAACACGGTCACTTCTGTATCAGGAAACACAAAGAGAGAGGTGCTCTCAAGATGCTCTTGTTCTTTGTTATTCAGTGACAGAATTTGTTTTAAACTCCTAATTACTTAAACCCCGCCCCCCCGCTAGAACTGATGAAGACCAGTTAAAGAAGGTAATCAGTGATTAGGAAGTCCCACAGTTACACCTTCATCAGTTACGCCCGAACCCCACATTTTATAAATGTATTTATAAATTACGTGTGCCATTTCAGATGTACTTTCTGATCTGTGACTGAACACCCATGACTAAGTGACTTCTGCAGAAATATGTCAGCTGTAGATTTCAGTCTTCACTTTGAAATTCTACAACATAAAGGATATTGAAAGAATTTATGAATACTGCCAAGGAAATACCTTCAAATAGAAGGGTTTGGGGTTGGTGGTTTGGTTTTTTTTTTTAATCTGGGGGGAGGAGGGAGGTGGTATTCGGTGCAGGAGGCATCTGTACCTCCACATTTCACACCACCTAACGTTTGTTTGTAGTACACTGACCTGGTTAAGTCTGAGCAGCACTGGCAAATATGGACAACAAATTCAACACAGGAGGAACACACACCTTTCACAAGGAAATGAGAAGAGAGGAACAAAACCAGAAAAATAGAGTAGCTCTCACTCACTGAAACATCAAACATCGAGAGCTGACCAAGACAGTTGCACCACCTAAAACGCTGGAAGTCCAGATGCACTCTAATTCCCACTTGTTACAGAAGCCTAATTGGTGTTGACAGACAACAGCTCACAGGGAAGCTGCAGACAGTCTACTTCAAAGACAAATGTATAGAAAGAATAACAAAGAGAGAAGAGATGGGTTTGGGCAAATGCTGGAGCAGCTATCCAAACAGAGCAGAGCAGGTGCAGGTAAGGCAACCAGTTTAAAGACCAAGATCAGTCAATCTATGAAAAGCCCTCTATGATCTACCTGCCTACAGTGGTCCTTGGTTTCTATTACTCTTCTGCTACAGCAGCTTCTTCAACATGTCCAAACGTGATGTCATGCTTGAGTGTCTAAATGGATCAAAACAAGCTTTTTGTGTCATTTTAATAGAGTAACTTTGTGGAAGATTCTAAGGAGGAATGGAAGAGAAATGACAGAGAATGAAATTTCTTCAGGCAGTTCAAAAGCTGCTCTGTTGTGTGGCAACTTCATGAGATGTTCCATCACAACAAAAACTGTACAACAAATGAGCAGTGGCAGCACACATGTTCTGTTTCTCACCCAGTGTGCCTTGTAACTAAAGCTCTATACAAGAATCCATACGTACAAACACCAAGAAAACCCCAAACAAAATCACCTCAAAACCCTAGGTGAAGAACAATTGGTAGAAGTTTGAATCAAAATGCAAATATATGAGCAGAAATTCAACCACAGTTGAGATTACCGATGGATAAGAACAATGAATGGACAGAGAGAAAACAACTGAGGTCGTGTTTAGACATTCTGCTCGGCAAATTCTGATTATTTCTTCCCGTCAGCACCATATCCAGGTGTCCTGAGGTAGCAGAATGTTGCTGCTGATGTGAAGAAGCTTTATGTGCAGCCATTTCCCTTGCAGGGATCAATTTCCCAGCTGATTAAAATACTGTGACAATCTCAAAGGTTGGTAAAACCAGGAACAGTAAACATATGGATTGCTTTAAAGAAAAACTAGAATCCTGATGGGGAGGGGACAAGCCTCTTTTGCCAACAGTACTCTAATGTGTCTAAAGTAGAGCTGCCACTATCATTAACAGCTGATGGGCATTAATACAACCCAGGTGGTACACGGATGGCATTCAGGGCAGAAAGCACATCTCTCTGCCTATTCCAAAGACAAGTAGAAGCCACCTAACTGAAGTGCCCAGCTCTGGAAAGCAAAGCACAGACACCGGAGTCATTTACCCTCCTCTGCTGAGGGCTACAGCAACAGTGCATGATACTAATGGTGGCTGTGTGTCTGTGGACAGGAACTACAGATTTGGAAACCCACCACAAGCTTGCACGTGGGAGCAGGGGGCACAGGGATGCTGAAGGGGCCACTGCTCCAGCAGAACCCCTCAGCTGTCGTGTGCCGCTCACCGCACCTACGTGACTGTGGCAGCAGCAGATTTGTGGTCAAAAAAGGTGTTTTAAGGTTTGTTTATTCCAAACAAGTTATCAATGCAGAGAACAGATGGGGAGAAAAAATAAACAGTTTAAAATAAAATAAGGATTTAAAAAAAGGTGTGGGGTAAGCCAAAAGCAAAGCCAGCAATTACTTAATAAAAAATGAAATATTTAAAGTATGATGAGAAGAACAACTTAGAAAAAAGCAAGGTGCACAAAAAAAGCATGGTTTTGGTTTGCAGTGCAGATGTTCAGGATTTACAATCAATATGGTTTGCTTTTTCATGCTATAAAATGCATATACAATTATGCCCAAGATGTGTGTAAATGTTTAAATATTAAAACAAAACAGATATTCTGGATGTTTGATGTTTGTTTTTGAAAAGAAAGAAAAAATCTATTTTACAAGGACACAAGCACTAAAGTGAAATTAACATAAAACAAACAAACCAGTGTAATAAAATAAAAAGCTCAAAACCAAGTTAACCAAGGTCGTTAATGTCAGTTAAATGGCAAAGATCCATGTTAGCCAATGTTTAAATACCAATTAAATGGGAGAAGACTGCCTTGTAATTACACTTCAAAGATATATTTCTGCTTCTTCTAGGGTATAATATTGTCTCTAGCCAACACATACATTTCCTTACATGTCTGAAGTTTAAATTTCCTTATCTAAATTGTCACAACTACTCAGAAACGTCAGATTTCCTCCTTTTTGCCATTCATTTTTCTGAATATTCTGGAGAATGATAGCATTGATCTGGTAAGTCCTACCTACCTCTTCCAATGGTAAATCTGTAACTAGTGAAACCATATGCTGAACTTCTCTATCTGAACAGGAGACAAAGCTCTTGTCCACCTCTTCACTCTAAAAATACCTCACAGCTTAAAATCTTGAAACACAAAGGCACAACACACATTAGCACAAATTCACAGTGTTTTACTGACCATAAAAAAAGGTCCTTGTATGGATGGAAACGGAAGTCTGGGGAAAAAAAAGTATTTGGTAAGGAGTTTTTTTCATGCCCTGCCTCCAAGTGATACTGCTTGGATGGAATTTACAGAGAGCAACAGTCTAAAAATACAGAGGCTGAGAACAGCAAAGCAGCTACAGGGATTACACTGAGCTCTCACAACCCTTTGTAGTTTCGCAGGAAAGCCAACTGCTGGAGCACCCACCCAGGGTACAGTTGTTTCTCCTACCTTGGAAAAAAAGGAACAATTTGAGGAGAACAGGTAAAATGTTACCAACTGCAGGAAAGCAGAGTCAAGTCCTGGCCTCTGTACAATGCCCACAATAAAACATTATCTACAGGAAATGCCAACTAGTGGAAACATCTCGGTATAATTTTTTTAATTACTATTATTTATTTCTTTTTAATACAAATCCTTCTGGTTTTTAGCTTACAGGACATGCAGCAGATGCAGCTGACAGGCATTTTATGGTAGCAATAGTAGAGGAAACCCAGTAGCCTGTGTGCGACTGACACAGAGCTATCTATTTCAATGAATTCTGATTTTTTCTAATCCTCAAAAGATCATGGAAAAGGAGGGTTTGGGGTGCCTGGGCTTTTAGTTTAGTGTGTTGTCTCCCTCTTGTTTCAGTGTCCTGGGTAAGTTTGCCTTGTTGGCCCCGTGCACATAGGATTGTGTCAGAGCTCTTTACAAGGATTAAGGCACAGCATGGGAGGACTGTCTTTTAATTGAAACAAAACATTGCCTACTATACCTTTTTTTCAAGAGGTCAATATAGAGAAAGGGACTTTACTAGCAATCCTGGCCTTTTCACCCTTCTATTTTCATAAACAAGTTCAACAGCCAAGTTACTTAACCAGCCAGTGGAAATACAGATCTTGCTTACAACTGTGTAAGCAATCCCCTTTCCCCTTCCTGTTGGTCCTTGGGGTGTGAAGTTTTGCGAGGAGTTGGCTTTCCCATTTAAACATATCATCTAAACAGGTAGGTTTTAATAGAGTACCTAGTTCAAAGTCACTGATTTTTCTCCTGGAACAGGAAGGTTCAAATTTGTCCAACATAGAGATGCAACCCTATTTAGGAAAGATGTTCTTGGACACTTTCTTGGTTTACTTGCACAGACTCACTGCTACCCCACTGAGCAAGAGCGGACGTTCACAGTCTCGTTTCAAGGTGAGGGAGATCCTTTGAGCAGCACCAAGCTTGCAAACATCATGGCAGAGATTCCCAATAGCCTTAAAAAGACAAATCTGCTCAAACTGCCTCTTCATTCTCCCAAACTGAAATCTGTGGTCAGATAAATGTGAACCATATGTACCAGAAATGCATCTTTCAAGGTATAGTTTCTGTCAGTCTACTGGCAAGAAGAGCACTTTGCATAAAGGCATATTCCTCTCAAGAACGGCATCACAGTCACTGCAAAGCAGTTACTCAAGTCAGTAGTCAGTCACACTTTTGCCTCCCTCAATGAAAATGCTGAGACAAAAGTACCAAGCCTTCACCGGAACCACCAACTCAGGAAACTCACAAGGAGGAGAGCAGAAAAACACACCTGTGTTTCAGTGAACAGTTGTAAGGCCTGTCCAAAATGGAATTATCAATATTGGTGATAAATGAGCTCTCTACGAACAAACACACAAGAACCTCCTTGTGAAATCCATCACCAGGGCCAGGCAATCACACTCCTAATTCTCTTGGCCATAAAATCAACATGCTCAAGGTCCCACCCTCTGGGTAACGTACTAGAAATCAGCTGATGCAGGTCTGGCAGCACAATCGCCCAGCATTAGTGTGGACACCTTGAAGATAAGGACCACACAGTAGGGCAGAGTAGAGATTAGGCAGACCCACCAACCATGCAGGATTGTCAGAAGACAACCTGAAGAGGTACAGACTGAGATGTACTTTTCCACAGCGGACTTTCCCTGAAACATACCATAGTGTAGTTTTATTTCTTACGCAACATGCTTCAAGAATGAGTTCAATCATTTCAAGCCTTCCTGAAAAACACACATTTTTCTGGATATTTGTAAAAATACTACCACCCTTAGAAGATGTCAGAGGGATTAAGTATCTGTAATACAGAGATACTAATAGCTCTCTTCCAGCTCGCTCTAATAATGTGGAAGATGACAGAACTCAAGAGTCCAAACAGTTCCCAGCAGTTTCCAGAAAGAAATAGCAGTGTCTCTTCCAAAAACAGAAAATGGATTTTGTGCAATGCTAACTGTACCTAGATGTTCAGAAATGTGGGAATATGTACATCAAGAAATCTTTATTAGGTGTGTCCTCACTGGAAACAGGAACTCGCAAATGAAAGGCTCTGAGAGTCACCAGCCTGCTCTGAAGGTGAGAAGAGGAAGGAGCTGCGTGTCACTCCAGTGTTCATAGTTACCAGTACCTACAAGCATCAGGTACTGTATGAATACAAGAAAGCATCAGTACTGGATATTAAATAAGCTAATGAAACTTTTAAATGCCTAGAAGTTAAAACATACAAGTTTTCAATGCAGATATTAAACCAGAACTAGCAAATTCCTCCATCTCATTCTGCAATTTATGTAGAAAGCCTTGCTCTTTTCCCTCCACCATCTGTCTAAAATTTAAATAAAACACTCAAGTCTAAAGATGTGCTTAAGTCCCAATGAGGCAGATTTAAGCAGTAAATGAAATCAAATTAAGGAAAAAAATACATAAAAACTGAGTAACATTTTAAAAAATCATTTACTGTTGTGCCTTCAATAAAAATAATTTCCTTCCCACGGATTTCATCAGTAATATCTTTGAACGGTTGCAAGTGCAGTGATTTTCTGAAAGCAACCTGAAAAATTAGGTTAGCCTAGTAAGGGAATTCCATCTGTCCTGGTTGTCATGAGTAAAAGATACCTTTTCACTTCCTTTCAAGCATATAATCTAGTACTCAGTCCAAAACAGGATTTTAAAGACGTCTCTTATCAGCTTTTAGCCTTACCTCAATAAGAAGAAAATACACAACTTCATGCTGGTGCTCTACTGAAATTAGAGAACCAAACTTCCTCTCCCCTCCCCCCAAAGAAGAACGGGTACAGATAATACATGAGGTCCACGCAACAACAGATGTGGAGAGAACCTAAATACCTTGCAGTCACAGTAATATTTACCACAAGCACTTGAAAGAACCACCCACCACGCAATTTGGGAAAGGGGAGAAGGTGTTGAATGATTATTGCGGCCTAGGTTTGATACTTCAGTGCCTACAGGATTTTGCTTATGAAAATAAACAATATTTGTCTGAATATCAGATTAATTAAAAAATCTATTTTGCATATGGTGATGTTATTTCAGACATACGCTCATTTCACTGCAAACACAGCATATGAAATTTGGAGAAAAGGGTGCTACCTTCATAAATAGTGAAAACTGAGAAAGCTGGTCCAAACCCAAAGTACTTTTTTCAATTAGATTGACTTCTTCAAAAGGTTTCCAGGATGGTGCAGTTATTTACCCAAGACTATGAAGACGACAATGGCTTACGCTTGCACTGAAACCTGTGTTATTCTCTACAATACCTACGAATTTCTCGTTTCAGTATAGATTTTTAGAAATGGAAATATCTTCAACATCAATTCTAGGATTTGACAAGATCATACCAGACAAGGAATGCAAAAACTGGTTTTCTAGTTTAAAAATGAAGGCTGTATTCTGCCCCGTAATAGGTGAGGTAAATGTAACATTTCAACCCTCCTCACAGATCCAAACAAGTTCTGAAAAGCCTTGGAGAATATAGACTGTTCTCTAGAGTTTTTACACCTTCCAAGATTTTGGGAGGAGTCAACAAGGGTTTCGCTTTGTCATTATGCCTGGCTGTAATAATCAAGACTGGATGTGCTGGAAATTAAAATGCACACAAGCAAAACCAAGCAGAGCATCAATTCTTCAATAAACTGCCTCTCAAAGCAAAGACCACTTGAAAGACGTCATGCTTGTGACAGGAAGGAACATGTCACAATCTCGCTCACAATTTCATTAGGTGCTTACTGCAAGGATGAGGCAGAGGTGCCCCTCAGCAGGGGTGACAGCGAGGCAGTGACCCTCAGCCCTGAGGAGGCTTCCTGCACTGTGCCCACCTGACAACCAGCCAGGAAGAGAAAAGCTGCTGAGGTTGCTGGAGGAGAGCAAACCGCAGTGCCCCTACTGAACCTCTCCGAGTTCAGCTGCCCTCCTGGAAGAACTTCATTGCCTCCTCACATCTGAAGTCTCAACCCGCTACTGAACACCCCGACTCCAGTCTCAGTGACACTGCCACCCACTGAAGTGTAATTTTCTTTAGACAGCCACCAGTAAGGACCTTGCCAGGTCACTCAATTTGTAATTGTACAGTAAGAAGGTAAAACAGTATAATGAAGATACTTTTAAAAACCCCAAACCCACCCATAGGACAAGTGGTAATAGTGTTTGAGCACTGCAAGACTGCAGGACAGCTACCACTAATGCACTTCAGCTAATGAATTCATCCAACTACATGACTGCTTTTACTCAAATTTCATGGTAATTACAATATATGTTACAGAATTGTCACATTAGGAAAATGACTGAGTTTTCCCCCAGAATGTTTTCTCTGGTTTTTTAACACATCATTTAGGGCCTGGATATTTATTTCTTCCAAAGCACAGAATCTGTAAGTTTGCTTTCCACTATTCTATTCATTTAACGTGGACTGAAACCCAACTAGGATTCTTTACCGCTGTAGGTTCCCAAGAAAAGCTCCAGTATGAGAAAATTAGTCAAATTCTAAGTTATTATAAACTGACTTTTACTCATGTGAACTAAGCGACTACTGACATACGAGTTAATATGAGCATACCAAACTTTATTTAGGGAAGAGAAATGGGCTATTACAATTGTATTTGATTCTCATTCACTTACCAGATCCACTCTGGAAAATGAAATAAACCATGCCAAAAGACATTAATTCCCCGCAATGTATCAGAAGTATTTTACAGAAGCAGCGTAAAGAGAAATAGCTATTGTTCTTATTTTATTTCCAATCCCCTCGTGCTCCGTACTGTTATGAGGATCAAATTCAAATACACCAAGCAGCTATTTTGAATGTTTGCAGCCCTAGTGAAACAGAATATGAGCACACTGCAGCTACATTCTAACTTGCCTGCCTGCCATCCACCCGTCATTTGGATGGGTAATTTCTCCCCTCGGGACCATATGCGGTGCTTAAAGCTGAGTCAGTTTGCCGTATGGCATTATTCTATAAAAGCAAGATGGCTTTGCTGGAATCTGACCTAGGAGGGTAAAGGCTTCTACATACTTGGCTCAGTAGTTGCTAGACATGTTAAAGAAACAAAAAGATTTCAAATCTTAAGTGTAATCCACTTGTTTTACATGGCATTTTTCCTATCAACAAGTATGGGCTTTATACCATTAAAAAGCAGAGTTGTTACTACCTACATCAAGATGCACACAAGAAATTAAAAAATACAGAATGCACAAAATAATTACATTTCACTGAATTACTGATCTACAGTTGAATTATATATCCACTGAATACTGTATCTGAATTACACAGATCTGGTTTATCCTACTTTTATTTCATAATTTGTACTTCCCATCTCCATCCAACTGTGCTTCTTTTCTCTTCTTCAAACATTTTACATGAATAATATGAGAACACTGGACATCAAAGGCTTCTAATAAATGATTGATGGGCGCAGGACTAACACATTAGAAATGTTTACTATTATTCTCCCCTCCCTTACTTTTGTTTTACTGCAGCTACCTATTTCAGTTTTTTACTGAGTAGTGGGAAAGTAATTAGTTCAGAATGCTGCAGACAGAATCAATTTTTTTTAACCGTGTCTTTCTTGAGCATGATACAATAAAAGCAAGCCAAGAAAGGAAAAGAAACCACCACATAAGAAGGACGGTTCCTTTTCATGCTTACTCTTGATCTGGTTTCTGTTGCAAATGCCACTAACGCTGTTCAAGATCAACAGAAACAAAAAATATTAGAAACAACCCTCTTTACAGATGCTGGTAATTCTGCTGATGTGCATTTGCCGATCTGCGTGGAAAATACAGAAAATACAGTTTACAATCACATCAGGCATCACAGGCAACAGTGGCTTGCTAAGATGACTACAGTAAGAGGCCATGTATCATTATCAAAACCTTTCTGGCCCCTTCTAAGTTTTACTATGTACACAAGAAAAGGAAGAGAGGACCATTATAATGTACTTATTAATGCAGACCTCTGCTACATTTCCACAGTCTAGACAACTGGTGCACAGAAGGGGTCCAGCCAAAATGGAACATGTGCATGTAGTACAACCCACTGGCCTTGGCCACAGGTATTAAAATATTCATATCTCCTTTCACTGTCTCTTGCATATAAACAGCTTTTCCTCCTGCTTTGAAACATTAACCTTTGCTCTCCCAGGTGATACCAACTGGTCACAGAATTAGTACTGCCTTTCCATACAAAACCACCACGGAGTAAGTAGGGAAGTACCTGTCAGGCACACATTTCTGTCTCCTCTGAGCTCAAGTATCTATTAATTATACTCTACCCACTCCACCAGGAGATGGATCAAAACAGATAGGTGGGGGTGAAAGTGTAAAGGTCTACTCAGAAACAAAAGGAGAGCAGCGTTGCCCCCGCCACAGTCTACATCCCTGGAGCAGCCACTCCCTCCTTCCCCTCTCCCCACTGTCGTCCTGCCATGGGCACTCACACCAAGACTTTGCTAGAGAAGCCTCATCTTCTTCACAGAACATTTTATTTTAAAATGCAAGGCTCTGTAATGCCTCCTTTGTGGCACACTGAGGAATATGAATAATAAGCTGAGGAGTCATACAGTTTTATTATTACAGGGCATTATAAGATAAAACACCCAGAAGAGTCAAAACAAAACAAGAAACCTCCTACTGTCGTCAATCTAAAGTGCTTTGATTAGGAAGTTATCCAGATTAGGTATTTATCTTCTTAACACAGGACAGAACTATATTCATACAGGAGTTTAAAGCCCAGAATTATGTTTACGCTTTAACCCAAGCTGGCAGTGAGGGGGTGGAGGGGACACTAGACCAAACCAGTGGACACTCCCTCCCTCTGTAAACAACCAACAAATAACCAAACGCACACCCAAACCCCGTCCCCACCAGCCAGACACTCCCAGCCCCTAAATGAACAGGAACACTTTGGAAGATGCGTGTCCACTGGGAGATCACGTCTGTGTAAACCCAGAAAAACAGGGGTGAAAAGTATTTACCAGGAAAACTCTGTCCAAAAACCAGCTGAAGCTTAACTCTGGCTGTGATACAGCTACCCCATGGAGGCAAACAGTGGAAGGAAATGGCCTCTTTAATGCTTTCACCACCACTACCCATAGAAAGAGATAGAAGAAGCATCACTTCTGCATTTTGCTTTTTCTCAAGCATAATTGTCACAGTGATGGATGCATCAGAAACATACATAAACCAATTTCACCATTGAGAGCATAATGCTCTCCCACAGCCAAGCAGCAGGCCAGTTGCTACGCTGGAAGCAGCACTCGGGTTGGTAGGACCATTAGACAGCTCTCTTACTATAAAAGCCTGCAAATAAATGTAGGCTAAAATAAACAGCAAGTCAGATGTTTTATCTAGGGATGTTACCTCATTAAAGGCTATATATGCCAACTCCAATTCAATTTGAAGTAACCTTATGAGGGAAGACATCTCCCCCCCAACTGGAATTAGATCCACTTGATCATTTTAATTATACCACATTGCTCTTTTCAAAAGAGTCCTGCGAGCCTTCATAGGCTGCTGTGCTCCCCTTTGAAATTAACAAATTAGGCTTGGTAATTAGAGAGTCAAAATGGTGTGTTATATTGTTTGGGGTGACAAGGGATTTTAGAGTGTTTCATTTTAAGCCGTTTTCAAGGTTTGAAGGTAAAATACTATCACTAATCATGTATGTTCCCATTTTCCACCTACGCTGATTAATATCTACATAGTGCACTGAGATAAATTCCTTTGCATCTTAATTAAGAACATTTCAAGGCAGATTCCTCAAAGTTCTGTTCTTTTGAAACGACACTGTAAATATCTTTGAAATGCTATTTACAAAAAAACCCCCACCAATCAAATAAAACACCAAAAAAACAACAAAAAACCCTCAAACACAAACCAAAAAGAAAAAGCTTCTAGGGTATAATACTACATGCTAATTTATTCCAGAAATTATAAATTACTATTTTTTTCCTTCTTAATAGACCTGTCATCAAATCATAGGATGTCACTGATGCCTGCTACATCAATTCAGGGATATGGCTGAGTCACCCTTCCTTCTGAGATTGGGCCTGTGCACTTGCTCATCATCAAACAATAACTTAAATAATTTATGTTTCAGTTTGCATTGCTTAAGATGATGTTACAAGCCCTAAATTGATTACTATTTATCCCACTGCCTCAGCAGAAGGACTGCTGTGATGTACCACTCTGGGGACTGATGTCAATTCATATTCACTGGACAATGCCAACATCAGATCTGAGCAAAGTGTGCCAAAACTTGTAGAATGTTGGCCTGAGAAGCTTTGAGAGGACATTTATGGCATTCCTTCTTTCATCTCAGGTCCTCCAGCCTCTTTACATGCATAACAATTCATGAGTAGGTAATTACTTTTATATGATATACAGGGATAAACATTTGGCAGCCTTGGTCACCGATCAGGGCACAAAGAAAACAGAATTGAAGGAACCCTGACGCCTCCCACCATTGTTCTCCTGCAGCAAGTAAGGTACGAGTTATGTTTTGATATTATGGAATTTTTCACTTCCAACAAATCTAGAGCTGATGTTTTATTCCAGTTTTTAATGTTTGTTTCTTCAGCAAAGCCACTGACTTTCTGACAGTGTTCAGAATAGACACAATATAGCAGGATTTCTCACAAAATTTACAAAACCTGAAGCCTAAGGTATTTTAATGCTATTCAAAGTTTTAAAGCAGAGTATACAGACTTTCTTCCCCTGAAGTACTCTTCTAAGCTGGCATTGTATAACAGTAGGTGAAAATGTCAGGCAGAAGGAGGGAACCTCGTTCCCATATATAGAATCAAAGAACATAAAACATAGGAGACAATAAAAAGAAAGCAAGCAAGAAAAAGGGGTATTAAAGGGGTATGATGAATGGCATATACATCCTTGTGATAATTCCTTTCCTGCTTTATTGCTCAGTAATGATCATACAATACTATACTTCATTGATCACTGCTTGAAATCTAAGCTTCATTTCCTTCACATACGTTAAACACCTTTGACTTGAATTCACTTCATGTAACTTTTCAGCACTTTCTTTTTAGTGTAAAGAGAAACCGAATATAAATACTGAATGAAGGGGGAAAAAATCATTCTACATTATTGTTCTCTATCATCTATAGAGCTAGGAGATGTCTTTGAGGTTCAAACATGTCTGTGGCAAAGCAGGGCACCACATCAAGGCACTCTATATATTAAGTGTGTGCCTCGGGCTAGTGATTGAAAACCCACTTTGACCACGAGCTGCAAAAACTGAATGCAGATTTCCCCGTAGCCAAATCATTCACTGCCTGGACAGGAAAGAGGGAACCTCCTGTACAGTCCTATGAGCAGTCAGACCTCAGGGGCAGGCCAGTGCCTGGGCCAGTCCCACCAGCTGCTCCACATCCTCCTCTCTCACAGGGCTCACAGTCGGAGGAAGTCCCCAACAAGTAGTCCACATACCTGTAATATGTAAGAGGCAAGCGTGTGCAGACACATGCTACAGACCACCACCTAATGCCTTTTGACTATGTGCACATTTTCGGATGCCAAATGAACAAATAAGGACGCTGGCAGCTCCTCTTACACAGATAAACTCCAGCTGGAACGACATAATTTATGAGCAGTTCCTCACTGCATACAGTTCCTTTTAATCAACTGCTAATGGTCACTACGGTGCTCCCCTCGGACAGCCCCATCTCCTGCTCACTGTGGAGCACAATGACTCCAAACACATGAAGGCATATAATGAATCAACACACCACTAACAGCTAATATTCTTTTGGCAGTTTAATCCTTTATTGTGATGAATTCTCTGCCACAAAAACATTGGGGGGAAACTATATTAATTAAATAAAATAACCGAACGTATTTTGCTTACATTGCATTTTCAACGTGCAGATTTACTCAACCAACCACAGTGCAACTATCTATAATCTTAGAATTAATATATATGAAAGAACAGACAGCACTTAAACCTGAAGTCCCTAAAAACCTTTTTCATTAAGTTTCTATTCAGGACAAAAGGCACACTGCATGGGGAGTGTCAAAAGGCAAAACATAAAGGCTTTTAAGACACAACATGAAGACCACCTAGTTAAGCAAAGAAAATCACAAATAATAAAGGGTTATGGTCCTGTGATTAAGGCATCTGACCAGGATGCAGAATATCTGGATGCAATTCCATACCTGCCTTTCACTTCCTCCATGACCTTGGGCAAATCAATTAATCTTTCTGTGCCTTAGATTGTAATAATACAACTTCCTACCTCCCAGGACTGTCGTGAGAAGAAATTCGCTGATGTTTGTGAGGTCAGCACACTCCCTCTTTGGTCATATAGACTAATTCTATTTTGTTTATATCATCAGAGTACGAGCAGCAGCCACCCAACACTACCTTATTCCGAACAGCAAGGCAACTATTTCTGCAGATTGTTTTATGCACTAAGGAACATGAAATTCTGAAGAAACCTGAATTCTCCATGTGACAATGTACACTAATGGTGTACTGTGGACTTGCATCCTATGACCACCAACCACGTAATAAGAGTTGAAAGAGTCAGGAACTCCTGAGCCTTTATCGCATACCTATGTGTGAAAGATTCCAGCACCTTTCTGAACATAACTATCCAATATAGAGGAGTATATGGCTGGAAAATCGCCTAAAATACTCCTAGGAAGAGCATCAATTGTGTGCAGCTTTTACATCCAAACCACAGGTTCAGTAGACATGGGCACAGGCACAATGCACTGCACTGCTCTCAATCTCAGACTATCTTGTGCCTTATATGTATCATTAGATGAGTTTTAAAGATGAATTGTTTTGAAGGAAAAAAGACAAATACTATACTCTGTTGGCTTCAAAGTGCACTGTATATTGTAAAGCATGAGAACAAAATAGCTAGACAAGAAAAATAAGTATTCTGTCTAGTCAAAACAACACTTGATATTTTTATAAATATTTCTTTTACTGCATACTTGAAATAAAAAAAATAAATTTTAATTTTCAACAGACTGGACAGGTGAGTACCAAAGGAATTCTTGAATAAAAGAACAGGAAAAAAGTGCTGAGGGTGCCTTAAGGTCAGCTTTGCATTTCTCGTATTTTCAAGCCAGTCTGAAAATATGTTATACAGTCAATACAATTGAAAACCTCCAAGACTGTTTAATTTCCATCCATCTGCCAAAGTGCTCAAGGAGACCCAGAAAGCAGTCAAGAGCCAACTCAGCATGCTACAGAAACTCCCCCAGTTCAAGGTCTGAAGGCTGTGTATCAAGGCAATTGCACCACCTTGTTGCTATCCAAATTTGCCCTAACCCACAACAGTGTTCAAATACCAACACAAATCACTCCAGAAGTGTAAACATAGCCATATACACCCCGCTCTTCTCAACTCTTCCAGCAAAAAGAAGCTGTACTAAAGGGTAATCAATCAACCACTTGCATTTTTTTATCGTAACTTTCATCATCCAGTAATAAGAAGTATTCAGAGAGCACTACAGCTGTGCTGCATCACTAA
This sequence comes from Myrmophylax atrothorax, assembly GCA_026770055.1. Taxonomy (NCBI): domain Eukaryota; kingdom Metazoa; phylum Chordata; class Aves; order Passeriformes; family Thamnophilidae; genus Myrmophylax; species Myrmophylax atrothorax. Next base: position 54,876,772 of record JAOXXN010000446.1, read on the forward strand.
ACAGGGTATTCTAGTAGCACCAGAGGTCTCTAACAGTTGTGTTTTCATTTTAAATTAAGTTTAAAATATTTTAAATCAGTCACAAAAGCTGCACTCAGCATGAAATAAATTAGAATGTTTCAAGAATTTGGGACTAATTTTACTAAAACTTCTGGGTTCTTCCTAGCTCTCAGCCACAAGGATTAGCCACTCATCAGGAAACATTCCCAAGTATTTTCTTGCCTTTCCATGGCTGAAAACAAGAATAGGAGATGAGGGGAAATAAAAGGAATTTGAAGCTGCTGAAAACTAATGTCTACCACATGAGGCACAAAATAAGCATGCCATTGTATATTTGATGAAAAAATAACTGTTATGAAATATTCATTTGAAAAGTGATTAAGCTTTGCAATTGAAAAGCTAACCCTTCACAACACGAAATAATCATGCAGCTTGGGAATGAACACATCCTGTGTCCTCTGGTGCTCATTATAATATATGCAACATCTCTACCCAATACTTCGGTTGCTTAGATATTTTCCTTTTTTTTTTTTTTTTTTTGTAATTTGAAATGAAAATATCACTAGACTTGTTTCTTACAAGCAGGATTCAAACCCGAAGAACCAGATTTACCATCCCCATACATTCCAGTCAAGGAATGGTAGGCAACACTTTCTCTGCATTACCTGCTGGGGGGAGAAGGAGGCTCTCCAGGCCCCAGCACAGGGGCCCCCCAGGACCCAGTGCAGAATCCCACCTCCTGCTCTGCAGCAGGAAGAAGCTTCTTTTTACAAAGCTATTAACAAATTTACTCACCAGCACAACATATGATGTCTCTCCTAAGGGTTAAAACGAACAACCTTTCATATAGAACATGCAACCTATTCCCAAAACTATGAGGGATTAATCCACTGAGCAAAAGAAATGTTTTACAATCCCATTTATTGTAACTATATTTCTTCAGGGATATTTAACTTTACATATGAAAGCTATACTTTATACATGGTACACATGCAGACACATTATTTATTTACAAATCCCAGGCACAGAAATCATGAGTCCAAAATTTTCCTTACAATGAGTTTCATAATTAGCCCTTCCACAGTCAAGGCACATACAGAGATCAGGGATTATTCATTAGAGGAAGGAATTAGCAGGATTTTAGGCTTCAATGGCCTGTACAGACTATTAGCTTGCATTTGGCTATTAGGCGGGTAAGCAGAGTGGTCTCTAAAGCGTCAGCAACAGATAACAGTAAATTCTCGAAATGAGACTTAACACCTGATTCCCTAATCCTGAAGGGCAGGGGGGAAACAAGCCTATTCAGTGCAGCATACCACCCCTTCCAGCCGCCCAGCCTCCGCTGTCCGGCCGGCAAACACCCTGGCAGCTCCCAGCCCTGGAAGCCAGAGGTCCCGGGATGAGCGAATGCGCCAGGCAGCCGAGACCATGGCAACACCAGGGCCTGGCGTCAAACACGTCCTCCAGATCTGCATGACAGCATGCAGGCTCTGCGACTGCTTCCCTCTGATAGAGGAGGTTTTGAAAATGAAACAAAAGGATGGTACGTGGGGCTGGCTTATTTGAGGACTATCAGCTCGTCTCCTTCCATCCCTTCCACGATCTGGATCAGAGATGAGAGGAACACAGGGATTGTGAATGGCTGATGGAGACACCAGAGCAGGCGTGTCCTGCCTATGCATTTTATTTATTCTGAACGCCACCAGCACCCTCCACCTTCTGATAACACAAATTCACCAGCCTGGTAACACCAGCCTATCCTTTCCTTTTGACACCCTAATCCATTGCTTCAAAGCAGATGGGAAAAATAAAAAGAGCCTAAAGATGTTCTCTTCTTTTTTGTTTTCTTTCATGAAAGCTAATGCCTTCAAAGATGAAGGACAGAATAATGCCTTTACCAGAAGTACAGTGCAAGACCCTCAGGACCACTTTGTTTGGCTACAGCCAGCCATAAAAACAAGGAATTTTGATTTTAACTTTTCGCCCCACTCCTTTGCATTTCCAAGGCACACAGAAATAACTGCATTAAAATAGAGCTCTTAAGAACGGAAGTGCTGACAGATAAGCAGCATGAACCCAATCAGTGAAACATCTCATAGCTCAGTACATTTCATCCTCACCTGGATCAGTAGAGTATTTCAACCGGAATAAAAAGCACCATCAAAAGTGTAACCCTAATTCACCACTACTGCAATTTTCTATCAGCCTAAGTTCAGTGATTTCGAAGTAATTACACAGATGTAAAACAAGGATAACTGTGATAAATCAGTCCCAGTGCAAATTCAGAGGAACTCTTCCATGCATATGTACAAATAAAAATATTAAGACAAACCATTACAGGAAGACACACACAATTACATATAATTGTAAATGCAGGTTCTACTAGATCCATGAGTCCAACAATGAAATGGAGCTACATTTTCTTCCTAGATTGCTTAAACATCACTATTACACCATAAACCTCTTTTGGAAAGAAGAAGAGAGTACAGATTTAGGGAAGAAGAAGACTAAGTCAACAAAATAACACAGTAAATAAAGAAGCAGAAGTGCAACAGATCCAAGCTGTCCATGTTAATTTGTTAAAGCAGTGGGATGATTTCCTACCTCACATCAAATGATTCAGAGGAAGCAAGAAAATGAAAGGTTTTCTGAATACTGATCAAATACCACCTTACATGATTAAGAAAATGTAATTACACCCAAAAAATAGTTTGTGAAAATTCTGGACAACAGAGGAAATTTCAAGGGGAACATGTGAGATACAGAGAAATGGAAAGAATTGGTAGTTTTGTTATTCCAATTAGTAGGACAGTGAAATGACTTCTATTTGATCCTTGCTTTTAAAAACAAACTTGAGGGGTTTTTTTAATTAATGCTGTTTTTAGATCTATGGCATCACTCATCTCAAAACACTTAATACAAGTAAGCACTGAGTTTTTCCCTCCTCTCTCCTGCCTTTTTACTTAAGAGCTGTGAACATAGTGACTGTTGGTAAGAACTAGGGGTTTACTGCAAGATTTTGAGAGGAGCAGACACTTGCACTGTGCAGATCTCTCCACTGCTTGTCAGTGCAGTTCAATTCATGACCCCAAACTCTTCTGCTAATTTCAACCTTGGACCTTACTTGAGCAACGTGTAATAATTTTCTGTCTTTTTTTTGACAGGGACAAAAGGATTCCAGGAGATAGCCAGAAGCTCACTTCCACTTGAGAACTGATCAGACTATTTGAACTCAGTTCTTTAAAAGGTAACATCTTCTCATTATAGAAAAATCTCTGAACATCCCTTTTCAGATCACAACCAAATCATTAGGGCCTGCCACAAAGCCTATTAAAGTCAATGGAAGTCATTCAAAGACTTCAAAGGACTTTGGATCCAGACCTTATGTAAAACATCCAGATGCAGCCCAGCAGCACCTCGCATTGAAGGGGAAGGTTGTGCCTGCCGGAGCCAGCGGTGCGGCTCCAAAGGATCCGGCGCATGCGGAGAGCTCCGAGCTGAGCACCTGACACCCACGCTGTACCCCTGCTGGAGGGGTGACTTTTGGGCTACCCCAGGGACCAGGAACCCACCAGCAGCTGGAGTGCATTAGGCAGGCTCCTGGGGCACATTTTTCAGCTTTTCATCCAAAAGGAATCCAGCTCTCTCTTTGCCTGCTGGGTAACATGAATCAAATGGTAACAGGGCTCAGCCGACAGAGTTGCTTCAAAAGCCTTTTCTTCGTACAAACTGAAACACTAATACAGTCCCACTCCAGAACTGGAGAGCTTGAGCAGCCACTGAAGGAGCGAGGCCAAGTTTCTGTTTATTAAGGTCCTAAGAGGAATTGAACAGGTTGAAAAACTGCAGAACTCGGGGGCCACAGCACAGCAAGTGCCCTTAGGAAGAGTTCAGTTTAAAGCCAGAACCACAGCTTTTATTCAGTGCTGATTGCTCAATGCTCATCATCTGTACTCAAGACAAATCCTGAGCTTTTATACATGATAAAAAAAAAATTGAATGCTACTGTCCAAGAAATTCTAAATCTAGGGCTTAAGTTAGGCAGGATCACTTCCTACGAAAAGCCAAGTCTAACTTTCAGAAGTGCCCATGGTTTGGCAATCGAAGATCAATGGCATCACTATGCTATTGCCGGCTTGTGCACAACTTTCTGCGATTTTTTGAATGGTTGACTAATAAATCATGTAAGTTCTCAGCACCTCATATTTAACTTTGAAGTGTCTTAGTGTAATTCAAAATACAAGAATACAAACAAAATATTTCAGTGCTGTCTTTCGCCAAGCTGGCTGCAAACCAGTTTAGCTTTTCCAAAAGGTAGAACTTTGAAATTCCAGCTGATTTATTTTCAATGTGTAAACAGGCAAACACCTGAAAATTTTAACAGACTGTATACAGACTTAATTTTAAACTGTAAATAAGAGAAACTAAGAAAGTCTTCCCTGCTGTAAAGAATTATACATATTCCACTGATCAGCCCTTCCCCAAGCTGAAACCAGTCTGGTAAAATTTACTAAAAGGAAGCTTGTTGTGAAGGAGAGTGTTTACTGATGTTCACCACTGGTTTAAGTAAATTAACCCTAGAGTAACTGTTAATTATTTTCATAAAATACATTATTGTGTTCTGTACTCAGAACAATCACATTCTAATTTGGGATACAGCGCCTCTTCTGAGGTATAAAAGCAAGCCTAACATAAAAAAGACATATTAGTGTTGTCTTTTCATTTGATAAGTGAATGAAATTAAAATACAATTTCATTATGGCAGTGCTACAGGAAACAAACACACAAAAAACCACCAGAGCAAAACCAAACTACATGCTTAACCTAGTTCCAAAAGGATGTATCAAACCAAAATGACAGTGTTATATCAATATTATTAGCTTTAGAAACAAAGCTTTTAGGAGTCATTTTAATTTTTAGTCCATTACCCTAAATGATGGCATATGTAAAAAGAGCACATACAGAAATGTAGTTTGGAAAAGATTAAGAGATTATTTTAGAAGCAAATCACTCCAAAAATAAAGCACAAAAGGAACAGAGCATCATTCAGGAATGGACATCTGTCACCCAAGCATATACCACATCACACATTCACAGCTTAATTCTGCAAAGTGGAAAAACAAGACTTAAAACAACACATACAGTCTTATATGCGTTACATTTATTTTTAAATTTTTAGTTACCATAAATATCCAGACATCATCAAGAAGTATAAACATTACACAGAGAGGAAATGGTGAGGGATAAAATGAACAAAGAACAGACGAAAAGGAAAAGTCACATGGAGTTGGAAATATCCAGCCCTATCCTGAGTAGTTCCGCTTTTCTGCTAGTGGGGGAGGGAATGAAAAGGGAAGAGAAGTCACATTCAATGTCATCTTGACAGCGACCTCTTATTCAAAAACTATTATTTTTCCATCTTGAATAAGAGAGAACCAAGTGCTCTTCATAATCACATAAATGACCTACCACTCTCTAAGTGCTCTCTCTTAGATCAACAAAGAGCTATCGGAAACAGAAAGTATTGCACGCTATTCCCCTGTCGTCTCAATCCAAGGCATTGGCACAGTTCAACCTACTGTAAGAGAAACCTTGAAAGGCCAAAGGCTTTAGGAAATACACTTATCAGGCTACCCTTCCTCCTCAAAGCAATCCTTTTAGAACCTTGCAGTTTTAAAATTATAAAGACATGGGGAAAAACGAAAGTTAAGAGCAGGAGAGGAGAAACATGATGGGAGTTAACTGCTACTTTTCTAGGGGAAGGAAATCATCAGTAGCTTTAAACTGGTGTTTAGCAAGGGTTGGAGGAACGAATTCAGTTGTCCTTAGGTGTAGACCATTCCCTAATGCTGTATTTTCAGATGACCTGTGCAATTAACTAACAACATAAAGCTTCTTATTGCAAGGCACTGCACACCACTGCGTAAACTGACAAACTCACCCTTCCCCATTTTCTGAGCAGAACCCAAGAGCCTGTCCCCATAAGGTCAATGGCAAGGCTAAGCTAAGGATCTTTATGCCAAAAGAAGAGCTATTTTGGGGGCTTGAGGGGTGGTTGTGTTTGTTGTGTTTTGTTTTCAAGGACAAGTGGAGAAATCCCATTCATTTACTTGTCTCCAGTTCTTTCCATATAAATGATCCACGAAAGTACCCACAGGAAAAAAAAAAATGAAAACTGTATCATGTGAAAGAAAAAAGGAGGGAAAAACCCAAGACACCTCTTTTAGACTACAGTATTACCAAACAGACACATAGCTCTCAGAAATGCTGAAATTTTGAAATCCAACTGCAAATTAAATTAGTTTAATAAAAAAAAAAGGATTTGCTGCACTCAGTGACTTAGGAAGTCAGACCTCAGGTAACTCACAAGGGTGGAAGTGTGGTGGTAGCCCCACAGCCCAGATACCCTGCCCGTCTTAGTGCAGCTGTCCCAAAACATTCCACAACCTCCTGTTCCACCGGTGAAAAACAAGGTGACGATCATGTATGGCAGCGTACCTTTGCCCCTTGGTCCCCCAAAGGCTTAGTCAGAAGTGATGAAAGATTACCTTTACCCGTCAGGTCCCCCTGAAATACTGTGTGAGGACTTCCATTCATCCATCCAAACCACCCAAAAGGGTGAAAACCAAACTATTTCCTGTAGATGGATTTGCTGGAAATTCAAATCTTCTCAAAGAGAATGGGTGAACCACTGCTGAGAAATGGCATTTGTTGAAATGTTCAATAGGCTGCAATACACTTTCAACAATAACTAAAGAGCAGGGGAACAAGAGCCATGGCAAGCACTAGGATGGCTCAGAACTCCTTCAAAAACGAAATTCAGAAGTTCACTTCTACCATTAATATAAAGCAAAGGGATTAAGTTTACATTATCAGTAGGAGGAACCAACAGGCCACAATGCTTTCTTCTGTTTCTACCAGGAGAGAGTATAATAAGTCCCAAAGGAAAAGCAAACACAAGAAAACCCTAGGAGAATCCTTGGATCTGACCTTCTCTCCATATTCTCCCTCTGTCATCTTTTTTTTTCCCTAGCTTCCTGCACAGCTAGCTGTATTGCTGACTGCAGAACACTTGCTGAAGAATGCATAATTACATCTCTTTAACCCCTTGCTGTCACAATATATATACTGTGTTTCGATCTGCCTTTTTTTAACATTCCCCTTCCACCAGCAAAAAAAATGAAGAGAATTTGCACAGGCCAGCAAGCTCCCCAAAATACAGAAATACCACTAATACAGTAATATTGCCAAAGATCCCAACCCATGCAAATTACACCTCCCCACATTATTTCACCACTAGATGCTCTCATGTACTCCTCCCCACTACTGCTCAAGTACATACACAGTAGAGCCAGTAAAATGCAAGAACATCACAAACAAAGGAACATTTCAGGTCCAGCAGTTTCTGTTCACACGCTTTTCCATATGAACCTTGCAGTGTTCAAGTGCAATAAGCTCTTTTATTTCCATCATATCAATTCCTTACTCTGCAAGAGCTTGAGAACCTACTCTTACCTTGGTGATAAGACCTTCCTGTGAATTTCATTCTTCCTCCAACAACTAAAGCAATAAGAAATTCTTCAAATTAATAGGTAATTTTGCATTTCTTTGGTATTGGTATGCAATCTCAGGCTATAGTGCTCGTGCTCTCCAAAATTAAAGAACAAACATCCTCTGAAACAATGCTTTCTCATGTAAGCAATAAGTATTTTTGTCGGCCCCAGCTGCTGCTCATAACAGGACAAGAGGGTTTTTTTCAAAAATAATTTAAAAAGTAAAATCCAAAGTGTTTCAGTGGACAGGAGAACTGAACCAATAAGCAGATGTGACCACAGTGGCAGTCAGATGAAAATGATGGAGAAACAGAGAACCCAACCTGAAGAGATTAAACAAAAAAATGTTCCATAGACCATAAGCTAATGAGAAATCATTTTTTTCTCCACTTTGTCTCTATTTCCAGCTAGTCAGAGGAACGGCTGGAGGCTCAGAGGTCTGAGTAGAGATACTACTTACATATGTAACATTGGTTTCTAAACAAATTTTTTTTCATTTTATGTGTGGTTTGCAAATACCTTGTTTTCATCAAGGCTTCCTCCATCCGTGCTGAAGACTGTGATTATAGCTCAGCAGAAAACTGCAAATGTTACCAAGGAGAGCACTACAGGTACAGCACACACTGCTGTATACATGTTTACGGACCCTGTCCAAAGAAAAAGGCTCAAAACAGACATCAATATGGAGGGAACAGGGTGACAGCTGGGTAGAATGAACATTAAGAATTAATCAGTCTAATCCAAAGCTCACTGAAATCCGTGAAAAATACTGACTTCAGGAAAGTTTGAAACGGGTCCTCAAAGACTAAGGAGATGAGGAAAAGTAGAGGGGAGTTTACACCCATTTAGGATTGCTGTAGCTGTTTATCGACTTATTTGATAACAGCCACCTGTACAGAAGGGACGCTACTGGTGTTTAAGTGTGAGTCTGGATTTTGCTTTCATGTGGTACTTTTCTGCTGAATAGGCTCTCCTGTCTTTTCTTCTCATTCCAAACCATCAGTGTCAAAGACTGGCATCAGCTACAAACAGCCAATACACTGCTTGACTCCCATGGCAAAAAACGAATACAACATACAGAGCTTTCTGGCCTTCTAGAGGTCTTCTATATATTCCTGTGCATCAGGCATGATTATAATTAAAGCTCAACTGGTTTTAGTTGTATTATTTTATGTAAATTGTCACATAGTGTTATGAAGTCAAAAGAGATACGACAGCTTGCAGCAATGAAAGGCTTGGTCAAAAAAATTTTAAAAAATGAGAGAAAGTGAAAATACCAGGAACTGTGGAAAAACTTGAGGAAGGAATAATTTAAAGTTGGTCTGAATTCTGTAAATACAGCGCTAAGAAGAACATTGAGTACCTAAATAATTAAAGTTTATCCTCTTTATTGAAACAGTCCATGTTTGAGAATTCGTGTGAGTTTTAATGTTTAATTAAGGGATTTAAACATCGTTTTAAGTGAAAACTCTGTGCAACCTTAACTTTGAGCGCATGAGGTCACCTCCATAATATATTCATGTTGGGAGATCCAGGACCTGGCTTTTACATAAGTCAGTTACTACAAACACACAGTTCAAATATCAGTCACAAGCACGTGAAAAATCAATTTACAAGGAGATGAAAAAATAAATGTTCTAGGAGATAGGATATGCTAATGAAAATTAGTGTAGTGTGTTTGCTTTTTGTCCACATCCAGGTTTTGGTTTCACATCCAGCGACTGCTGAGACATGTTTATTTAGTGATTAAAAAAAGAAAAAAGATTAAGCAGCAACTTTAAAAAGCCCTGTGTAGATAAAGATACGCCTGTTTTATAAGCAATTAGTAATTTCTTATTCATGGAATGTAAACTGTTTTGTCTAATTTTCCCAGAATTTGCAGATTTAAGGGGAATGCAACTCAAAGGATGAAATTCATACCCACAAAGCAAAGAGATGAGAGTACGCCTCTAGTCCAACCTATTTAATATATGCAATTGTACAATACTGTATCCACACTTCAAGCACATTTACCATAACTGCTCTTTTTTTTTAATAACATTTAGACAGAATTTTAAAAACTTATACATAGAAGACTTTTACAACTATATGTTACTGCCACATTCAGCACACTAATAACCCCAGGCTGGGCTGTAACACAGCCCACAGCTGCTGTTGGCCAGGAACAGAGATGGGCCTCATGCAGGTCTCAGATGGCCAGGATGCTGGGATGACTATCCATCTTTCATCTACCCTAGGGCCTCCCTGAGGTTGGAAGTACATTTCAGTTGAATTTTAGAAGCAGTGCCATTTACCAAAGGTGTCTGTGGGAGCCCCATGGATGAAAAGGGGTGAGCAGGAACAGATGCCAAGCTTTGAGGCATTGAGCACCAAAGATGGAATGTGGGGTGGGAGAGCTGGAGCCCCTCACAACCTCCCCGCTCAGATACCTGAGCACAGCCTGCACTA
>JAOXXN010000446.1:54888734-54910697 GCA_026770055.1 Myrmophylax atrothorax
GGTGACTCCACCACCTCTCTGGGCAGCCCATTCCAATGCCTGATTACTCTCTCTGTAAAGAATTTTTTTCTGATATCCACCTTAAATGTCCCCTGGCAGAGCTTGAGCCCGTGCCCCCTTGTCCTGTTGCTGAGTGCCTGGGAGAAGAGACCAACCTCCACCTGGCTAGAACTTCCCTTCAGGTAGTTACAGACAGTGATGAGGGCACCTCTGAGCCTCCTCCTGTTCTGCAGAAATAGAGATACTTTGCTTCCCTATCTCTCAGGCACAGAAGTATGGTGAGCTTTTGTATCCTTACCAAAAAGGCACCTTGCCCCCGACAGAGCCCAGAAGAGCCCAGAGACACTTCTAACACTACCCCAAATACAGCAGCACAAAGCACACTGTCAGCCAGCACACACACCACCGTGCACACACCTCACTTCTAACACCAGCCCCAAATACAGCAGCACAAAGCACACTGTCAGCCAGCAAACACACCACTGTGCACACACTCCAGTCTGTGATGACATCACCCCCTGGGCTGCCTGGGCCACGCTGCTGTCAGGCAAGCACCAGCACATGCCACCACACCACACCTTGCCTCTGAACCACATCCTCCCAGCCCAAGGTCCGAGCAGCAGCGTGGGCCAGCACTTGCTGTTGAGGTCTGTCACCCACCCTTGTAAGGCTGGGAGGCACACACTGCCCACAGGCTCCAGCTGGATGCTGTGCCTGACCCTGAACCAATAACCCCAGACTGAACTGGGACTGAAGCATAAGCTGCCCAATCTGCACTTGTTTAATCATGAATCTGTGAGTTCTGTGGGATTCAAAATTCAGCATTTGACAAAACTGAGTCCATGTTATTCAAAGTAAGCACACAGCAATTGAGAGTCTGCAGGAGATTCAAATATACACAGAAGTGTATAGAGAATGTTTTAGATTCTGGAAAAGTAATAATTTTAAAAAGAAAGAATCAAGGAGGAAGTTGGGTTTTTTGTTTTTGTGTCTTCTTTTAAATAAATATTAAAAAAACCCCACCCCTCTGCATAGCTGATCACATGTTTTGTTTCCAAGTTTCATCTTTAATGGATGTGGGTGGTGGGAAAAAAAATGTGTCAGACTATAACTCCTTTAATTACACTTCAACTCTGTTGAGTTTCACTGCAGGCTGTAAGTGAAGATGGTCCTTAGGCCACGTGGCAGGCTGACTACAGCCCTCTGACAGCATCTCCATGGAAATGGAAGTCAAGTGATCCAAATGATCATACAGGAGGGGAAAGTTTGTTTTCCTGGCAAAAATAAGGTAAAGAATCGACAGGACTGACCTCAGTCTGACCTGTGTTACTGTGAATATAGGCATTAAAAAGCAAGCACTAGAAATCACTGGTTCTAACCAGCAAAAATTAAAGAGCTAAAATATTTGTAAGTATATGCAAGGCCATGCATGGGTGCATTTCTCAGCAGTTCATAGGATCTGATAGGTAACCTCTGGTTCTCTGCAGAGGAGAAAAACAACTCTCTAGGTAGCCTGAGAGGCTTAGGCCCCTCTCACACTGAGCTGGTCTCAGCACTGGAATAACCCTCTGGCCAGAAGCAGCCCAAGACTTCCAGAGCCCAAAACCCCCTGTATTTCATCATACCTCAGAATAGGAAGAAAAATGCTGTTACTGTGATTTCTGATGGGGCAAAATGTCTAACGAGCCATGCAGGAAGAATCAGCATTCATTTAAAAACACCACTGGTGTGTACGTGAAGTCATCCTAAGTCTTCTTTAAGGGTACAGGCAAAACAAAGGACCGGAATGAATTCAGAATAAGAGAAAATGGACTATGAGAGAAATCTAAGAGAAGCTACAACCAGGACGTGATACTTACTTAAAAAACCCCAGCAAAACCCCCAAACAAACAAAAATAAACAAAAACCCCTCAAGAACACACACCCCCACCCCCCCAAACAACAATAACCCACAGATTTTAAAATTTTACAGCCTTGTTTCAAAAAATTCTGAAGAGCTGTGCTCAAAACTGCACTGAACTTCACTGTTTTCCCCGCTTTCATGTAGGTGTGATTATAATGGTACAACAAACAGGATGGAAAAAACTAGGTTTCTATGAAGCTTTCATTAAGCCCTATTATGAAAATCTTCATATGAACTGTAAGTTAAATAAAGGAAAGAGATAATCTGGAGGGTTTTTTCCATCTCCACTCTGGAGTATCATAAGGAAAAACTGGTAAGGCTTTCAGCTTACTATAAAAGTCTAAAACCAAAAGATAATAGTTTGCATTAAATTTTATCCCATGCCATAATGAATTAGTTCACTAGGGTCAATGTCTGTATTTAATACATACCCCATTTTATCTACCTATTTAATCTTAGAAAGCTATTTTGATTGTAACAAGTGAGTCTAGGAATTTCAGATCACTTCCAGTTCCTTTATTTCCATACTTTTCAAAAGGAAGAACTGGTTATTGTGTAAGTTTGTAGTTTTAAGAAACAAAAGTAGCAATATTTTAGATTTCTTTCATTACCTTATATGCAAAATGCATTGGGAAATTTCATCATCTGTGATACTGTAAACTTACATGTGAATCTACACCTTTTTCTGCATCATGAAACAAGCTTTGTTCTCTAAGTCCACTACTGTGTATTCAGCAAACTTTACTAAAGCCTACTGATGCATAATGTATTACTACATGAAAACAAATACAAATGCTCATGTATGCTTATCTTTATATTACTTCCCAAAATGATAACTTCAACAGGAATGTGGAAGATAAACTATTAAGTGAATCTCTGCCTTGAAGGGAAAACCAAAACAAAACCAAACCACCAAACCAAACACCACCCATTGTTATAAATTCATGCCATTTAACTATGATACCAAACAAATGATCCAGGATGGCATATTTTCCTATACTAATGCAATTATTCAAATGTGCCACAAAATTCAGGTCCTAATTCTAATTTAACACAATAAGTCTCATTTCACAGGTTAAGATGATTAAAAGGGTTATTTGCAATTGTCTGTACAGAATGAGAGAGATCAAAAGCCTAAACACTCTGGGAACTCAAAGTAGCCTTTTCCTGGCATTATCAACTTTTCTATCTTAATTTCAACACACTGTGATGCTTCATCCTCCAAAATTACACTTCCAATTCAAACAGGAGCATCTATAAAGTCCTGTGGAAGCAGAACTGTGTTTGGAATTGTGTGGGAAATGGCACGGTATAATCTGCATGACATTAAAGAACTGACGCAGTGGGTTAAAATGGAAGTGCCTTTCAAAGGCAGAAGCCCCCATTTATTTTGCACACGTGTGTGTGTGTGTGTATATATATTTTTCTTAAATGGTAAAGTGATAATGGAAACCTGTCTATGTGAAACACACTTCAGAAGCACTTCTCACATACAGCACAATCAGCACAGATTCTATAAAAACTCACCACATCTCACTGTCTTCAACAGAAGCCTTCATAGTGAACCTGAGATATATGGCTCCAGCAAAGGAGGGAATGTTTCAGATGCTTAAGAAGTACAAGACATTTAAGTTTAAAGAAAACACATTTGAGGGAAATTTGAAAACCTGTTTCAAACCTCAAAAACCCTCACCGCTCCACCAAAACAAAACAAAAAACCAAACCAAGAAAAAAACCCACAACAATCAAAAAATCCCCACTAAAACATGAGAATAGCCTCACACACTACAGGACTGACTTTATCATGTCATAGTCCTATGAAACAAACAGTACATTACAAGCACTTCCAATTTGCACTGTGATGGCACCTAAAATCCCCAGCAATTATGGACACACCATAAACAATCAGACAAAGCACTGTGAAACCTGGCCTAATCTTAACACTATTGACCGTGACTGCACAAACATCTGCTCACACAGAAACAGCGGCTGACCAGCACCACTCAGGAGTGAGCTTCACATCAAAGACTGGGAACTTTTTTTTTTAAACATGAAAGCTGCAACAATAGCACCAAAACCCAACACATTCCCAGCAAACAGGAATGGATGGAGGAAAAACAAGAAAAGGCAGCTACTGCGAGGCTTCAGATGTTGCTGGTCAGACTGAGTTACCGTGTTTAGCCAAGGTTATGAAGTTGAGGTCATACTTCACAAGGGTTGGTAAGCACAAGCAATGGAGTCATTTGGGGGAAAAAAAATCCTATCTTACATGAATAGTTGCGGTAAAAAGAAAAGAAAGAAAAAACATTTACAGTGTCTCAGGTACTTCCTGAAATGGTGTTCAAGTGAGTAATACTCCTTTGTCTTACTTTCTGCGTCGTAATCCCAATGTTCACACAGGCATGAACAAAGACATGCACCAGTGAAGATATTAAGCTTTGGAATTTATAGTATGCTATCAACTCAAAATTTACCAATAACCAAGCAGATAAGACATGCATGCTTTTCTACACTACATATATATGTACACACATTATGTAAAATGTTCAAACAACAAAAATTAATCCAGCTACCCTCCTCCCCCCAAAAAAAGAAATAGAACAACGAACTACCATTTTAAAGACAGATTCCCAAATGCAGAACCTAAAGGCACTGACTTGGAAATTTAGGCAGATTAAAAGGATGACTAGTACAGTTCCAGCCCCTGCAGCAGGTACATCTGAGCCATGCATGCAGAGCCACACATGCTACTGCAATTTACAGCCTTGCATATTAAAGTAACCTCGGGGGCTTTCAGCCTGCCTCTCATTTCAGGCTGCAGGGTTTGGTGGCTCAGGGGCTACTGCGAGCACGGGTCAGTCACCCTGGCTAAGGGGGCACAGCCTCTGCAGAAGGGGTCACCCTGAGGCAGGGGGAGGGAAGGAAATAAAAAACTAAATGCTTCAACTGCCCAAATTAAATCTAGTTTCTTTAATTTCTGAACTGACACCAATGCTATTCTGGTATCTGAAGGTATATGATGCAACTCCTCATGACCTCAAAACACACTGCAGGAAAAAAGCTACTAATACTTTAATATTCCACTTAGAGCAACATAGGCCTATTTGAATACAAGTTTTTGCAACCTTAACCACTACTGAGATCTGTAATTCTTTAGCAGGTTCCCCAGATAAACTTCATGTAGAGGTCAGACTAAGTATTTCTGTTTGTATTTGCAAATTTTCTTGGATCATAAATTAGCTATTTGTTTATTACAGGGACATCATAAACATTGTCAAAGTAAAGTATTTTGAAGCCAGAAAAGGTGATGAATAGCTACCTATCTTTTTCATAGTACTTAGTAAAATTACTTTTTATACTTCAATAAAAACCTAAACCTGTACTTTTAAACAAATATGATCAATCTATCAAGAAAACCCCATGTAATTCTGTAAAGCACAAAACACAATAACAACTGGACCTTTCCTTCACACTACCAATGTTAAAATTAATAGGAAGAACACTTAATTCAAGCATCTACAATTTTGGTTTCCAAGTTTCAGTTTAACCCTACATGGACAACATATGCCCATGGCTGCTCTGCACTATTTTAGTTGAACTTTTCCCCAAAAATGGGACTTAATGTACAAGTTGACTCTAGGACAATGAGTGACTTTGTTCACCCTACATGAAATCCTAGTTTAACTGAAGTCAAATGTAAAATGACTGTGCTGGGATTTTCAATGACACACACCAAGTTGGTGCCCTCAGTAACACGACCAATGTCAGTGGTGCCGCAGTGGCTCGCACTGGATTTGCCCCACTATTCGGAGTGACGGCAGGACACAAATGGGGGGCGGCACAGAATCTGTATGTGCACCCACACCAACTGCAGAGCATGTCTGGCACCTCAGAAACACACAAAAATACATATACTTGATGTCTCTGTACGTATGTGTTCTATGAAGCTGGTTTTAGCTACAGGTTTATTACAAGGAACATCAAGAAGGAAAAAAAAAAAACCCTAGCAACTGCACTTGATCCAGAATTAAAATGACCTGGAAAAAATAGCAGCTTCTTCCAACTCTGCGCATAAAAGCTAAGAAAAGCCTTTGAGATAGCTTAGTCACTTCTTTGCAACTTGAAGCTTTTTTCCTTTTATTTCAGGCTTAAACAAAGTTCAGTGGGGCATCAAACTGCCTCAGTTTTAAATTACAGTCTGTACTTTAAAATAGAATGCATGCACCACATGTTCCTGAAGCTAGAGGGTGGGAGTGTTATTCACTGAAAATTGAAGGCTTGTTGAGTCAATAATCTTCTTTCACAGAGTACCAATTTTCAGCTAAAATTTCTTGACCCAAACAAAGAAAAACAAGATCATTCAGTTATTTTACAACATTGCAGAAAAGAGAAAGGAAAGTGGGAGAGGGGCACACTAGTTTTATCCTAGTTGATGTAAAAACAATGGAAAATTTAATTCACGAGTATTACATTCTTGCATTTCTTTCTTGTTCATGGTTTTAACCTACTCCCAAACAGATATTTTCAGGCAGAGACAGGAATAACTAGAGGACAGATTTGCTATCGTGTATTACACGCACCTATCTACTGGCAACACCATTTGCCTCCCAAGAATTACAAAGAATCCATTTACAGAATTGTTTTCCATTTCCTTCTCAAATCACAAGCAATATTCTGTATTTTTAAAATAGCACTTACATTTAGATCAAGCTTTCTAATTTGCTTACCTGCAAAGAATTCATCAAGGATTACAAAAAAAGTCGGGTCACTGTACTACATTGGCTTTCAGTACTGGTTTGTCCTTACCAGAAGGGCTACGGTGGTAATCCATATTTACATTATGGTGGAGCCCACAACCCTGATCATGATTAGGGCTTACTGGACTAAGCTGAGTGTAAATGTCACCAGAGTCCCTCATCCCAGTAGTTTAATCTGTGAGAAAAGACAAGTTACCTCCTGCTAACTCTCAACCACAGTTGCTCAAGTAATGCTGGGAGGTGTTTCCCTGTCTATTAAGACTTCAGCTGTTTAAGGCATTTGCTTGAGATGACTTTCCAAGCTACTTCATATTCTATAAGTGAGACACAGAATGTGGATTCTTGCAAACCATCTCATGTATTTTCCTCATAGCCTACACCTATCAAGATCCATACGAAATGATGTTGTTCTATAAGCCAAGTATATCTAATCTTGGATTTAGTTTGCTCTTAGTTCTCAACAGAGGTCCTCTGAAATCTAATTTAGTACTCTTCTTCTACAACAAAAAAGGTGTGTCAACCAGAGGAAAAACTGTCCAGCAACTAAACATCTTTCAGAGGCTCATTAAAATGAGGTAAAATGCTGTAAAGCATTTAATAAAATCAGGAAGGGATTGCTCATGTGCTGTTTTACACAGTGCCAAGCATAATGAATCAACTCAACTGATATCTTAAAAAATGTATCTGTCCAAGCAACATATGTATTACTTGAGCTCTATTTGACACTGAAGCTCATACAACTACAGATGTTGCAGAACCACAACCAAACTTCTCAGGTCACAGCAACGCACAAGATACAAGCAGCATTCTACCTCAACTGATGGCTACTGTTTTGTTTGGCATGGGAATTCCTCTGGAAAGAGCTAGTGAGTAAGTGATGTCATAGAATGAATCTATAAACTCAGAATTCTGAATTACCTAGTAGAATAGTGATTCCCTCAACTCCAGATACAACCTTCTCCCTTCAATACTGCATGACCTCCAATAAGCACAAGATAAACTTCAAGTTACAAGACTGAAGCCATGATTTCCCTACAGTTTACATGGATGCAGGTGAGAATCGGCACAAGCCCACCTTGACTGTGGCCTCCAGCTGTGCATGTTCACACCTCCCTGCTTGCACTCATGGATTGCATTGCCTTAAACATCTTAGGGATGGTGAACTGGCAGAAAACTTACCTTACAAAAAGAAGTGAACTGTCGTCTGTCTGTGGCTCTGTGACTGCTGCAGGGCCCAGCCATGAACACTGAGATCTGCTGTGCCACTATGTATCATCTGACAGGATGACAGCATCTTAAACCCTTCCAGCAGGATCATACAGTCCTTCAGGCTGTGGCTAAAATCAAAGCTGCTGCGGTCCCCACTGTCTGCCCCCTTTCCTGTCACAGCATCCGATTCCCATCTCCTCTCCCAAGGTACCACTGATGCCCACACAATTGCACAGTGATTCAGTCAAAAACTAATCCAGAAATACAGAGATTATTTCTCATCTGGTTCAGTTCCCCAACTGAAATCCACTGGCCAGTCCCAGGAGTGACAGTGGAGGAGATGGGGTGGCAAAGCCAATACACTGCGGGGCACACAGCAGGACTGCAGCTGCTTTGCTTACAATGGCTCAAGCAGCCACAGAACTTTACCTGTAGGTTGCAACAAAAAAACATTAGCAGAAAGCTGTCTTTCAAAAGCACAGCAACCTTGGGTAGGCCACTCAACCTCACACTTCAAACAAGTACACTGGGCAAAAAAAAAAAAAAAGGGCTTTATTAAAACAAAGTAATAGCAAAAACTCCAATGCCTATCTGAAACTACTTGAATACTCATGCCAATAAAAAAAATTAAATTAATTTATGTTTTCTGCTCCTCACTCTACCAAGATAATCCAATGTGAACATTTACAAACATTAAAGACAAAATAAAGGATAAGTCTTCCTAGATACACACAGCATACTGCTGACACAAGCTCCTTTGCCACAACTGCAAATCTGCAGATAGATCATTTGGAAGCTTTTTTCCTGTAAGTCTGCTCCAGCTTTCTCACAATAGCAGAAATGTGTATTTTACTATTATCCCTTAAGTCTTGATAAATATGTTCTGTAGTGGCTGTCCTCCAGACAATTTCATTCAGGCCTCTTCCCCTTTATTCCTCCACTCTAATAGGGAACAGTTTCTGTTTATGACTTCCTTTCCTTCACAGAGTACCTAACTCCCATGTTTTCTCAGAGGCTTGAGATTTCCTTCTAATTGTGACCCCAACAAAAGTGCTCAGAACACTATTCTGTGCAACTTTTCATTTGGGCTCTCAGTGACTCCACATGGTCAGAGACCCAAAGGTCAAACCCTCCAGATATCAGAGCAGTTAGGAAAAGGAAAGCAAGCATTGTATAGAATCTGACAGGCCATTAGAAGTAGCTAATAAAGCCATATTTCGTTTGTAGCCATTTGTTACCAACCCACATTACAAATTTGTCTGCTTTGAACTTTATGGGAACATTCATGGCATGACTTTTATATACAATGTGCGAAGGAAACGGAACAACTATTGAGCTGTTTGGCTGCGCTCACTGTGTCACAAACCTGCTGAAAAAACTCTGCCAAAGGGTGACACAAGCCAGTATTCAGTGCGGCAGAAAGTGGCCAGCTCCTCTTCGAATCCATCAAAGGGAAACTTTTTCAAAGCTACATCAGAGAAAACCATTCACCATTTAGAATTACATCTCTTTTCTTGTTTTTTGACACTTGTATGAGTTTTCCATGTAGCTGCTGTGATTTTACACAATGCCCTTAAGAAATAAAAAGATAACGGGCAAATTGTATAAATACCAGAATACCACGAAACAAAACAGAACTGAATTTTATTAAAAGCCTTACACCACTGATATGATTTCAAGCTTCAGTGTACAAAGACAACTAACTGACTGTTCCCCTGAAGAACCACATTACCCTGAAAACAAGCTTAAGAAGTCATATTTACTATACTGAAATGAAGCTAACTAGGAATACTAAACAATGGATAGTGATCAAGGGTTTTCATAAGCAGTCCAAAATAGAATACAGAACTCTCCTGCTTCAGGGAAAAGCACCATGTTCATATAAGGTCAAGTCATCACCTGAAATAGACTTATATTAAAGCTTTTATGTAGTTTACCACATTCTGATGTATGGATTATTCCTAATTTCTCTGACATATTCCTTGGATATAAGATGACTGGGACTTTGCTGACATGATCAAAAAGCCTTTGTCACCATATACAAATTATTGCAGTTGTTTTCAAATTTGAAAAAACAAACCAACCAACCAAAAACCCCCCAAGAAAACCAAAACAAAATACAAAATTATAATATCCTCTGCTCCCCTCCAGATGAAAGCAGTAGGGGCTTTGAGTATATTAAGTGCTCTCTGGTGATGCATCAAAGCTTTTTAGTAACCAAGTGTCTCAATAACAGCATTTGGGACCAACTCAAAGTTTAAGCTATGTGGCCAAAATGGTTAACATTCACTGTTAATACTACTAGCTTACTCATACTAGAATAATTACGAGCTACTAAATATGCCAAACACTCAGGGACACAGATAATACCCAATACACTGCTTAGATGTCATGATGCTGGCGGTAGGACGGAGCATGCATTAGAAGTAGGACAACTGTTTGAGAAAAAACCCAGGCAAATTAGCAGAACATTAGCTGATAAATAACTTTACTTCTCTTTACCCTAATCAACACTGTTTATAAAAAATTGGGAGGTAAAAAGTCCCTTTTAATATCTCTGCTTTTTTAATTAGTCGTTGTTGCCAAAACAGTTCAATGACAACAGTAACTACTATTTTTAAGGTAAACTGCCAGCATTTTTGAGACCTGTTCAGAGAAATTCATCTGTTTAAAAAGGATTCCTGAAAAACTGTCGCATTAATACTAGGTTCAAGGCAAATGGATATCTCTTCTCACACCAGTTTCCATCGCTTCTCCTGAAACATGCATGTCTGAAACATCACGTAAGGAATTTGGGGCACATACGCTCTCCTGGGTGCCAAAGATGCAACTTTAAAATACTGTTATTTCCCTATTTTTAGGGATTTACAATTGTGCCATGTACCAGAGCTAAAATATACAACATACTACCAGATTTCACAAATACATTTGGTATCTTAACATGGTAAACTCTTCAGAGAGATCCCTCTGCCAACTGCAAATGAATACGTATCCGCCACTGAACTGCAGGAAATATCCTATATGTTTATGATATATTATTCCAAGTCAGAGCACATGGTTTATAGTTGATATAGTTTTGTCATTTAAGCTGAACATATTCTAGTTGGATTAAATTCATACTGGTTTACTACCAAAAACCAAGAAAATCCCCAAACCACAAGGGGCACACAAAGGCAAGACTGAGTACTTTGTCTCTTGTAGTGAAATAAGACCTACAAAAATGCAAGTAGCTGCAATGTCTTCACAAAGTATATTCATTTGTGTTGTTTCTCCCACAGCAGATGTGTAGAGCTCAGAAAAACTAAGAAATAATAGTACAAAATAATCTCCTAACGCGAAGATCAACCCAGCCCAAATATCACTGTCATTCCTGCTTCTACACTTCTGTAGTAACAGATAGTAGCAGAATTAATGTGCCAATATCATTACTGATGCTCAGGGTTTGGAGCAAGTAACTCCTGGTGACAGTATTCTAAACCAGAATCTACTGAAAACATAAGGGCACAGAAAAAAGCCTCCTCCTCACCAGATTGGCTTGTGCACGTATGGAATTCCTAAAGCTAAAAAAATCATTTCCTCTATGCAAATACACATGTGCACAAGCACAAAACATGCATGTACATAAATAGTGCTGCTTTGACCCAGAAAAAGCTTAATCAAAGTCCACTCATATACAAGCTGCCTGTTCTCACACTTCTAGAACAATTTTTCATCCATCTTGTTTAGTATTTCTTCTTTCAGTATTTCTCATCTGCTCATCATAGACGTAATGAAACACTAGGAAAAGTGTTTTCATTTTAAAATACTGAAACAAATCTTATTTTCTTACTGGTAAGCTTGATGGTCTTTCTTGCTGGATTAGATTCAACTCTTCATGATTAGGCTTTCCTGGGGCCATAGGGGGTTGAGATCTGGTTCCATAGCCTTCCTGAGACATGTCCTGCAAGAACAATTGTAAAAGAATTATTAACCTGACTCAGTAATTATAATTAAATCCACATCATAGAAGGGTGAAAATGTAGCAGGTGAGTGCGCGATCCTGGGTTTTTGATCAGAAGTTTTTACTAGTTAAAGCTTTTTGATACAAGCATCAAGCCCACACAGGTACTACTATGACAGGATGCTGTTCATAAAGAAATCCAGGGAGCTGAGATGCATGCCAACAACCTGCAGGGAATCATATCCCTGCAACATGGGGAAATACGCAAACCCAAACCTCTTAAGTAAACAACCCCCTTTTATTACTGTAAAAGAACAAGTAGCAAGCACGAACATTCCTCCTACTCTGAGATGTATTGTCAAGTGTTATGATGAAGTACTGAGCCAGGTGGAAGAATGGACTTGAAAATAAGATTGCAATCACACTGTGCAATCAGACTCCTGTAACAACCACAGATTTACCATCACTACTACCGGCACAACTTTCAAACACTGGCTATCAGGTCATAGCACACAACGCAGTTGCTGCATCTGCTGGAAGCATGTTGTGTCTGAAGGGTTACAAGGCAAGTGTATTTGATCAAGAATAGCTCCAAAGCCTGTACCAGTAACCTGGAGATTTTCCTGCCTACACAAGCCCAAGCAGTCTTAGGTAATGGCCTAACACAACACCCACCATACACGGGCGGGGGGAGCAATGAAACACTCTCCTGCACGCCAGCCCCATCCTCCAGCACAAGCTTACTTCACACACACAGATACCTGCCCACTGCAAAGTCGTACATTCAGGCTTCATTTTAGCTACTACAGCAGCTTCTACACCAACTTCTTCAAGGAAAACAACAGAAAGCGCAATACTGACTTCAGCATGTGTTACTGGCAGGGAAAGTTGAAGAACCAGTTCCCGACTGCTAGAAGAGATATCTCACCTTTTTCTTTGTTGTTTTAAATGGTTTGATTCTCCTCTCCCCTTCCCAAGTTTACTACCAGTTCAGTTTGCTTCAGCCACCCTCAGCCCTTTGGTTTTGAGGCACACCTGAAGCAGGTGGGCACTGCAGGCACGAGGGGCAGGGGAAGCTGCCCTGCGCCCCACCCCACCAGCACCTTGCTGCTGCCTGTGTGGGGCTGCTCAGGCAGCACAGTTCCCGCAGCCACAGCTGCTGCTCACACACAGACTCCAGGAGGCAGTTGGCTGGCAGAGCAGGAAAGCTTTCTGCCTCTGGTTGTAGCCCAGCTTCTGACAGAGAGAAATTTGTTAACAACTGTACCATTTTCATTCAGCTCCCCCCCACACCCATTTGGACTCTTCTGAATTATTTTAAGGGACACAGAAAATTCAATGGGGCTAATAAAACAAACCCCAGCAAACCTGATACGATATGAACTCAGCAATAAATGATCCTATTCCTAAGCCTGTGCCAAGTAAAATCAAGAAACACTTAAAAGGCCAGCACTTCAATGTGGTTACCAGCAGAGGGTAACAATTAGGCTTAAGGGTGACAAAGGCTGATGGCTGAATGATTATTATCCCCTGTGACCCCCCGCACTCCCCCCCGCCCAGATTTCCACTTGTCACACAGCTCTCCTGCTGCGCACACCAGCAGGTTCCTGTGGATTAACAGTGAGGTTTAAAATCAACAAATGGCACAAGGCCTCCATTCAGCAGCCTTCACCCCAGTACAAAGGAGTAGAAAGGTGCAGGACAGCTTCACAATAGGCAAACAAATGAGCAAACCTCTGCTTTCCTTTTTATTTAAAATCGCACACACACACACACACACACACACACACACACACACTCCCCGCGCTCACGCACGCTGGGTGCTGTCACTGCGCAGGCATTCGCAATAAACCCGGCAACCCCAGATTGCAACTTCCAGTGCAGCATGCAACGCCGTTCTTCCTAATTCTTAAAGAAATACACCAAATTAAAACCACTTGTCAAAGCAACAACAACAAAACCACACAGAAATACCAGGACTGGTGAAAAAGGGTAAATGGAATATCCAGTTTAGGAGACGTCACTGTAGAAACACAATTGTTCCCTTTTCCAAACAGACACTACAGGATTTTGATGAGAAGCAAAACATGTTTTATATTTTGAAAAATTCAGAGCCATCACTTCTTACAAAGTACCAAAGGATGGGTTTTCCCACACGTTTGCAAGATTTTAACCTTGCTTCCTACTGAAATTTCCAGGGACACCAGAGCAGCAGAGGGAAGAGCCAGAGACAGCACGCTTTCTCATGAGAAATACTGAAGGTTGAATGGAATTTACTTTTACCTGGGTATTTGAAGACTAGGTAGGAAATGTCTTTCATCACACTGAAGAGCACATTAAAAACCTCAGACTTGACACCCTTTCTCTTTTTAAATGCACCATTTTCATAGTGCTTGCCTTTCTGACTGTGGACAAATCATATCCATTTGCTGTGTTCTAGATGAGGTTTGGAAACACGCAGAAATTTGTGTTTGTTAACAATGCGGGCACCTGTGTACTCCAAATGGGACTGAGATCACAAACGCATTCTTACATTCTCCATAAAGCTATGTAGCTACTTGGATCACTAAAAACTTGGAAAGCAGCTCCTGAGAAGTAAAGAATCAGTTTGCTCTCAGTAAGCTGCAGGCATGGGAATCTCCCAGATGAAATATGCATGGGACTATGTGTATAATTTTATGTGTTTATACATATGCATTGTCCAATAAAAACAGTCCATTTATATACTAAACATAATGATTAAATAATAGCGTATTTTACTAAGAAGTTGGCTTCATAACCCAAACAGTGCTTAGTATCATTTTCACTGAAAAACAGAAGAGAGAAAATCCCTACTGCCTTTCTTCAGTTCCGCGTTTGAAAACTTTGTTAACATACAGCATATTACAGAACAGCTACAACAGCTTTTGAGAGATAACGAAGAAATAAGGACAGAAGTATTAGGGCAAATTGTCTGTCATGGAAGAAATGCGTGGAATTGGAAATTCTCACCTGCATCTTTGAAGGTCATTTTTCTTTCTAGCATCTAGGAATGGATTTATCGGAGACTGAACAGAGGGAACTTAAGGCAAAGAGGAACATGTTACCATGTGTTGTGCTAAGTCATGGCTGAGGAGTTCCCCATTGATACTGGGGCTCAGTCTACTCCTGGGATTCCTGATTTTGTTTTGTTTGACTTCCAATATTTCATCCATACCAACACTGGCTTTCAAAGTTTGAAGTAAATGATCTTTTATGAATCACAGAAAATACTCCCTCCCATAGATGAGCATGCACATAAGAGAGAAATACAGGCTTTTATAAACAGAAGGCTACGAGTTTCCACTCAGAACTTCCCAACTTGGCACAAACCCAATCATATCATAGCTGTTACAGCACAAACTGTCAACAAAGTTGTAAAGTAACTAAAATCAGGGTTTTCCCCATCAGATTTTAGAAAAGCAAAAACACAAATAATCAGCAAGTCATAAACATATACTCCAAATAGCTGGCGTTTATAGACTTTTTCACTTTTCACAACACATTTATACTGTGAAACAGGTAGGGGGAAAAAAGGGGATTAGAGACTGTGTAAAACTTATGTATTGGATAAGCTGTTCAGAAATCTATCCATATACTATTATTATTTTTGTGTAGTAATAACAACAACCAACTGCTTATCATCCACAGAGCCATGACTAGTTATTCATCTCCTATTCATATACACTTTTAGCTTGTTCTGCAAATTGTGGTATATGGAGCTCAGGATTTGTGTGGTCTGAGGAGTAAGGGAAGAAATGGGGTTATTTTCTTCCCTCTTACTCTCTGTTACTGTGTTCATCCTACAGACTTTCAAAGTCTGTACTTCTGGTGTGCGATTTCACTGCCACAGAGGTTTCAAGCATCTGAGGGAGTCTATGTACTGGCCTGCAATAAAGTCAAAGGCTCCTTGTTCCTGCCTCACGCCATTCTTGCAGCTGGACACACATCCCTTAGTTTGTATTAGTGGCCTTTATTACACCACTTTGTTAAATAATGGTACAACTTAAAACTTGCCAGGTAGGTAACTCCCTTTGCCCCAACTTTATCTGGGTTACTGAGTAGAGCTGGCCTCTGGAAGGCTGGGTGAGCAAGAGAAGGCAACTTCCCTCCTTCAGCAGCAGCCGTGAGCCTGGCTCCACACCTGCAGCAGCCAGCCACACTGAGACCCCTTTGGAGCAGGCCACTGACACAACCATTCCCCTTTTTCATGTGCAATGACAACTAATGTCATGCTTTCATTCTCTAGGTGGTCCTACCCTAAAACAAGCAAGCCTGTCCACACTGACATGTTCTCTGCAAACATGAATGAATATAACACTTATAATGCTGGAAACCATGTAGATGAAATGCACATTTGTTGTAAGTTCTGCTGAAGAAAATTAGATCTAATAATTAAATGGTTTAGATTATTTTTAATGGAAAATGAAAGGATAGGGAAAATATTAATATTTGAGAGAAAACCACATTTAAAGAACAGCTGGGTGAGAAATATCATTCAGCCTTCATCTACTTCTACTGCAGTTTCAGAGGGATAACATGACCACCCAGGAAGATAAGTACCATGATGGTTTAATAGAAAGAAAATGATTTCTTGAAAATAATATGCTAGACCTCAATGTGAAAAACTGACTAAAAACTGTTCCAGCTTATGTTCTTGATTCACTGGGTTGATCCTTAGAAGACTTCAAGTGTGAGAGCAGAAAATTCTATAGCAATGTGACAACATCAAGGTTGAAACCAAATGTGTTTTGGGTTTTTTTTCCCCAGACCACTTGAGAATGGAAATCAGGACCCAGTATAGCAGCGAAGAGAAGTATACAGTCCTACAATACAAGATTATTTTACTCATCTCTGAGGTAATACTATTGAACAGAAAGAAGCCAAGTGATACATTAGGGGCTGTAGAAGGACATTCCTTGTTATCATTTAACCAAGCATCTGTTCACTCTGTGTAGATGAATACATATAAACACATCTCCACTATTTCTACCTTCTGCACTAAAAGGCTACAATAAAGAAAAAATTACTTACCAGAATGGTGACATATCCCTAAACAGCCAGCTTCTAGCCCAACTCTAATACCTAACATGTCATCTCCCAAGCTGTATACTCTTTGGCAGCACAAAACTGACAACAAAGGACAGCCAATCTGTTATAGAGGAATATTGTGGGTAAGGCTGCACTCAGAAAAAATGTTACGCCCATGGGAACAGGCAACACTGAGTCTCATGCAAGCAGTCCTGCAGGGAACAATCCACAAAGGACAAAAGAGCTGAGAGATTTGCTTGAATCCTGGAAGATGGCCTGCAGATGTCCTGCAGGATGTAGACAGACCCTTGCAGAAGATCCTGGGTCAACAAGAAATGCATATATATGTGTCTTGGATTTTATGAATCAGAAATGAAAAAAAAAAAAAAACATACCAAGAAATCCTAAAGTCTTGAAGAAAAGAAAAATGGTATCTTGCAGCTGGAGAGCACTGTGCACAAACCAGCAAGCACATCTCTTACTGCACAGAGGCAACAGGTGATTTCAGGAAAAATACTGTTTTGTAGGTCCCAGTACCTATTACGCCCACAAAAAAGAAGAGAGTGCTAACCACCGGAGGTGGATTACCAGCACAGTCTGGTAATCCTCTTAAACATGCTAGTCTGTGTTTACGTGATGAGCTGAATAAACCCTGTTCACAACCAGAATACGTAAATCATTTCAAGCCAAGCCTCTACTACCACAAAAACCTGAATGGAGACAAGGCAAGCAGCTGCCCTGAAGTACGGCAACCAACAGGCTGGCATCTACCTCAACATGCTGATGCACTTGCTGACTCTTGCTTCAGTGGGACTGGCAAGCAGCAACTGCTTCTCTTTCAGTTCATTACCATTTGCCCGCGGTCAAGCCAAGAGAAGAACATGTCCTCAGAAACAAGGATGATACTTTGCTTCACCAAGTTAATTTTGGTCTTCATCTTTATTACAGGTACTAGAGAGAGTCAAGAACTTCAAAAATGTGCCAAAGCAAAACAGTCCCTTTCTCTTCCAAAAGGAGAAACTCATCTAGAAATCATACCTAACTTATCAAAGAAAAATCCTACCATGTATGTGGAGACATTTGGAAAACCTGCCAATCTGGATGCCTCAAGTGTAGGCCAGTCATGGCCAGTAAAACACCTCATTGTCTTCTTCAATGTTATCAATACTTTCCCTTCCAAGATATCTGCAGTTTCTTTCTAAAACTTACTATTTCCTAGATGCCCTTTGTTAAGCTAATTTAAAAAAATAATTTACAATGGGAACATAATTTTCTTCCTTCAGTATCCCAGTTATCATGAAATGACATCTAAGTTAAGCCATAAGACACTAGGGATGGAAGAAAAAAACTATACGTATCAGAGAGCAGTTGATGCAAAAGTTAGTTAACTGAGGTAAGCAAATATATTATTGAAGGTCAGTCCATCAAAATTCTCCAGAAGTTATTAGAAAGTCAGAATACCTAACTATGGAAGGTTTTTTCCCTCAGAATACACTGAAATAATTTTAAACGCAGACAGGGTCAATAAAAGCTCCCCACATCTTACAGGGGGATTTTTTGTTTGGACAACACAGCTTCTAGTTGCATATTGGGTAACCTGAGCCAACTAATAAGACAGAAGGATCTCTCCTCCTAAACGCCCTAGTCCATTTTCACATGTGTCTCACCTGTAGGGCCTCCGTGAGCCACATTAAGCAAGCGATGCAGGAAGAGCTCCAAGATGAAATCATTCTCAGAAACCCTTATCTTGCTATTCTCTTTTGCCGCTATTGCGTTCCATGGATCACAGAGCATATCAATAGTGGATTTAATCAGAAACAAGACATTTCTTCTGGTTTTCTTCTGTCATACTTGTAACATGCCACATGAAAAATAGGAGAGTTTGATGTTTGTATTAAAATGTGACTACTGCTGCACACTGCACAGCCTGATAAACAGCTGTCAGCTCTTCACTTACCGGCAAAAAGGTAGGGGTTTTGTTCTATGGATGTAAAGTTCCAGTGTAAATAAAGAGATGAGAGAGTCCAAAGAAGTAATCTGAGAAACACAACTTGAAAATGAAGGGTAGAACGAGCATTTTATTTCCAGGCATTTTCCCATGTTTACAGAGCTTTTTGGACTTTTCCTAAGAAACTATACAAGGCTCGACAGTCCAACCACACTTTCATTTTCTACACCCTCTCTTTCCTCTCCCTGCCCATCCTTTCACTGACAAAGCTATATTTAAAACAAAACATAACAAACAAGCAAAAAGTTCAAAAAACCACCAAGACTGAGTACCGGCTGGTTTTGCATGCCATATTGTTTATAGTCACTTGGGACAGACTACCACGTTAGTACGATGACTTACAGATTTTGTGCCATCCAGCACCCTACCCTGCCACACTGGTCCTTCCTAAAATCCGGGAGGAATGCATCACTTCGGCAGACCAGAGATGTGAATCTGCACTGAGAAACAGCTCTGCACCCCAAAGAAACAGCTAAACCTGAAAAAAGGTGGAAGAGGGGTAGGATTTAAAACCTGCCATTTCTTTCAGCTGGGCTACAGAAGCAGGGAGCTGGGGGACTCGGTGCCCTCGAGGACAGCAGCCTGCCCCAGACTGCCTGCCGCCGAGGAGGTGCTCCCAAGCATACGGCTGGCTGGCAGAAATGAGGTCAGCGCACTGCCCGCAGCTCACAGCAGAGCTGAGCCCGCAGCCAGCTTACCGAAGAGAGGGAAAAGCTGCACCCAGAGCAGCTGCTACCTCTGGGCTAATCAAGCTATAGGTACCCCAGGATGAGGCTGCCTCACTCGAGACCACGAAACATTTACTTCTGCGTTTTCTCAGGGGCACATCTGTATCTGTGCTTTGCGTTAAAAGCCAGGGCTTCATCTAAAGGCTCAGGAAAACCCGCAAATCGGTGAGGAAGGGCTGCAAAACATCACTGAGAGATTGCATTTAAAGAAACCCCCAACACAGAATGGAGACATTTGTTTCCTACCCTCCCTCCCTCCAGTATAAAGCTGTATTATGTTAAAAACAACATTTATATCAGGGTCCACCTGCTAACTTACTCCCTAATACTCCACCATGGAGGTCTCTTCAAATAGAAGACTGAAATAACATTTGCCTACTATTTTACCAACAGTACAACCATAGAAGCAATTGAAGCTCAGATACAAAAAAGTCTGTAATAAACTTTCCACAGAATGTTTTGTCACCTGGTCTCTACTGTTTTGGTTAACTTACTTTTGCAGTATGTGGAAGGGTTTTCAGCTACTGGAGTAGACAATTAGCTGCATTACTATCCTCTCTTTCTCTGCAGCCTCTGAAGACACACAGTATCCGTGCAAAAACCTTTAAATCCAGCCCACCACATGGAACAAGGAGTGAAAAGAGAACAGTAATTTCCAAAAGGAAGCACCCACTAGCAGAAGCAATTCAATGGACTGCACAATACAACAGTTTGAGCCAACAGCAGCAAACTATTTATTTAATTTTCTGAGGTAGAAAAGTCTTCACCAATATTCCCAACTGGGCTGGTGCTGGGAGTGGCAGGAGGAGGGAGTAAGAGGGTGGTGAACAAGGGAAAGAAGTGATGAAAACTTAAAACTCTGAGACCAGACTACTGAATGCTCTTTCATACAGCAATTAAAAAACGGTGGCTTTCATTAAAACTTGGTAAAGGACTGCTAGGTAATAAAGCAACAATAATCCTCTCTTTTTTGTAAGGGTGAATGGAGGAGGACAATCTTCATGAGTTCTGTAGCCAGAGACTCAAAACCAAACACACATAGTTGGTTACTTAACCTTCTACCTAAAAACATGCATGTGGAAGACACCCAAACAGCTTCTTGGCAGTCAGGGATAAGCACGAGGAAGACATGAAGAGAGAGGCTGTGCTCTCACAGACCTTAATTTATTGAGGGACAGCTCACCAGTTTTCTCCTATCTCCTGCAAAACATAAAACACCAAGCACAGTTCTGTCAACATGTAAAGGTAAACTTGTTTTTTAAGTAGTATCTTATTTATTTCAATTTGCTATTTCATTCTTTGTTGTACATATCTGATTGCAACCACTAAAACACCCCATAACAATTCAGCTGCATGCTCCAAAATCTATTCAAAATTGTACTACAGCAGGAGAAGAAGGCAGTAAAAGGGAAATACTGGAAAGAATAATGAATATATGTAAAATAAATGCTGGTCTATATTCAAATAATACATTGTCTCAACAACAAAATCCCAATGCAAAATACAGAAAATAAGACTACATATGTGTACACTGAACAACTTCAATTACTAAAGAAAACACGGACAGCCAAAAAAATGCAGTGGTAAAATTTATGCCAGGAAATGTTAACAAAAGAATTTTCCCTACCTCTGAGGAAAATAATGTATATTAATTTAAAGGTCATGAGAGAATACTGCTACATTTCAACTGGCCATGAGGTGTAATTTACAAGACCACTAAAATTTGGAATATATACTGTTCACATGAACTAAAAAAAAACCACAACAAACTCCCCCACAAACAAACAAAAAACCCCCAAACCAACAACATACCATCAAAAAACCCTTACCACACACTTTAACTTGTACTTTTCAGACTTTACATGATCACTTAATTCTGAATGCTACTCTATTTGCATTTTAGAATTTTTCTTGTAACAAGATTCGTGCCTTTATATTCTAAAACATTTGCGTAGATGACTTTGTCTATGAACAGCCATCAGATTAATGAATCATAAAATAAATTATTATTACATGATCAGGTATTTTTTGATAAACTCACTATTCTTTTTAACTTACTGCTAAATTTCAGAGGTACGAATAAAATTATTTCTGGGATATTAGTTTAGCTCTCAGAATAACATTAAAAAGAAAACCATCATTGAGTAATAAGGAGAGTGGTAAAGGGAGCAACAATAGTTATGATCACTGATCTCCTAAAACAAAATAGTTTTTATCAGCCTGCATTCCAATAGTTTTACTATCAAGTTAATTAATTGACTCCTATGCCAATATCTAAATGCCAAGCAATTAATGGCACTGAACTATAAATGGGTTTGTCTTTGCTCTTGTAGAGTTATTTTATAAAGCAAATGCAATTCTGTCACTTC
>JAOXXN010000446.1:54954980-54971465 GCA_026770055.1 Myrmophylax atrothorax
GGTTTCTTGATCACTTCTGTTCACAAACCCCTGATTTCCATCTCAATGTGTGCTTACATGTTCCTGTAACCTTATTTTTCAACACCACTGCCCCAGCTCAGAGCTCTTCCACCCACCCAAGCCAAAGTGACCCCCAGAAATCACTTCTCTGCTCACTAGAGGAAGCTCAGCCAAAGAACGTGCTCCCTTCCCTTGGCAGAAAATAACCAGTTCTCCAAAGCACCAACAGCTTTCTCACCAAATTATTCACCCTACCAGCGGGTCACTTCCAAGGATCTTTGTTTCTGTGCTGCTTATTGGGAAGGAAAGCCTTTTGAGCACATCAACTGGATAAAGAGGCTTTTAAAAAGCTTCTGCCGCCTGGCAACTTGCATCAAAACCCTACCTTACTAATGTGAATTCTTCCACCAAAGCTGACTGACAGGCAAATGTGGCTGGAGGAAAGGGGAAGAGGGGAGGTGCTATGTTTCTTGCACTAAATGGAAAAGGAGAGTTTTCCTCTACCTCATGGGATGTTCTGGGACCTCAGAATGTCCCTTGGTTGTCATCTTCTGGGAATCTCTGCAGCCTCAAGACTGTGAGCCATACTTTCCTTTGTTTGTGTCAGAAAAGGCCTGTCTAGGTGTATTTTCTGGTCAGTGGAGTAATTCAAGCTTCAAGGTTTTAAAGTTCTCCAATCCCACAGCATGGATTTAGTCTGCTTATTTCTGCTACCCGTTTTGTTCCATACAGAAAAAAAAAAAGGAAATCACTGCTTTGCTATGCACTATGGTTTCAATCCTAAATCAGTAGGATGTCCAATGGTATGGCAAGTCCAAGCAAAGATGCTAAATCACAGTACCCAGACACATACCAATACCAGCTTTTTTCAGGAGAAAGATTATCAACCTTTTTTTTTTCCCTTAAGATTTGCATCTGCACACTTATTTTCACATGGTAGCTTCTTTCTTTATACTTATCAAAACATACCCCCATCCAAATGACTGGTCGCCGAGATGTATTTTTTGGTAACAGAGGCCCAGATTCTTCCACAGCCCTACTGTCACTACATTGCCTTTATCAGCTCAAAACCACTGCAGGTTTCCACTAAATAACTCCATGGAGGGACAGGCTGCTGCAGGAAGGGCTGGCAGTCTCACTCCCCTGCCACAATGGGAAGCCTCCTGTGTCTCCAGCTGGAAACTGCAGTGGTAATGGCAAAACTGACAGGAATAGCAAGACCTCAGGCAAATTTCACTAAATATCATGTAAACCAATGGGAGAGCTAATGGCTAGTGGTGGCCTTCCTGAACACCAACAGGAACAGGGACAAAAGGGAGCCTTCCAGCAACACAGTTGCCTCACCCAGTATGGAGAGTAAGCAGAAGACTGAACAAGCATCTCTTAACACCTTGGTCCATAACAAGTTTTCAGGCTTTCATTATTCACTGAATTTTCCATGAGCAAATACGGTGTAACAAACAATATTAACGCAGCAATAAGGACAAACATGTACACCTCTGCTTCAGCTGACAAATCTATTTGCAAGGCTCATTACACCTGCAGCTAAACAGAGAAAGTTGCCCCAAGACAGGGAATCTTACAGAAGAGAAAAAAGGCAAGAAAAATCCCTCAAGGCAACCACACACAACTATAGTGCTATATGTTGCTTGCTCCAATAAGCACTCAGACTGACTGCAACCACAGTAAAATTATGGGACAAGAGTGAATTCACATCCTTTCAAGGAGTCCTACTGCCCAATTCATTCTGCCTTTTTTTTGCACAATTGGGATTTTCACAGCTTATCACACTGTGGTGTCTGAATATCTCAATTTCCAAAATAAGATGTTAACAGCACAGATAAAGAACTCCAGCAAGTGCACAAAAACAAGACTACATTTTTTTCAACCACTGTTCAAATATCAGCTGGAATCTCTTGCCAAGTGTATGAAAATAACAAAGAAAAGGCATCTGTTTTTTAGGAAAAAGTATATTAAGTCTTAGTGTTCTTATTGCATCTTCTGGGTGAGCCATTCACAGTGTTTGCTCTCCACTGTAATTTCACATACCCCACACCAGGTGCGTTCCTAGATGAACTGCACTACTGAAAGCAACACAGGAATAAGAAATATTTCAGTTCAAAAACAAAGACAGCATAGCAATAAAACTGTGCAGATTTATGTTAGATTCAGTAAAAGTATCTCCAGGCTCATCATAAACTGTTAGAGCATTCTCAGTATTTCCCACTGCTATGGTCCTACTTGAATGGGGGAGGAAAAAAAGGGGAAAAAAGCTGTGACTCAAAATGGAAGTTCAGTAATTATTCACAGCCCAGTATGTAATCGGCAAAATGACTGGCGAAGCTCTCAGCACATCAGCTCAGAGTATGTAAGCAAGGCATTCCTTCCCCGCGGTAGGCAGCCCCATGTCAAGCTGCTATGTGCTAGAACTTGTCCTGTGCTACCTGTTCAAAGGAAACTGTGCAAGAATATTTCAAGCTCTGACAGATACCACTTTGTGCAAAAACATCCACAGGAGTATTACAAAAAGACAGCACTGATGTTTCAGCAACCCCTGTGTCAGGAAAGGTGCTCTCCTGCATTTTTATTGACATGCAGGAAGCGGATGATCCTTCCTTCTCTCCTAGTCCTAGGCTCCTTTCCATGCCTTTTACTGAACTCTTACTTACGACTTTGCACCCACCTTTTTCAGAGATGGTACTGAAAACGCCAAATAATCTGTGAAATTTTGCATCTCTAAAACAGTAAAAAGCACCTAGCAAACCCACAATGCATTAAAAAACTATAGTTTCCAGTATTTAATTACTTCAGGATTAACAATTAAATGCCAAAGTGTGTTGTCATTTCTTTTGGCACATATTTATTAAAATTTTGAGATCACTTAAGTTTATTATCTGAACGGATTCAGGACACAGCCATTCCTGCCTATGTCTGGAAGTAGAATACGTAAGATAAGGTCCATGTATGAAAAATACTTTTCAAGTGAAAACATGTTTTCTCCACTAAGCACAACACTGCATGTAGCATGGATCTTCTCACATTCTTATAAACAACAATCTTACAGCCGAGTAAACTCCTTTTTTTTTAATGTATTTTTTAACCACATTTAAAAAATGCTGAAGTTTCAGAGTCCTGCGAGTCTAAAGCAACTCCAGTAAAAACACAACTCACACATAAACAAGGTTCTGGTATTTAGTCAGGTTTTTATTCTGCTATACAGAATATTAATGTACACCAAGAATAGGAACATATTTTTAGTCAGTTCTACAAGTGAAAGACAAAAATGGGATGACAGAACACAAGAGAGAAAAAGAAAAGCCTACACCCAATACACCCTAAGTATATCTGGTCTTTTCCAGGAAATTTTTCAGTTACTTTTTGAGGTTATGCTCCTTTTGTAACCCCAGCATTATAGGCCTAAAGGAATATTAGAAAACACTATTTTTCTTGTAATGCATAAAATCAAAGAAGGAAAGGCCAAATACCCCACACAGTCTTGGCATTTACTGAATCTAGTCCTCACCACTTGCTGCAAGACTGCAAATTTACTCAGGTCATAAAACAATCTCCAATTTGAGAAGGATACATGAGATTTCCCACAGCATCACCCCAGAGGACTGAAAACCCACCTGCCTGCTCTCCAACATCAAGTAGGATTTTTTTCTTCGGTGAACATGAGGTCTCAAGTATCATTTTCTGCAGAACTTAAGGTTCATTTTAGAAATAATAGTTTCCTCCCTAGAATAACTTTCCAAACATAAAAGGGCCATAAATCTATTAAATACACACTTCCCAAATCTGCAGGGGGATACCTTGGCCTCTGATTTTCTCCAGTTTTGCCAACAAGCAATAAAATGAAACCAATGAAAAACATAAACCAGTCAATTTGCATCTGTCCTTTTAAGCACTCTCCAGCACGGTGGAAGAGACAAAACACATGCCAGTTTTCAGTGCTGCCAGCTGGGAAAGTTAGGAGAGACAGCAGAGGCAAGCAGTTGAGTTTCTGCAGAGGGACAGGAGGAGCTAAAAGCAGAGGTCCTTGCTGAGCAGCTCTGCTTGCTTCTTCCATGCACAGGCTCAATCTGTTCTTGGCACGGACTCCTACATATTTGTTTCTACTAAGCACCACTTGCACAGCGTGAAACAGTTCGGAGACAGAGACAACTCTGTGAAAAGAACAAGGAAGTTCCGCTAACCTGTCCTGCAAAGCATGTCTCTGCCAACATGGCCTGTAAAACACACATGTACATACACTCCAGATAACTAATGTTACTTCTATAATTAAAACAGCATCTTCCCTAAGTGGCTATATAAATCTTGTTTATTTTGATTGGACTCTTGTCTCAAAAAGCAAGTTATATTACGGTTTGCCAAGAAATATGCAGAAATCTCTTCATCACTGTTCTGTGAAAGAAACTAACAGCAAGTGCAATTTGTCCCTTTGATGTATACACCAAAACTAAATCCTCTCACTTTCCAAAAGGTGTACTTGAATATAAAAGTCTAATATATTTTCTAATAATGTCCAGCCACTGCATTGTTTATTACCAGGTATGTGACTTGCTCTTAGACTCAAATACAAAAAAGCATTACTAAAAAACAATGTCCAGAAGAGATGGAGTCTACAAAGAAATAAAACAGACACTGATTTTCCCCTTGTTACTCTTGCCCACCCCCAAAAGACCCAGAGATCAAAGAGGTATCAGCAAGGATGCAAGAGTTTAACACTTTTGTTTTATTTTAGGCAAAGCAATGAACAAGAAGCACAAGTACCAGAGAAGCACCAAAATGGGGTCATCCAAGGCATCAGAAGAACAAAAGCCTACAGAGACTGCATGAGCTGTAGTTAAGTTATTCCTTAAATTCTTAGATCTTTCTTTCATCAGTCCTGAAAAAAACAAAATACCATAAACTTACAGTATTTACATTAGCATCTTTACATGTGCCCAGTTAGTATAGTTATAAGGATCAATGTAATATGTGAACAAACATGAGTTGTAGAAAAAAATACCTACAGAGAGTAAAAAAAGTCTGAAACATATTTAAGTTTTGTTTTTGAATGAATTTATAGCTTATCTACTCCCACAAAAAGTCTTAATGTTCTAGATGATGAAACAAGCAAAACTAAAGCAGGTTGCTGAGCAAGTTT
Source organism: Myrmophylax atrothorax (assembly GCA_026770055.1). Taxonomy (NCBI): domain Eukaryota; kingdom Metazoa; phylum Chordata; class Aves; order Passeriformes; family Thamnophilidae; genus Myrmophylax; species Myrmophylax atrothorax. The sequence continues at coordinate 54,960,130 of JAOXXN010000446.1, forward strand.
GAATTATGCTGCATGGGACCCTTGTAATTTAAGACTGATTACATTAAAAAGCCATGGCAAATGCTTTTGATTTTTTTCAGTGCTTACTATGCTACTGTAAAACTAGATTCTCTGTAAGTTTTAATGAAGCTAAATCTTACATAAATCTTAGCTTATTAAAAAGCCTATTGCTTGCAATAGGAGTCTAATCTTAAGCTACTGAAACATCAGACATTCTGAAATTCTCTTCAAATGACTTAGAGATTAATTCTGCCTACCCTGCTATCGACTAAAGACAAGTCACCCAAACGCAGCAACACAGTCCGGAAGTGAATTTGTAGCTCCAATGAAGTCACAACAAATTTCCAGCTGATTTCAGGCAAGTTTTACCTTCTTATCTCCAGCTCTATTTTCAGCTGTGGGAAACACACTCCCTGTTTTAAAAAAGGCACACTCCATTGCCTCCCTTGCTTCCTTTGAGCAAGTTCAAATTTACGGACAAATGACAATATCTTCTGAGAAACTCATACCATGATTTTAAAGAAAACCAAACATGCCAGTTGCCCTCAGGAACATTGGGAAATATGGTTACAAAAATCTTATCAGGCATGATGGGTCAGGACATCATTTCCATAGTGGTTGAGTATCAGTTATTCTTTCATGAATACTATTAACAAAAAACTACTATGACTATAATACTAAGAGTAAGTCAATTATTCCTCACCTACACTTTAAACCCTCCTGGCATAGTCGTTGCATGGCAGCTGTTGAACAGAGTAATGCAGCAGCCTTTTCTCAAAGCAAGATGCTTATTTTACTTCAAATGTAAATAAACTCATGTCTCCTGCTGCCATGTAAAATGAGCAGTTCATAAGTAGATGATTTTGTACCTTCCTAGTGAAGCAGCAAACAGCCCTCTGTTCTCCCCTCCCAATCACCAAAATCTATTTCCTGCCTGACTCCAGTGCAGACTGGCAGCTAATAGTGCCAGCAAGCCAAGCTACCAACAACAAAGTAGCTGCTGCTTCCTTTAACAGCAGCCTTTTCCAAAACACCAACACAGAGGGCTTGCATGTTTTGCTCTCATTCCCCCACTTCCAAGCAGAACAACAAATGTGATTACAGCTATTAAATATTCCAACTGAACGACAATCGTTTAGCAGTAACAAAAATACACTTCATTTGTCATAATACGTTGATGATTCTTACACACTTTCAATACAAATGTTGACTGCCACTTACTCCAGCATGGATGTAAAAATTAGCATTTACTGAACATCATTACAATCATTACATAGTAATTGAACAGATAAAAATGTCGACCCTGCCTCATTTCTGAGCTGCAAGATCAGTTCTTTTCCCTTTTCAACCTATGTTTTTTCCGCACCGTTTCAAAGAAATGACAGAAGCTACAGAAATGTTTCTATTTACCATAATAATGCAATTCCACTACTTTAGGGATTTTCTTTGGTAAACAATCTCAGATGACCAGCATTAAGATGAAGAGCTAAACTACCATAAAGACCGCAAACTTATGTCAAATTTGATTCCGTGATTATCAGTAATCTGTGCTCACCTCTCTCTACAGAGTGAATTACTCTGAATAGAAGGGATAATTCTAAAGGAGACAATACAACATAAAGGCTTATCCTGCCATGAACTAAAATAGCAGCCTTTTTTCAATTTAGTCAATGAGGCTTAGTATACCCAAAAGAAAGAACCATGTTAAACATTTTCCTACAGTCTGAACAAGCACAGTACTTAGCATTTTCCTAAATCTGAAATTTAAAAATCCCATTTCTTTACATGACAAAGAGCAGCAACTTTTCTTTGCAATTATTAACACTTGACCATCAAAAGACCCATTATTCTTAAAGATGACCTTACAAGGAAGACAACTAGCTGTGACTTCTTGTCCCTTTCTATGGCTCAAACTTTACACTCTCCAGGAAGCAGTAGTTCTACTTACTTTGGGGTTTTTTTGCTGGAAGTTTAGAACAGTTCAACAGGATGGCAGATATATCAGCCAAATAAAATGTTACAAAGGAACTATGCTAATTCGAAGTATTTACATGCTTTTAACAGAACAGGAAGTTGGGAAAAGATTAATCCTTTGGAGTTTCAACATTGCTGCTTTCCAGGAATTAACAAAGGAGGTCCATAATGTGCTAGTGACAGCTCCAGATAAATGCCCAGTGAAAAATGCAAACCAAAATAAATAAAACGAACAAAAGCCCAAAATAAAACACACACATACTAAGCAACACCAAAACCAAAAGAAAAACAAATGCCCCAAAACCTCTCAAGGTAAATCAAACAAAAATGTGGAAAAACATACTTCTGAAGCACATGCTGATCAAAGCCTCACACTCCCTTCTTATGTGTGTGCATCAAATGCACCTATCAATCTTTAAGAAAAAGCAACACATCGCAATGTTTTGTCCTCTGCTGGTTGTTTTTGCAATTCAGTCATGTTGATTCATTCTCTGCTCTTGCAAAATAAATAGACTAAGGAATGAAAATGCTGCTTATTTTCTGTGTCTGCTCCCTTAACGAAGACTAACATGAGCTGTGCTAACACCTCCCTAGGAGCACAAAAAACTGCAACGTATTCAGTATCTTCTAGCTGGTGAGAGCAATCCTACACACAGAGGACACACCTGTATCACCTGACTAGTACTCGCTGTTTGTATGCACCACATTTTAAGTTAATGGTTCAGAGCAAAACGTGACAGAGTAAGCCTCACTTTCTTGGCATACTTCAGTTTTCTAGAATCAAAATTATTTCAGAAAGTAACACACACACACACACACAACCAGGCAACCAGTAGTAAACACGTGAGTGTGCTAGCTTTAAAACTCTATCTGCCACGCCAACAGCCAACTGATTTGCATGGCGTAAATCTGACATTTCCAATCCAGGATATTACCAGATACGGGCACTGCAAACCCTCTCCTAAATGACAGAATCACATTAGGTGCTGCTGTAGTTCTGGTTGACTTGCAGTTTCCATTGCAAAAAATGCTTAGCCCATATTCCCAGAGGTTCTACAACTTTTTTGCCCCTTTAAAAAAATGTTACGCCAAGTTGAAACTTGCCACATAAGCCAAAACAAACAAACAAAAAAAGCAAGTATTATTTCTCTTATGCCTCAAAATTATCTTTACATTAAAAAAGGGGAGGGAATGGAATTAATGCTTCTCTGAATATTTACAGTTCCCATCTTAAAACAAAAAAGGGAGAAAGAATAGACTGAGGCTCAAGCCTCCATAACTGTGTTGCTGCAAGCAACCTCAAGGCACTAAGGTGACTGCATGACCAGTCCTAAAATGCTCTATTTTAAACACCTACCAGGAATGGCTATTGTAGCTATCCACACAAATCTCTTTCCTAAAGAATTTACTATGCATTATAGCAAAACAATCCTATTTACACAGTAAGTTGCTGTTCCAGTCCATCGAGTACACAAGGAATTTTAATGCATGCTAAAGAAATCAATTAGGCAATGATCATCTGATTAAACAGGCACATCACACCATTCAGTTCTTTCAAACAAATTCATAAATCCAAGCCTTCAAAGTTTGCTGAAAACTTTCAAAATCTGCACATGGATATTTCAAGTACACAGATTTTAAGATTAGGGAAATTCACCACAGAATAAAGTATTACGTGCTATTATCACGAGAAAGCAACACCATCAGACAACAGCAGGAAAAAACTCCTTGTTTTGATGGGTATTCTGAGGTTTTCATTTTTAGCAAAAATGTCTTTTCAAAGCAGCATAAGGCTTTCCTACAGCACACAGCACCAAAGCACAGAAACACTTCGAGAAGGCAATGGAACCAAAGACAGAAGAAACTGATGAGGGCATTATCATTTGCTCCACCAAGATCCAAAAAGGGTGGGAGGAGAAAAAAAAGTTAAATGAAAAGAAAATTCTTGTCTTTATAATCAGATATTATTACTCAGACAGTTCTTTAGTCGCAGTGAAATATATTGCAAAATCAAGCCTGAGGTTTGCAGGTGCCAGGTATCCCTGCATATTAGGATTTCAATTTTGCTATCAGCTCTTTGTAATTCCAAGTGATATCTACAATATTAGAAACTGAAAGTTAAACCTGGAGTATGCTCTTCTGCTTTGTTTTTATATACATTCCCTGAAGTCCTGAGTAAGGAATGCTAATAATCCTAACATGACATTCACCCCATGCAAACCAGGAGAAGGAGTACATAAGATGATGAGATAGCAATATCAAGATTTACATGCAAGAGCAGAATTTTAAAGCCATGTTGCAACTTGTGTTTCAATCATGCTGAAGACTGACAACATAGGCACAGGTCACCTTTCCCCCAGCTTTCCCTTGCCTTGTTCATCCCCCTTCCCACTGCAGGTAGGTGGGAAAGAAACAAAATCCCAGGTTTCCTAAGGACATAAAAGTCTCTAAGTAATTAATTCACCATACATATTTATGCACATTGATAAGAAATATGCCAAGTCTGCAATCCTATAAATTAAGCAACTGACCCTTTCAGTACCACCTTCCTTTCTCATACGTCCCCTTTTATATAGGTGTCAAATCAGTCCAAATGCTTTTTACATTGACTTAACTTGCACTGAGTTAACTGGACATGCCCTTAAAATTTTAAAAAATGCTGCAGCATTCTTCAAACTGCTTAGCACTCTGCTGCAGCAAGCTCTCACCCATCTTCAAATGACAAATCTAGAGCTCTTCTGTCAAGTGTTGGACAGGAAAGCGAAAATCTCAGGTTACCATTACCTTTATCCTACATGCGTACTTATCTATCTCAATCCCTTTATTTTTAGTTATATTAGTGCAAAGTGATTGTCTCAATTCAAATTTTGCTCCCTATGTATGGCTTAGTGTATTGTTTTGGGGTGCATCATCGGTAACTCATTAAAGTTCAAAACTCATCAAGTTTCAAACTCAAATCCTTGGGAGATCTGCTTTCTCTCTTCACAGCATCCTTTGCAGTCGTAACAGAACACAGACCACACCTTCCACAATCACTTCAACATTCTGAGATATCCACACAGAATGTTAAAAAAACCCTGCAGGTTTATTTGCACCTTTCTATTTGGTATCAAGCATGTCCAGACTGAACAGCAGCTGTAAGAGAATGTCCACAGCATTTTGTAGATACCACTTTTACAACCAGTTAGCAGGCTACGCTTGATGCCCATGTTGCAGATACGTAGACTGAGTGTACCTGATAACATTTCATCTTTTTCATTCTCTTTAATCTTCCAGTGCTTATGCCAGAGGCCTCCCTTCCTATGAGAGAGCTCTTCCACCTCCGAGCTGCAGGCTGGAACACACTATTCTCTGCTGCAGTACGACACAGACCAGCTAACTACATCTAGGCAATTATCTTCAATTCTACCATTTCCATTAATTTTAGCTCAATCTTTAGGGTGTTGTTTTTCATCTTTATTTCTTCATTTGCAGCATCCTGCAGCAGCAGAGCCTTCAAGTTAAAATCTGTCAAGTCCTGTAGTTCTAACCTCAAGCCACAACACTTGCTGACAAAGAGCCAGACTTAACATTTCAAGGTCTTCTACAAAATTCAAAAATCTTCACAGTTTAACAAAAAGCCTCCTTGTTTCATCCAAGGAAACAGAACTGACACCCTCAGCTATCTTTGGGCAACAGCAAACTATAACCTAAAATAAGAGTAACATCTCCCATTGATGTTTCCCACCCTTCCTACAGTGTGGCACTTCCACCCTCATAATCCATCTACTCAGAGCTCTCTCTGCACAATACTTAAATCTGAGCACTGTATGTGTTTAAGGCCCAGTATTTTTTAACCAATCAAGTTTTTGGAAGCTCCTTGTGCTTTCAGTAAATTAAATGTGACACTGTAAAGGAGTCCAGTTTGCAGAAAATTATGAGATTCATCTTCTGAAACTTTTGGCAATATTACCTATTATATATATATGGTACATAGGAGTAAGTACACGCTACACAGTCCATTTTAACAAGTGCAGCAGGCTCTCCTTATTTAATATTCATGTCACAGGAGTAAAAATCCAGCCAGGAATCAAACTGTGGCATCCTGTGCCAAAGACAACTTACCACTCAGCTGGTAAGTTGGCAATTCAATTTACAAACCTGCATTCCTGCATTTTAATCCTTTGTAGAAAGGTGGTAATATATGAGCAATATGAAAAGAACTGGATTCAGATCATTAGAGGTTCACAAACCAAACACAGGCAGTTTTGGAGGCTGTCCAAAACAAAACCATGCCTAGGTGGTGATGTCCGTTCAATAAAAATTCAATGTCATAATTATCCCCTGACTTTTCCCCCCAAGAGCATCAGTGCTCGGAGCGGCGCTGCTGCTCGGCCAGTCGCGGGGACGCTGCGAGGAGACGGGCAGGGCTGGCAGCCAGTGGCGGTGCCAGGTCACTGCCTGCTGACGGGTAATTTACAATTACCGAGCAATTAGCAAATGCAGGGGAAATTCAGCACTCATCTCCGTGTAACACCGAATAACTCATTTTTAAATTAAAAATGTGTTTTAATAACTTCACTTTGGCTACAGCCACACAGGGAAAAATAAAGCCTCCTTTATTCAATTTCTCCTCCCTTTTGCAACTGACAAAATGCTTCCCTGTCTGAATCCAGAAACCAAATATATTGTTTGACATTTCTAAACTAAACAATCTCTTCCTTACCAGTAAACATCTATTCAAGAACAGAAAATAATAAAAATTAAGATTCTTGCTAATGGCACTATGCTATATTTGAAACTGTTATTTAATTAACTGCCTAATTAACATCTTGTCCTGATGCATGGGTGATAACAAGAATTAGCCAGGCACCTATCTGCCAGCGAGTCCAAAATTTTCTAGTTTTCACTCTATATAACAATAAATGGCATAAAAAAGTTAATCTGCAACTAGGCAGTTGCACAAAACAAATGTTCTTTCTCAGTAATGATCAAGTTAATAATGTGTTGCACTCACAACACAATGTAGAGCTCTCACTGCCTACACTCACATCCCTAATTTGAAAAAAAAAAAATTAGCACAACGCTAGCTTCTTGATAATCTTGGTTTATCTCTCTCTAGAAAATTGCTGTATCTTCCTCAGTATATGGTATACACATTGGGATTGACCTTCTTTAAAAGGGTAGGGAAAAGGTAGAAGAGGTCACCAACAACAGTGAAATCCAAGCAGATAAAAGGAGAGTCTTACCTTTCTATATCCTTGGATACAAAAAAAAAACCCAAAACCCTTACTTTAAAGAGCTGGTAAAGGGAAAAAAATAGGAAAAGCTACAGACTCCTATGAGCAGAAAAAAGAAAACCAATCATCACAACAAACAGTTGATATAAATATGTAACACTTTTGTATGCATTGGACAACACTAGATGCACTGATGTCAGCTCCAGGTTTTCATCTTACATTTAAATGTATCTAAGACAGAGAAAAAGAGAATGTTTAAAAAAAAAACAAAAACAAACACAACCAAAAACAAAACAGCAAAGAAAATAACCAAAAAATATACAAGGCTACATAAGGTCAACTGGAAAAAAAGAAAAAGCCATGGCATTTGACATACTTCTCTCTCTCCTAAAAGATACCAGCAATGAACTAAATCCTTTTCTAACTGTATGGGATTTCAGAAAATATTCACACTGAGAATATAATTTATTTAGTTTTCAAACAGTATTCCATCTTCCTTCTGCACAAGAAACACTTATTTCTGTGGTTTTTCTCTTATACCCTCTGTACTACCACAGTATCAGACAGGAAGAGAGGAGGGAAACCAAAGAAACCCAGAAAAATCCTGCACAAACCTGTTGCTGTGGATACTGCATTCCTCCCATGGCTGCCGGGGCTCGGCCCTGCATTCCCACGGGATAGCGCTGGGGGCCGGGAGGGCCGTAGGACTGCCCGGGGTAGGGGCTGCTCTGCTGTGCCTGAGAGTGAGGGTTATTGCCCATGCCGTACAGCTGCGGTCTCTTCATGACCATCGGATCCATCGGACTGCCCTGGTGATAAACACAAGCAAAGCAATATTTAAGACAGGGAAAGGAAAAGGTCGGAATCATCAGGCTGACCACGGGCAAACTACACACGTGTTTTCTCAATGCTCTAAAAATCAAATATTGACTTGACTTACAAACTGGCAAAGTACCACAACCTGGGTCTTGTATTAATTAGATGAGGGTCCAAATGGTGATTTTGGGACTTCCACCGCATTTAAAATAAATAAATAAATATATACATTTTGCGCTCAGACTTAAGACTCTCTTACCCACAGAAAAAGCAGCAGAACTGCCCAATAAATTTCAGCTTAAGAAATAATAAAGTACACTGCTGTAAACTGATTACCATCACGGACTCCAGTGTTAAAACAAAAACAAAATAAAAACATAAATATATATCGGGAGACACAAATAATGGACAAGCCGTTTAACCTTGAGAAAATGTCTGTTCCCTTACATCAAAAGAAGGGAAAGCAGAAAGAAAAGGGTTTCCAAGACTCACAATGCATACAGAATGCTGTATTTCAGCATTTTCATATTGTTACTGTGCGCACTAATAAGGTTCCAGATCAAAAGGCAAGTCATAACCCACATTTTACATGAAAGTTTATTTGCCTCCTTAATAGACCTCAGAAAATCCAAACTGCAACCAGCGATGGAGGGGGAGGGGAGGCAAGGGAGGGAAGTTTTATTTTTAGACTTTTTGGCAGCACTTACCAAGCACTGTAACAGTTTCAGGACAGGTGTCAACCATTGTGTAGTATTACTCTCATGTTTTATTACTGAGGACTAACTGAACCAGAAAAAATATCATACTTCATCAAGTGCAGCATTGTATTGTTAATATGAAATCCATTTTTTAATTCCTGAGTGCCAGTTATATTCATGGAAGAAAGCAGGGAGGAGGGTGGGGGAGAAGTTTTTAAAAAGCCTATCACAATCTCATCTTCCTGAAAGAGACATCTTCCCCCCACCTTCTCCCAAGAAAAAAAGACATATTAAAAAACATATTAATTCACCCAGTGAGCCCACCACCCCACCAGGAGCTGGATTCCTTCCTGCAGCACATTCTGCACATGTTTCCCTGCAGCATACTGCTGGCCGGTTTCATTTTAAAACCTCCTATACAACATGGCTTCTACAAGCCCTTTCCAGCTTATGTTCTGATATAATAGTTATTCTGACAACACCTAACATTTCCCACTCCCATCCCTGCTTCTTCTGGCTATTGCTCTTAGTACTCCTACCACACTATGGCTCCTTTTCTTCCTCTGTATAAAACAGTCACTGTCCTCTCTGAAGCAGTCACTGCTTAATGAACTACTACTCGTTCCTCACTGCAAATAAAAAGCATCAAACCTCACTTTTTTCACTTGTTTTCACCACTATTACCAATACCAATTTGCGAGGAATGTTACCCTAAACTAATACAGTATTCTGAAACTGGGCACACTACACCTGAGGAGGTGGAAATGATAACCCCCTTCTCTCACAGGATACATTCATTCACTTCAGAACAGCACCACCCTTTTCTGCCACCATAGCGAATTGCACAATCACTTCTAATTCTGGGTGAGTATTACTCAGCAATATTCCCTTTATTATTTGCCTGCTCTGTAGCCAGATTAAAAGTTTCTATTTTTTGCCATTAAATGTCCCTGGGTAATTTACTATTTATATTTCATACTTTTCAAAATCAATAGTTCCCCGAGCACTTCAGGTCACCTGACCCATAACAACATTCTCATTTTTTATTTTTATGTTTTAGGCCACCATGCACTCTCAGCACAGTTTTAACTAAAAACAACACAAAGGCTAAGCAGATGAAACACAGATTCTTTGTGACAGTGTCAACAGAGACAACTTACATTTCCTCCAATAGACCACAATACTTTATCTATGTTTATTCCTGTGTTTCAATGTTCATTCTGTTCATCACTTGTCATATCACCTTTGCTCAAATATAAATGCTTGTTCAAAGCAAGTTTCAAGCTTGCTTCATGAGATTCTCATGAAGGCCAACCACACTGTTCATTGCCACCATCTTCTGTTTCAGGGAATTATTTCCAGCTCTCATCCTCAGTAACAACATTTACTCAAATTCAAGTTTAATTGAGTGTAGTATTTTCTCTTCTGCACCCAATTGTTAAGTATCATTATAAACAATGCAGATAGCTACACAGCTAAAACAGTCTGACATTTTCCATTATTAAGACTACTTTCAGGTGCATATAAACTTTGACAAACTTCAAGCATTTAGGCTGAAATTTTCCAGGCCATATGTATGCCTGAGGCTGAAATTCTCTGGAAAATTCAGCAGAAATAGTTCAGCTATGTCTTAGAATGAGGTCACAGAAAAATACATGGTTTATGTTCTCACATAAAACACTTGAAAATATGTCCTGAATACAATGCTTTGAGGCAGAGAATTTTAATTTGCCAGGGTGACACTGGACATCGGTGAAGGGCAAGGCATGTGTCCTGTCAGAGAGAGCATCTCAATGTCACCAGACCAGGAGCACGGGAAGCAGAAACAGAAGCATAGGAGTGGCAGGGCAAGGCTTCATCAGAGGAGTTACAAAGAGTATGGGGCAGCCTTGAATTTGCAAAAGAAAGAGGGATAACAAAGTTAAAAAAAGCAGGGGAGACAGAAGGAAGGAAGAGTTGAAGGGGAGGAGAGGAAACAAGGTCAGGAGGTGACATGGATACAGGCCAGAGTTTCTGTCCCCTGGACTAGCGACCTTAAGCCCAAGAGCTTCTGTCGCATGTATGTTAGGAGAGTGAGCCTCACTGCCAAAGCATCCTTCCTTCCCTTCTTCTCACCAGCCTGCCATCACTATGCTTCTCCTTGTCTTCAGCTGAGCTGCTCCTCTTTCCCTCAGGTGACTGCCCTCCAATTCAGAAAGGGGAAGGGATAAAGAGCCTGAGATATTGCTGTGCCTCCAGTCACCAGGCGCTGGAGGCAACTCACACAACACTGAAACCGAGGGGGCTGTGGCCACTGGGGATGGGTAGCAAGGGACCTGCAGATACCTGTAACTTACCGTGGGTACTGCAAGTCAGGCATTCAGACCAAGGCCTGGAGATGGTCGAGAGGGCTAGACAGAGACCAGTAAATATCCCTGGGCAAATTACTGGGACAACCCTCAGACTCCCACCTTAGCTGCCAGTGCTGCCTGTCCCTCCTCCCTCAAAGGTCTCAGGGAAAGAACAAACAATAGACTGCTCTGATCATCTCCAGGGGCAGAGAAGATAACTATAACTACCTGAAGGGAAGTTCTAGCCAGGTGGGGGTTGGTCTCTTCTCCCAGGCACTCAGCAACAGGACAAGGGGGCA
>JAOXXN010000446.1:54971565-54985577 GCA_026770055.1 Myrmophylax atrothorax
AGAGAGAGTAATCAGGCATTGGAATGGCCTGCCCAGAGAGGTGGTGGAGTCACCATCCCTGGAGGTTTTTAAACTGAGATTGGACGTGACACTGAGGGCCATGATCTGGTAAATGGACTGGAGTTGGACCAAGGGTTGGACTTGATGATGTCAGAGGTATTTTCCAACCCAACTGATTCTATGATTCTATGAAGATGGACACACTGAGAAAATACTTATGGAGGCTGGCAAGCTGTTCCTGACTCCCTTCGGATTAGATCCCAACCATCTGTGTGGTGAAGCTGAAGGTGAAGACATCTACCAGTGACTTAGTGGCTGTCAACATATTTCTGCAAGGCAAAACAGAACCAAAAGCCAGCTCTTCCGCAGGCTTAAGAAACATCACTGCAGAAGCTGAGAGCTCTTGGAGTGAAGTTTGCCCTTACAACACTACACATGTCTCCTTCACAGATATAACTGTCTTTAAATACACAGTCACACTTTAGTCCCCACAGGCAGGATGGGCCTGCTCCAGCCATCAGTCCACAGCAAGGCAGAGAAGGGGCTGGTGTGCACAGAGAGACCAAAGGCTTCCCTTATCATATGCACAGGGAATGAAGCAGATGATGGTCTTACATTTAGAGGAGCTGTTGCTCAGGCAGAAATGGACTCTACCTCTGTACCTGCCATAGTTTTTCACTAAACCAAAAAATCTCAAAAATTTACCAATTTATTGCATCCTGGCTTGAAATCATGGGGCTTAAATTGCAGGAAATGCTGTGTATCTGCAACTGCAACTACTTCTGAATTTGATGAGAAACGTGTTCTGGAGGTGTTTCCAGTATGTTTTAAAAAATGGGGACCTACAGCCCTCAAAACTTCTCCAAACTTCCTAAAACAACACGCAAATTTCCTATGTACAAAAATGCAAAGAATAAAAAAGAAAAACAAAAACCAAAAAAACACCCACCAAAACCCCAACCACATAAAAACCCTCCCTCACCTCTTCACCAGAGGTGATTTTAAAGTTTAGTATGTCCATGATCAATACCACTGACAAATCTCTAATAAAAGAACAAATTTTGTCTTCAGAACAGGCATACACTTAACAGAAAGAAATGAGATGCTCATCAAGTACTGACTGTGTCAATGCAACTTTTTTCCAACTTTAATGCAGGCACAGGTTTTAGCTTTAGCATTCTTTTAACCTTCCAGGTTTCATTTTCCTAGCAAGAGTTTCTCTCATCCATGACATTTTGAAAAGTTATTTAGAAGGAGCAGTTAATTCAGACAGACACATTATAATCTTATCTGAAGGTTCCTTTAACATTTATTAAGTTCCAGTATTTTCTTTAACATCAGTTCCAACAGTTTTCAAAGACAAGTTTTTGGTGACACGTTGATTATGACAAGTATCAACCTCTTTGTGATACAGGGATCATAAGCCAACCCTTCCACACCTGCTCTCTAACTTTTACCAATAATGACAGCATTGCTCTAACTGCATCACATTCTTCTAAAACCCATCACACATGTTTGGCCATGAATGGATGATGTGTATATTTTCACACCTTCCATGCCTTTACTTTATTCTATTACATGCTGTACTGCAAAGTTTTAATTATTTATTAATTTTTACTTTAGTGTCATTGCACTCATCAATAATAATTAGTTTCCATCCCCTTCCTTTACAGAACCATCAAATTTTTCTCTAGTGCTATTTTACTCCCAATATACACATTACCTTCTTACCAATTTATCCAGTGTTGGCTCATGCTATTTTTTACTGCCATATTCTGCCAGGCAAGCCTAAATGGATTCTGTTTTTTGCTTCTTATTCTGCACCTCCTCTTCAACTTGCTGCATTTCATTTAAACTTTGCATAGATCTGCAGTTCCTCAAAATACCTCAGTCTGGTTCTTTGCTCCAGTCCACAGTAATGTTGTCATTTATAACCCGTTTATTACAGTGCCTCTCTGTTGCCAGTATCAGATTCATTTGCACATCTACTATCAGGCTCTGTGAGAACAGCACATCTCGTAAGAGTCCCTGCCTATGATGTGTCCTATGAGGGCATTAGAACACCCAGCATAAGGTTTGCTAATGATTTCAACAGGGCCAAGGTTTTAACCCTGGCCTTTAGATTGACATTCCAACTATTAAGGTAGGACATTTGAAAGCTTACATTGCCTACAAATAGTAATTGACAATGTTTTTATGTAACCTGCTCCTTTTTTCAACATTTTGTGTAAAAGAATACATAAACACAACATTCCTACTATATGCAGAAGCGAAAAAGTAATATTCTACACCTATTTGTAAATTCACCATCACTACTTCTGCTCTCCTCCCATCCAAAACAATCCAATAAATCACCTCACCCTGAAGTACCTGGAAATTCAATTTTACCTTTTCTAAGCAAGAGAAAAAAACACTCCCGTTTTCTCTTGTCATTTAACCAGTGTTTTCCTGGTTATCTCATCTGCACTCAGATCTGAGGCAGTCTGCACAACAGAATAACCTGAGCAGCCGTCTGCCCAAGATATACCAACTCTTCCTTTTAAGGCATTACTGATAATATGTATGCATTATATATCTAATATTAAGTTATCAACAAGTGTTTCACCAAAGTGTTTATTTGAAACATGTTTATGAATATGTACAACACTGATGACAGTCTCAAAATACGACTAATATTCTATTTAAACATGCCACAAAGAACTCCACCACTGAAGCCTCAAGGCAGGAAAGAGTGGGAGACATTACTAAGGTCACAGTGGGATTCAGATGTGGTGGTACTGCCCTTACACAAGGCACACAGAGCAATTCACTACAAGACAAGAGTATTCATGTGAGACATACAACTACTTTTTAAGTGAAAGTGTGCTTTTTTGTTTGTTTAAACAAAAAAAATTGAAAGAGGCATTGGTTTGGCTGACAACAGCAAACACTGCGATTTAAATGACAACCAGCCACAGAGCATCCCAACTAATGCTCCATCATTTGTGCCTATGACAAAAACAACGTGAACTCAACACTCTGGAGCAGACTTCCCCTCCGACTCCAAGAGCTACTGAATACAATGTCTCTGTTTATTCATTCATCTGCAGCCAAAGCTTGTCTCCATATCAAAAAAAAACCCCAAACCAAAAAAACCCCAATGACCAAAACAAAAACTACAAAAAAATCCAAACCAAACAAAATAACCCCAACAACTAAAAAACCAACCAACCAAAAAAAATCTGCCTCTGTATAGAAACCAAAGCCTTCAAACCTCATAATCAGCTGACAATCATTTATCAACATTCCAAGAAAGATGGGCATGGAGCTCCCAACTCTAGGGTCAGGCACCAAGTTACAAATTTATCACTAGAGATAATCACAATATTCACTATAATACAATGACACAGCTGGCATGAGTATGGTACTGGAGAAAAGATAATCCATTCCTAGATAATGCCATCATTTGTATGAACATGTACAAGGACGCCTCAGCCAACGTTTTTACACGACAAAAGTGGGAGTATCAAAACACAACTCTCACTATGTGTGTTTAAATACCCATTTAAGAAAGCTGCAAGTAACTATTTAAAAAGTATGAATGTACAGCATTAAATTCTGGCTTAGATTAATCATAACGTCTGAGAGGTTACTGGCAAACATGCTTCCTATTTTTTGAAAAAGGAAATCTACTGTCTGTACTTTACTAAAATTTTAATTAAAAAAGGTAGTTGCAGAACACAACAAGGAATAAGCAAAAACAAAAATCAAAGTTCAACATTAAGCCTACGATGAAAGAAAACCCAGTGAATAAAGAGGCACACACTAACAGAGATGTAACAAAAATGGCCATTTTCCTTGTCTTAAAGGCTCTGCACATTGTCTGATTTCAGCTGCAGGGACACATCACAAAGATTATTTCCCACTCAAAACAGAAAGTAAGTAACTAAAAAGGGGAAAGAGAAATCAAAGCTATACCCCACAAAGAATCAACTATAGCACCCCTAGAACATTCACCAATAATTTACACAAGCAACTGTTTCTGCAGGGTGGGGGAGAAGGATGTGCTGCTCTTCAGTTTTGTTCTGGGTCCTCTTTAACATAATCCAAAACCTGGAAGGTCAGTGAGTCAGCCATTTTCTAGTTATTATTTTGCACACAGATAAATCTAAACAACTAATGAAAGAGCAAATCACAACAAACACAGTAAAGAAAAGAAACCTGTTTTTAATGAAGTATACACAACCAGCTTCTGCAGTTGCCACTACAAGTACACACAAAGGTTCAGACAACATCAAAAAGCAACTATACACATTAACACACCTGATGGGCAAAACAACCCTAGGTTTCTGACAAGTTCACAGTTCAGAACAGCTGCCCTTCAAGTTGCCTTTGTCTCTGCCAACTATTAACATACAGCTAATAGGTTGCTCTGAACTCAACTAACTTGTGTCATCTGTCCTCATCACATTTCAACACTCAGTCTTCTCCTCTAACCCACTTTCCTTATTCCAAATCTCTTCCAGGGAGTACTGAGGAATTATATTCCTGTCTTTAGATTTGTTTTCTCTAACTTGGATGCCACATACAGAGGAGACCAATTTTCTTTAGGCACGCTGAAGCTTTACTCTATTCCTTAGCAAGTTTGCAGCAATTCCTAGTGTAGTAGAATTCAGGGATTCTTAAAGATACTTTCTAGCAAATCTAGCTGCAACTGTACAACAGGTCACTCATTCCAGCTGCTTTTCCTATGTGCTGCCAGATCATGACCACACTTTAGTTCCTTCCATCCATAGTCCAGCATCTGAATTTAAAACTGTCTGCGTCAGGTGGTTTTGCACCAGTGCGACAGCTTTGGCACTGGAGCATGTGAGACACGGGCACAGCTCTCAGTCTGGCATTTCAGCTATCAGAATAGCAACCTGCAGCAGGAGAGCAAAGCAGATAGGAAGAGAAAACAGTATCTTCAAAGTTCTCAGGCTAGATTTACCACTGGATGTCTCACAGTCCTAAGGCCTCCTCAGTAGCCAACACTATGGCTCAACAAGGAAGAGAAAATCCATTCATAAACACAGAAAACTGTATGTTAAAAAAAGAAAAGCCCCACCCAGAATACCAGTTACTTCTATTTTGTCTGGCAATGAGGTTCTCAGCTTCCTAGACAAGTAAACACCTTCACTTACTGTGCATGGCTGCCATCTGGAACCTGAAAAAAAAATTCCCTTACCTACTTTGTACAGCTCTTACACAAACACAGCATTAGATGGACAGAAAAGGATGTACTAAAAATAGTGTCCGTCAGCCAAGGAACAGAGCACTGCCCTGAGTGGAACGAGGGGAGCTCTGCAGGAAGGCTCCCTGCAGAGAAGTATTGCAGGAGGGGAAAATGCACAAACTCCTGAATGTAAGTGATGGGGGGGGAAGAGATGCAAACTAAACCTAATAAATATCCAAGTGAATCTGAATAGGCTTTTTCAGCTACTTGGCTTTATTTACAAAAATAAAAGTACAAGCTAGATGCACTTAATTGCTGGAGAGAACACTATCTGTAAAGTGACATTACGGTCACTGCGGGAGGACAGCGTACCCACAGAAAGGTAGAACCAATCCCATCTGGGTCACAAGCCAGAAGTACCTACAGTTCGCCGCACATTTTTTCCACTCCAGGCGTTATATATAATTCTATATTAACACACACACACACAAAAAGGTATGCTGGTCATATATCCTCAGCATTTATGGCAAATTATTAATCAAGTCCCACCTGAAACAATTTGTTAAATTGATTTTAATCACTGGGCCTCTCATGTGAAGCTTTGTATAATCAGCATTTCATTTACAAAATTAATTGCCTGATTGATTCTCAAGAGGCAGTAGCTGTCATTACACTGCTGTCATAACTTTTGAGTAGGGGTGTCACAACACTGAATTCTGACAGTATGAAGAGCACTGCTATTTAAAAATTGAGGGTGGGGAGGTAGGGGGGAAACAAATACAGTGATTTCACAGAATTGCTCTTTAGCCCGATAGAATGTTAAAACCATTTCCCAGCAGTTTCAGCCTCCCCGTTTTCCATTCATTGAATAATGCACTACTCAGCTATTCAGCCTCTTTTCTTAGAGGCAGGTTCATTTAATTCAATTTTATCATAGTTGCAGTTGCATAAAATGAGTTTGTTGTTGAATATACAAAAGATTTAATCACAGGCCGCTTCTTAAGGTTATTTGTAGAGCAGAGTTTGTCTTTCAAACACATGCAACTTTTTTCCACATCCAAAGCCTTCTGGAAAACTATTTTCAATTAGATTTTTTTGTTGTTGTTTTTAGACAAAGCAAGGCGAACCTCAACTTCACAGAACTTATCCAGGAGCTCCTTTAGAAGGCTTTTTTTCTCCTCCAGTATTTTAAGCTACATGTAAGCCTCGGAACCCTGCCAGAGTTTGCAGCAAAGCTCCTGTATTTGCTGTAGTTACTTCTATACCCCATCGCCACTATATTCTTGGAAAAGACTAGTGCTCCAGAGAGGCGGCACAGGCCAGTGGCTGGGGCACTGAGTCATAAGACAGGACTTCTATTCCTGGCTCAGCAGCTGACCTGCTATGCAAACATGAGCGCAACACTTCACCTTTCTGTGACTGGGTTTTCATTCTCATAACAACAAGTATTATATGCACTTTTGACATGGAAAGAGACATTAAGACTTTGGGGAGACTGATGTAAGTTATTATCAACAAGAAACAGGACTAGGAGTCAGAGAGCGTAGGCTGAGGGGGAAAAAACCCCAAACCTCCAGAAGGTTTTAAAAAGGAGAAATTGCATCACAGGCTGCAACAAGGTACTCTAAACTTTCAAAAACCTACTTTCAAAAGGAAAAAGGTGCCTGAAAACATCTTACAAAAAAAAAAAAAGACTTAAACTTCTGCTAGATCATTTGGAACAATATTAATGCCTTTGAAAAAAAAAAATCCCTGTATTTCTAAGGTAAGTTCAAAAATAAGCCCCCTCAACTGCTCTAATTCAACCTTATACACTAGATTTCATCATGTACTCCTGAATGAAGCATATTTAAAATTTCGAGGCCATGCTTTGAGACTACACTATTGCCACAAAAAAGCAAATGACAGCTCTACAAAAACTGAATTATACTTACTACTGGTGTTTGTAATTGACCTCACTAGAATGCAGTTCCAGAATAAATCAGGGTCCAGGTAACACCAGAAAACAGCGGATACTGTAGAAAACACTCTTCTCCTCCTACCCCCTCACTCCTACTCTCATCCCTGACTGCTGTCAAATATTATCTTCCACTCCTCTCTGCAAAGTGCCCTGCCCCTTTAGTGGCTTTATGCAATTTTCTTCACTTTTTGCAGGTGTCTGAGTTCATGAAGAATGAAGTCAGGAAAGGGGGGAGACACAGACAGAGGGACATCAAAACAAATGCCATTTACAGAATCTATAGGTTACAGGAATAAAGAGACACAACAGGATAAGAGAATGGAAAACTCCACCAGGCAAACAAAAGCAGTTAGTTGTTTTCCACAGCCATAACGTGAAATTGCAATTAAGGGAGGTTCAGAAAGTTCTGCCCACACTGAGAAATGGTTGCCAGAGTTTTAAGAGTTCTGCCACACCAGGAAGACAAGTTTAGAAAAAGGAAAAAATCAGTCACCCTACTCCCAAGGGATAGCAGAGTGGGACACTAAAAAGACGAGCAAAGCACTGATTTTCTGTATTTGTTGGTTTCCAGGCTCATAACAGGTAGCTTACTCATTAATCTAGTATTTTTTCTTCTCAAGCCTAATGTATTTTTAAAAAAAAGGGTAAAAATTGGTCTTAAATAAAAACAAAAGGGCAGGGGAAAGCCCCTAGCTAGAGCCAATATATACAAAATTCCTAAAGGATATATTTAGGATCAGGATAACTGGAGAGCAAACCAAGCTCTACAACAGAAGCCCTGTCACTTCTGCAACTGCCAAGAAATTTCTTCTCTTGTAACATATTTTCTACATTAAAACTTTTTCCTGTAGAAGCTGAAAAAACTTGGTTGTAAATAGTGCAAAATATTAATCGTTACCTGAAAACTAACCAGTTCACCCTTTTTTAACCATCATTCCATAACAATCTCTGTATCATGTTGGTTGAACAACACAAAAATTCCAATGTCCCACTTAGAGACATACCAGCAGTGTCAGCTCAGTCCAAGTGTCAACTAGAAACAAGTAAAAGAATATGGGGCTACACACCCATTTTGTGCAACAGAATTTTGATTAAAATCAATCACCACAACAAACTACATTTATGAGTGAAAATTTTCATGATTGATTAAAAGAAACAGTAAACTTAAGGTCAAAGCCCTTGTATTACTTGAGAGAACAATGTGACTGGAAACCATGAATTCATACACATGCCTACATTCACACCCGCTCTTCTGTATAATGCAACTGATTCCCAAGTATCATTTTACAATTCTGATTAGGTCTCACAAAAATCTTGTTTATTAAATTGCTTTCTTTAGGCATGCATAGCTGCTAATTTGTTTCCAACTAAATCATGTATCATCTGAAAAAGATTGCACTGCAACAGCAAAACAACACTCCTGGGATTATGCTTCATCTGGATTTTAGAATTAAAAGGACAAATACTAAAGGAGTTGTAAACTTCACTTTAATGGTGGTGGTGGTGGTGCAAGAACATCCTGCAAGTAACTCTACAACTACTCTGCACTCAGCATGGAGCAGCTCTACTGAAACAAACACAGCGATGCAAAATATTAAGAACACCTTTCAATTTTAATTTCTACAACAAAAAATCAATATATATGTATTTATACAAACACAGTTTGTAAGCAACATAATTTTTGCCCATAATTTAAAAGCTATGCTGATTTTAAGATATCAGCTCAAATACCCACTGGTTTCGAACAAATATAAAATTTTGCAGAGATTTGGGAATGACTTCCAGCGACCTCTATAGAAAAGACCTCAAGAAACGTATTTTGATGTTAATACACAGTTCACTGTGGCTTATTCAGGGATTAAAAAAAAAAAATCAGACCTGGGTTTAAACCAGGTCAAATTCCAGTTTAATCCTAGTGCCTTCACCTACTTCTCACTCAAAACTGGCAGTAGTCTCTAAGTTTTCATTGCTCTTTTCCAAATCACTTACAAACAGGACAAATTCTTCCACAAACACTGGCAGACTGTGAAACATGTCAGAGCATCTCAGCACAAACACACGCATAAAACACATAACAAGTGCAGATGTAGAGAAGTATAATTAATTATGGGTATGAACACCTCTGCAACAGATTGTGTAGGATGCTCAGAATTAAATGCATGGTTTTAGTAGAACTACTATCCAGAACTTTCAGTTTCTTTATAAAGAAGGCATGTGTTTTCAATATATGACCATAACTTTCTATTAATATCACACCACTTAAAATTGAATTAAAATCAACATGAGACATATCTGGTCTGAAAAATATAAAAGCAGGAATGCTAACCCACTTTTTCAGTATTTTTCATCCAAAACCCACGATTTAACAGGAAACCTGATTATACTATATTCATAGAAGTGCCTCCTCTCTCCCACAGCAGAAATAATTATATTTTCAAATTCTCTCTGCCTGAAAACCCTTGGCTTTCTTTCCACTCCTATGCCCACCTCCTATTTCCAAGTCCCTAGGAGAGTGAGTCCACATCAGCCATCATGCAAAAACACCAACACAGCTTTCCAAATGCACTTGAAAGAAACTTCCTTATTTACTAGACAGGATCGTCAGGATTAATGAGACCCCTTTGGGCACAACCCAAAATAGAGTATCCCCAACTTCCTAAAATTACCAAATCTAGAAGAGAAAAAAGATTAACGATCAGATTAAATGGGAAGAAAAGAGAAGGAAATCACTGCCACCTCCATTAACACTAAAGCAGTACAGGTACTGGGAATCTTTTCTGTAAGTCTGAGTAAGCTATTTCTGGGGGCAACAGCCACTTGAGTATATTTACATCTAAACCTTCTCCCTCCTCCAAGGCAGCAACTTACATCAGCACCTTCCTGCAGCTGCTGAGGGCTGAAGACAGGTCATTCTGTCAAAATTACTTGGCCTAGTCAGAGGAGGTCACTTAGCAGCAGAGACAGATGTTTCTCAGCTGATACAACCAAAAGGCAAAACGGTGCAAACAAGCCCAAAGACTCATTTTAGCCACAGGGTATCTGCAAATCCAATTTTAGGTATTGTGTTCAATTTAGAAAGATATTATTCGTCTGACACTCATTTGCAAACTTCAATTTAGGATTAGAGAGCTCCAGACACCGTGTGTAAAATTCTGAAACATACATCCCCTTTATTCTTCAAAGAACACAGATCTTTACTTAAAGCCACACTATTCACCTCATATCTAACCTGGCATTTCAGCTAAACCCCGCTCTTCTGCTGAGTACTATCGTTTCTTGAACACATTCTTCCCCTTCTCACTTCTACACTCCTACCCACAAGTTTTTTGCTCAGCTCTTTCACACAAAAAGAAACTGAATAAAAAACGGAAAACTGAAACTGATTACACACTCGAAATACTGTCAAGTATGAAAAGGAAATGCTACAGGTTTTTAAACTAAATTGCTCAGTGCCAAAGAAGATGAGGCACTGGTTACACAGCCAACAGAAAAACAATCATTTCAGGAAGAAATACACCTGAACAACACACCACCAAATAAAATTAAAAATGGGCATTACACTTAAAAATACAAAAACATAATTCAAATTTTTGACAGAAACATTAAGTTGCCAAAAACCAGAAATAACTCAGAAACTTGAAATAATCTTGAAAGAATCTACATATTCTCTCATGCCAGTTCCATGTCAGGTTCAGCTTCCACAAAGCTTTGGGGAGGTAAGGGGAAAGAGTATGTATAAATAATTCCTTTTTGCTCAGTCTGTTACTGCTACAGAACAGATGCAACATCTGCCATGAATGTTTGATCTGTCTTATCCTGTCTCAGTGCAGAGGGACAGATTAAATGACCTCTTGCTGTCCCTTCCAACCCTGTTCTTCTATGATTTGGAGGTTATCACCTCTATTTTATTCTAAGCCTTCTCCCATTTCTGAAAAATTTGGAGTCACAATTTCCAGCACAATGAGACAACATGGACATCGTAACACTACAAACATACCAGATACATTGCTAAAAGAAAATTAAGAGGACAAAAAGAGGTGTGTTTTTCAAACCAGTCATTTCACGAGGAGTAAAAAAGACACGTAAGAAAAACTGTTTCTAAGGAATTCATGTGGATATTTGCAGAAACTGCTAAAATAGAGAATCACAGAATATTCTGAGTTGGAAGGGACTCACAAAGACCATTGAGCCCAACTCAAGTAAATGGCCCATATGGGGATCAAACCCACAACCTTGGTGCTATTGGCACCATGCTCTGACCAACAGAGCTAAATACTATAAAAAATGTTTACACATTCCTGGTTTTGGGGAGGTATGAATGTCAGGATGCGATGTACTGTGTTCTAAGGAGCAAAGGAGATATGGGCAGAAAAGAACCAGAGGAGAAACTTCAAAGCACTATTCACATAAATACCTCTATCTAAGTACCCCCCTTTGAACCAGGCAAGAGAGAGATCACCCCGACCAAACATACCTTCTACACATCATCTCCCTTCCTCTGACTGTATCACATACCAGAAAGGTACCTGCACCCTGCCCTCCCTCTGCATCCAATTTGGGTTGCTCCTTGCACAACCTGTGCCTAGTAAACCTATTATGGTTCTAACTGTCGTGTGTGGAAGATCAATAAATTTCAGCAATTCTCCAAACAATTAACATTGTTGGAAGCAGTTTTTTCAACTTCATCAAGGAAGCTTCTCTCTGTGATCCACAGAGATACATGCAATTAGAGCCACAGCACAACAAAACTCGAGGAATAATGAGAAACAGGAGACCAAAAGTGTCCAACACAGAACTCATTAGACAGTCACAGACTACTCCACCTGTTGCGCTGTACGTGGTGTACTGGTAAAATCACAGAGGGGGAAAAATACAGATATATCCAAGCAGCTATGAACATGAATTTTGATCCTTTTTATATCCTATTGTTATCTACAACCCAGGAAGCTGTTAATTGGCCTAAGTAATTGGTTTAAATACCCAAGTCCCATTATAAAAATATATTATAAAAATGCTTAGACACTTATCACAACCAAGAAATTCTTAACTAAAGTTCAAAGCTGAAAAGGCACGAGAGACTTGTCTACACTGAAGGAAAAAAATGCATAATTATACCAATATAACTGGCTCAGTGTGGAAACTTTCTCCAGTATAAGAGTATCCTTTCCCACTTAAGCTTACATGGTTTGGAAGCAGAAGATAAACCATGAAAACTCTTATTCTGGTACAAGAGTGTCTCCATAGGGAGTTATATTGGTATAATTATAGCATATAATTATAGCACATAGTTGTACCGTGTAGACAAGCACTAGATGCCCAGTCCACATATATTTTCCAGCAAAACAAATGGCTATCAAATTCCAACAGAGGCGCATAAAATACGTAGCTTTTATTTTTGTTTGATGAACCTTCTTCATTTTAAAGTGATGAATTACTTCAATTAATCTTCCTTGAAAATGCTTTTCTCTTTGCTATCCTATATGGTAACAGATAACTCTTCTGGTGGAAGCATCATAAACCAACACTTTGAGAACGGCTGCGCTCTCTCCCACACTGATTTAGGCTCTCATCATATAAAGCAAGTGGTGAGAAATCAGGTACAAGAAGGAAAAAGGTGCTGCTTACACATCTGACTGTTAGACTCACACCTTTTATAGTACATCCCCAGCCACTTTAAGCAGTCAAGTGCTTCAATAATTTAGTCTCTATCCTTCTGACAATTTCATTCTCACCTCATTTACTAGAGAAGTTAAAACATTTCAGTCAACCTTGAGAAAGCCATGCTTCCTCTTCCTCTCCTTGTACACACTGGGGGGGGAAAAAGTACATCTGAAAATCATGCCACTAGTTGAACTTCAAACTGTAAGAGAGAACTGAAAAATTTACACAAACTTTAAAACTACAAAAGAGTCCTTAGAATCTTCTGAAAACAATTAACATTTCAGAGGATAGCTAGCTCAGAAACCCAAGCTTAAGCCAAATAAATTATCACTGTTTATGTGAAAGATCCCTTAAAAAGGGTGCAGACAAAAATAGTTGCACCAGCCTCTAGAAAGTGGAAAGCACTGACATCCTGTCACAGAGATGCCAGAGAAATTATTCATCACAATAATACTTCAGTTTGGGAATTTAAACACTTTACTAAGAAAGGTTAAGTGAGTCTAGAGATAACTAAGGATTATGGTACCCATTTTTCAGGACATGCAGGTAAATCCCTTTTGCAAAATGTGTTTTTACTTCTTTAACTATTGAAGAAAATGACAGTGTCAGTAAGAGCTCTTTGTAGGATAGACATCCCTGTGTTTTCTTTTGTCCTGAACAACTTAATTCCTCAGCATAACACTGGGTTTCATCACCTTGGTTTTAGGATACACCTGTAGCAGTCCGAACACACCTTGTTTGCTTCCACAGACACCACGCCTCTGAGCGGCAGAGATCCCTGTACCAGACTGCCCCTCTTCCTGCCTTCCCATGGCCAGCACGGCTCCCCAGCCCTGCCAAAGTGCTCAGCGCTGCCCTGTGTGATGCCCCACAGACAGACCCACCCCCGGAGCGACCAGTGGGGCAACAGAGAGCACCAGTCCTCGGTGAGGAGGATCACCACAGCAGGGAAGCTCCTTTCCAGAGGTGCCCACTTCCCCACAGCTGAGGTGCCAGCAAAGGGTGAAGAGTTCTCAATGGACTGTGAAGCAGCATCTACACAACAAAACCGCTGCCCTATTTCCAAATCAGAAGCTTGCATCTCTGTACAGAGGAAATTGCGTACCTAAGCATGAAGGTCAACTGATCTGGAAATTCATCCTGGCATTTTCAAATTTGCCAGTATGCCTCATGTCTGCAAATACGCTTGAAAAAAAC